>CM034314.1:5808197-6129243 GCA_019925795.1 Dendrobium chrysotoxum | reverse complement strand
ACAACCTTTAATTGATGATTTAAATTTTTTTTATGGGAAGAGGGAGTAAGTACATATGATATCTCCACCAAATAAAACTTCAATATGAGGGCAGCATTATTTTAGACAATTGGTGACTTTCCTTTGTACGGTATGCTCTCAGGTTGGAATACTTCCGGCAAGTTAGCATGTCCATATTGTATGGAATATACAAAGTCATTCACTTTAAAGCATGGAGAGAAGAACACTTAGTTGACTGTCATCGCATGTTCTTTCCCACAGGTCATCATTTCAAGTGAAATAAGGATGATTTTGTTAAAAATAAAATGGTGATGTCGCAGCCTTCTCCTAGATTAACTAGTGAAGAAAAATATTTGAAAGAGTAAGGTTCATGCCCACAATAGTGGATTCTCCAACATTAGCTGATTACAAATTGCCAGGATATAGTGTCAACACAATTGGACAAAAAAAAAATATATTTTGGTCATTGTCATATTGGAGGACAAATCTGATCAGACATAACTTGTATGTGATACATATAGAGAAAAATAATTTATTAATCTCCAAACTCCGACGGATGAATTCGCATATAACAACTCTGTTAATCGGACCACTGGCCTAAGCCCGGTTGAAATTGTATATGGGTACCAACTTAGGCAACCTATAGACTTGATTCTTATGTGTCCTAGGATTAGAACATCTGAGTCTACATCTGCATTTGCATCGCATCTCTAAGAATTACTTAAGGAAATTAATAAAAAGATTGAACAAAGCAATGCTAATTATAAACTTAATGCAGATCTTAAGAAATGATTTAAAGAATTCGAGGTTGGAGATTTTGTAATTGTACGAATTCGTCCAGAACGGTTTCCACATGGGACCATTAAAAAGTTACATGTTAGAAGTGCGGGACCTTTTAAAATAATAACAAAGATAAATAGCAATGCTTATGTGCTAGACCTACCTGAAGGTTTTAACATGAATCATACGTTTAACATCGAAGATCTAGTAGCATTTCAAGGACCAGAGTTTAACCCCACAAACCCATTATATATTGAGCCTTGTGTGACCCGACCTGGTGAGAACCCTAGCCTACCTCCACTCCCAAATATTCATTCCTTACCTGATGCGGAGAAAATTGAAACAATACTTAATGATGAAGTCATTTCCACTAAGGATGGTGGGCGCCAGAGGTATTTAGTTCATTGGAAAGGAAAACCGAAGACGGAGAACTCATGGATTGATCGTGATGAGCTACATAGATTGGATCCCAACATTCTAGAGATGTACGAGAGCATTTGTCGAGCTTTCTTCCATCTAGGGAGAATGATGGGGACATCAACAGAAAATCTTGGCGCATATATCACAGGAGGAGTCGTAGATCGACGGCTATAATTAGAAGCCTTTATTTATAATTTATTTCATGTATTTCATTTTCTTATTTCATGTTGTGTTGAAAGTCTTTCCCATTTTACCCTTATGTTGGGTTATTTGTGTGTTGTAGCCCAAGGGGCATTTTAGTCTTTTGAGTCTTCATATTTTGAGGCCTATATATTGAGGCCCTAGGCTATTGTATGGAGATAATGATTATTATGAATGAAACTTCATTTTTTCTAAGTTATGTGTGTGTTTGAGTCTTCTTGAAAGAAGAGTGAAGTCCCTAGGAGTATGACAAATCAACACCCAACAACCGTCGGCCGTGGCAAGGTTCTTGGTTTTATCCTATCTCCTCTCTCATCCCATCCTCCTTTCAAACAACCCACCAAGCATTCCAGCCCTTTCCAAGCAGCCACCGAGCCTTCCCACCCTTCAAACAGCCGGCCGACCCCTTTTCTTCCCCTCCACCCAGCCAATCGAACCTCCCTCCCTCTTTCGAACAGCTGGCCAAACTCTTTGCTGCTTTCCCTTGGCCGGCCAGCCTTCCCCCTTGCCTCTTGGTATTCCCTCCACCTTCCTCTCCACAATCTTCATTAACTTCACTTAATTAAAACTTTTCCCATTCCCATAGCTGTTGCCTTTTTCCCTTCCCAACCCTCATTAACTCCATTTAATTAAAGCCTTCGTATTCCCTAGTTGCCACCTTTTCCCATTCCCAATTCTCATTAACTCCACTTAATTAAAGCCTTTCCCATTTTCATAGATGCTGCATTTTCCCCTTTCCAACCCCCATTAATCTCCCATATTGCTGTCCACTCTCCTCTCCATTAATCCCCAAAGCAATTGCCCACTCCCACACACTTATTTACCTCGAAGTAGCCACCCCCTTTTCCCTTCCTCCATGGATGGCTGATCGCAATTTGGATCATGGCTTTGTCTTTGATGATCAAGGCCTAGTGGATGTGCTCCATTCTCCTTTCTTCGACATCGACTTTTGAACGACCATACCGTCGAGGAATACATTGATCGGATTCTATTCTCCCTTACAACCGCCATCGACCATCGTTGACCTCCCCGTCAGTGGCAACTCTCCAACTATCCACCCGCCATCTCTTTTCTGGGTAACTCTTCCTTGAACAAAACTTTAGGTACTTGCTTTCTCTTAGTGGTATCATTAATATTGTGTCAAGTATTCTTTCGCTGAAATTCTCAAAAAGTGTGAGTGAGGGAATTTCATTGTGATTGTTCTAGTTGTTAATTGTGGGAATTATGTTAGTTGCAAATAGGCATTTAGTGTATTTGTTGTTATTTTATTATTCTCCTACTCTATTTGTAACCACATGCTATTGCTTTATCACCAACTAAGAAGATCCTAAAATCAGCTTTTGTTAAACATTAATTTTATAATTGATAAGCTTGTCATCACTTATAAGCAATTCCTGCATCTATTATATGTTTCACATCATTAGACCTCATATTTCGTGCTTGACTACTAATTTTCTGCATACTCATATAAATTACTAGATCCAAAAATAGGATATTTCACCTATAATAAGGCACTTCTTAGGTACTTCATGGCAGGGTGAATTACTTTATTTTGAGCGACATAATTTATTATTGGAATTATATAAAAATATGATTGAAAGTGTGAAACTATGGGAGAATAATATTTTCCTTTATTAAATTATGAGAAGTATGATTGAAAGCATCATCTTTTGTGGAAGATTTGGGAATTGAAATCCAGAAGTGATGGTTAAGTAAAAGAATTTCGTAACCTATGTTTGTTTTTTCTTAAGTTCGTTCCATTTAAGACATTCCTTCACTTATTTTACTTTGGTCATGCATCATTATTGGCATTGTCATTAGCTCCATACGAACATATTTGGATCAATTTTTTTATTGCAATCAACATAATCAGTATTCTAATTTGAATGATTTGGTTTTTGGCTTTATGAATTCTCTTTTCCATTCATTTTTGCTCAGTAGCGCATTGTGTTAAAACTATTCTACACAAACCCCTTGTAAACAACTTCTAACCATGTTACCAAGTCTACACCTACTTTTTATTTATCTTTTAATGCTAATACTATTCACCTATTTGATGGGTGCATTTTTTACTCTTCTTTATATATGTTCAAACCATCTAATTAATTTTATGCCACGTTATCTTCAATGGCTACCACTCTCACGATCTCTTGATTATAATTGCTCTTCAAGTTTTTACTTCTTAGTTTTGCCGTGCATCCAACCAAATATTCTTATATTTTTTTTATGCACAACTTGGCCATTAGCATCATTTTTATTGGTCCACAGTCTTAGTCTTAATCATAATAATATAGCTGATCTAATTACAATTTAATAAAATCTACGTGTAATTCTCCAAGATATTCTTTAATCATATAATTCTTGTATGGGGCTTCTCTGTTTTAACCACATAATGTTAGCTCTGGAAGTTATATCTGCAAAAATATTTAAATTCTTCAGTATAATGGATTCAAAATATTTAAACCTATCTTATGTGAGTATTAAATTATCTCTAATTTATATTGAAAAATAAGTATAATATGTCACTCACTAAAATTATACATTATATATACTCAATAATTCTTCTACTAATCCTAAACATTTTTTCTTTTAGGTATTTTTTTTTTCTATTGTTTAAACTTTTGACTAATTTTGACATATGCCTCACTAATTATATATATGTCATTCGTGAAAAGTTTACCACCAAAGTACCTTATTTTAAATATCTTTTTTCAATCATTTTCATAAATTAGGATCTCCTTGGCCATTACATGGCTATTTCCAGTACCATTCAATGCTTATCATTCACAAATTTAATAGCTTGAATATTTTGACGGGCACATTCTTTTTCTAATGCGCATAGGGGTGTAAATCACTTGAGTTGAGCTCAAGTCACAACTAACCTTGAGCTTGACTTGTCCAATAAAGGGTAGGCTTGAACAAGAGCTCGAGCTCGAGGCGAGCTAGTGTATCGAGCTTGAGCTCGACTCATTAAAATACCTGTAAGCTCGAGCTTGACTTGATAGCTTGTTGGAGAAGGCGAGACATGAGCTTGCTGGAGAAGCATCAATGGCGTGATGGCTCGTTTAAAGAAGGCTTCTAGTAGCTCTTCGGAGAAGGTGTTGCAACGATAGCTCATTGGGAAGACATCAAATGTAGAGTTGGGATGGAGCTTGGTGGAGGTGTCAATAACAACTTTTATTTATTTATTTATTTGAAAAATGGTAGCATTGTAAGCAGTACAATAGTAGCTTTAATGGCACAATAGCAATGATAAGATTTACAATAACTTTAATTTTATTTTCTCAAAAAAATTATAGCTACTTTTAACTTTATCTTTATTTTATTATAAAAATGAAATATATGAGGTAACTTGCGAGCCAAGATGTCGAGTCTAGTCAAGCTCAAACTCGAGCTCGTGTATCATACGAGCTATAATCTAAGCTCGAACTTGAGTTTGTGACTCGACAAGCTCGACTCACAAGCTCGTTAACGAGTTGACTTCGGGTCGACTAGCAAGCCAGCTTGGCTCACTCACACTCCTAAATGTACACTAAATCAATTCTTGTAGTGCTCAATCATATGCATTTTAGAAAATTGCTTCCAAAGTGAATCTTTTTGTCATAAAACCAATTTATTTATCCAATTTTGATGTATTTTTATTTTAATTCTATATTCTATTGCACTCTTTTATAATATTATCATTTAACTTATTAGATTGAATTGTCTGTAATAAAATATTGAATATGTTATATATTGATACAAAAATGATCTTCTCAGTTTTAAAAAATTCTATTGAAAAGATTTGATAATCGAATCACTATAATGTCACTCATAATTTTTTAAATCTTAGGGGCTATTTGGTTGGCTAAAAAATGAATACAGTATAAAATGAATGTAGTGTAGAAGTAATACTTTGAGTTGTTTGGATGAATGTAAAGTAAATGCAAGTGAATGATTTTTTTGTTTGGTTTGAAGTAATGAATGTAGTGTAAAGTCAAAAAATGATGGCAGCCAACAGCAGGGCGTGGCTATGATGGGTGGAAGCGGTGGCCGCGGTGGTGGCAAGAGGTGGGTGGAGGCGACGGGTGGTGGTTGGCGACAATCAAGCATGCTTACTTGTTGTGTAAAGCATTCTCGCTCAAAACTGGGCAAGTTTGGTTTACCTAAATTGAACTAGAATAGTTTATACTATATTTATTGTTAAAATCCGAATTGTCCTTTAGCCCTTGATCCCAACGGGCAGCATGAGGATCCTTGGGAGGCTTACTTGGATCACGTTGTTAAATCTCAGCCGTCCCTTAGCCCTTGATCCACGACCAGCATAGGGATCCGTGGGAAGCTCACCTGGATCATGCCGATCTCCTTCTATATTTGGGTGGGCGGATTTAGGAAGGTTTATATAATGGCAATTATGCATGATTCCGTAATTATTTGTTTCTTTATTAAGATATCTTGTATAGATCTATAAATAGAGGTAGTTTTGTGTAATAATAATTAAGCATTTACCTCTCCAATTCTCTGAATTTAACATAGTATCGGAGCATGGCATTCGGTTCTTCTTAAAAAATGAGAGCGTGAGAGAGGGAGAGCTGGTTCTTACGTTCTGTTTTGGCTTGCGTGAGTCCAGGGTAGCTGAGCAAGTGAGAGGCTTCCCCTTTGTTGTCTTTTGTGTGCGGCTCTTGTGCGTGCCTACTTGGGGCCAAATCGAGTGAAGAAGAGGATCAAGAGAGGGAGCGAATATGAATTGTGCATGTACGTTCCTGAGTAGGGACGACCGGCCCTCATGTGTGTGCTAGAGCTGAACTGAGCAAGGAACGAGCGGTTGAAGAGTTACTGTACATACCATCAAATCCTCCACTCGAAGAGCCCCTCCTTTCCCCAAATCTTGAGTGCTTCTGCATGGTCCCGATCCGCTACCCTCAGATCTGGGAGATGTAAAAGCAGACCGATGCCTACTTCTGGACAACAGAAGAAGTCGACCTCTCCCATAATCTCTGCCAATGGGATCAATCCCGCAAGTCGGACGAACACCACTTCGTAACCCACATTGTCGCCTTCTTCGTTGTCGCTGATGGAATTGCCATTGAACACCTTGCCGGTCGGATTTGGACTGAAGTCGGTTCGCTGGATTCGAAGCTCACCGATGGAACGGTCCTGATACATGGAGTTGCCCAGACGATGCGTGCAGTGGTGAAGAAGATGGCTTTCTTGGTGGTAAGGCAGTTCACTGCTACGGTCCAGTGCATGCTTATGGTGACCGAAGAGTTGGTGAGCATGCAGATGATGAAGTACGCTACTTCTCTAAGTAGGGAGTCGATCATGATTATCGAGGGTGAGGCTACAGAGAGATTAGAAGCATTTTATCCCACCCTGAAGGAGCTGGTGCTTGTTGGTTCTTCAGGTTCCTTCCACCGACCTTCATTGCCGGAATTCTGAGGAATACAGGTTCCCATCACTAGCCTTCATTATTGAAATTTTGAGGAACATAGGTTCCCACTACTGGCCTTCATTGCCAAAATTCTGAGGAGTAAAGGTTCACATCACCAGTCGTCATTGCTGGAATTCTAAGAAATACAGGTTCCTACCACTGGCCTTCATTGTCGGGATTATGAAGAAACTGGTCCTTCCATCGACCTTCATTGCCAGAAATTTAAGAAATTTTGGTCCTTTTGCTTCCTTCGTGCGTCCAAGACTGAGAGATCAAGCGGGAGAGCTCCTCTCACGTGGAACGTCTAGAGCGGGCTAAGCAAAAGGGAGAAAAGTCAAGCACAGGACCTCTTCTTGCGTGTGTATGGAAAGAGCTGAGAGTTCCCTCTGGTGAGGGTCTAGGGCCGGGACAAGCAAGAGTGCAATACCTGCACTCATTTCTGCAATCAGACTAGATGGATCAGAGGCCTTGTGTGCGCCTATACGGGTTTGATAATAGGAATGTTCAGGTGGAGTCAGATGACTGATTTGCATTGAGTTGAAGGCTAGCTCGATCGGACAAGAGGAGATTTGCGTGCCAAGTGCAGAGCCGCTTGAGACGTGTTTTTCTGCTGCTATCCTTGAAGTTTGCCGCAACCCTAAAAATAGATTTTTTTCGTATTGTCGTGCCTTCATTGCTGGCCTTCCCTTGTGGTTGCTATTCTATCTATAACCTATGTAGCATTCATTGCTGCACTGCTTAATATAACATTCATTACCACTCTTTGCCACCACAATGTCTGCCTCAACCCTAAAAATAGATTTTTTTTCGTATTGTCGTGCCTTCATTGCTGGCCTACCCTTGTGGTTGCTATTCTATCTATAACCAATGTAGCATTCATTGCTGCACTGCTTAATATAACATTCATTACCACTCTTTGGCACCACAGTGTCTGAACCTAATTGCTCCCAAAGTTTTGACCAAATGGAGAACTCTATGGTAAAAAAAAAAATGGAGAACTCTATGGTACACCAAGGGACTTGATAACTTTACTTTTTTTGGGACTAATTACTAAGCTGGGAATGACAGATCTATATTTTCCAGCTTGAGGTGAAGTGTTAAAATCCCAATCGTTCCTTGGCCCTTGATCCCACGGCCAACATAAGGATCCGTTGGAGGCTCACCTAGATCACGCTGTTATCAGCCGTCCCTTTACCCTTGATCCCACGGCCAGCGTGAGGATCCATTGGAGGCTCACCTAGATCACGTCGATCTCTTTCTATATTTGTGTGGCTAAATTAGGAAGGATTATATTAGGACAATTATGCATGATTCCAAAATTATTTGTTTCTTTATTTATTAAGATATCATCTATAAATCTATAAATATGGATAGTTTTGTGTAATAATAATTAAGCCTTTTCCCTCTCAAAATCTTAATTTAATGTTTACTTATACTTTTTTGGATTTCTTTTTCATCCAACCCAAACACCAAATCATCCAACCAAACACCAAATTGTCAAAATCCTTGCATTTTGAATACTTTACACCCTGAAGTATCCAACCAAACAGCCCCTTAATAGCCATCTTATTTTAGATCTAAAGGCTTTCTTTTGTGCATAATCTCTAGAGTTAACTCTATGTTTTTTTTTTTTTGGAGGAATCTATGCTACAAATTTTTATTTATATTCAGATGTATTAGATTTGGCTTATGTTAAGAAAGGTAGAGGTAGACCTAAAAAGATTTAATTAGAAAATATTAGAAATGACCTTTCTTTGTTATATTTAAATGAGAATTTAACTCTTAACAGGACATAATGGAGAAAAAAGATTCAGGTAGCCGACCTCACATAGTGGGATAAAGTCTTTATATTGTTGTTGTTCATTATATATTTCTATAATAATAAAATATTCTTATATTCCTATTTAATAATTTTCAATAGAACTATTTTCATCTTTTTCTTAACATCTTAATTTGAATAAATCTTATCATTTTAGCTTCTAATGCGTCTTAATTGTTTGATTTCTCTAGAATTTTTATCTCTTGCCTTAGCTATATTATATATCTCCTTTCTCCTTATTTTCTTATCTTTATAAAAATTAAGAAAATAAATGGCTTTTAAAATTTTTTTCTTCTTTTTAAGACTTCTATCTTCTTATCATCATTATAAATCTCAATAGTATTTACTTTTTATCATTTTTTGAAAGTATGTTTCTTTATTAACATTTTGTGTCTTCTAACTCTACCACTTAGCTTCCTTCCTAATATATGATCTTTTTTAGACTCTTCTAGAACTTCTATTGCAATGTTTTTGAGGAAATTAGTTGTCTTACTCCGTATCAGATTTGGTTCAACTAAGATACAATTTGCATCTTCTAGAAATCTATTTTGAAAGATTAACAATTTCTCATAATCTTTCTTGAATGATTAACTTCTCATCTTTCAAGTTCTATCATCTCATACTATGGTGATTTCTCTTCCATTTTATTGGATCTTGGTTTCTCGATTGTTGGAGTCAACTATTTTAAACTAGCTAGGAAGATTCTCATAAATTGGAGAGAGCAGTTCGCTATTGTAAAGTATCTTAAATTTTTTTTGACATTGGAGAGAGAAGTTAACTATGATAGGGTATTAAGGAAGTTTCTCCATCAGTGCAGAAAGCAGTTCACATCTAACCCTTTGTGTTTTTAGGGAATGTCTAGATGATCTCTTAACTCTTAGGTTGCCACCCTATTTATAGATGCATTTGTCTGAAAGCTCGTTGTTATTTGCTGGAATAATAAGAATAACTATAACAAACTCAATAGATAACAAATAAATAAAATAGCAAATCTAGATTCACACCTAGCTTGAACGATACAGATATCTAATTAATTCAGCCTTGACAAATGGATACAATAGCAACAACAACAACAACAACAACATCAAGCCTTTATCCTATTATGTGGGGTCGGCTACATGAATCCTTTTTCTCCATTATGTCATGTTAAAAGTTAAATTCTCATTTGAATCTAATAAAGAAAGGTCATTATTTCTAATATTTTTTAACCAAGTCTTTTTAGGTCTACCTCTACCTTTCTTAACATAAGTCAAATCTAATACATCTACTTTTCTAACAGGATCATTGGAAGGCCGCCGTTTTATGTGACCAAACCATCTAAGGCGACTCTCTCTAATCTTATCTTCCATTGGAGCTACTCCAACCTTTTCACGTATATGCTCATTTTTTATCCTGTCTCTAAGAGTAAAGCCACTCATCCTCCTAAGCATCCTCATCTCTGCAACACTTAACTTAATATTATGCTTCTCTTTTAATGGCCAACATTCTGCACCATAAAGCATTGCAGGTCTAACCACCATCTTATAGAATTTTCTCTTAAGTTTGAGGGGGACTTTTCTATCACACAACGAGCCCGATGCATTCCTCCACTTCAACCATCCAACTTGAATTCTACTAGTAATATCCCATCTATTTCACTATCACTCTGAATAATAGAGCCAAGATAGCTAAAAGGTGTAATCTTATTAATGACTTGATCACCCAAAGTCACATTCACCCCATAAGAACTATTATTACTAAAATTACACTCCATATATTCAGTTTTAGATCTACTCAAACGAAAGCCTTTAGACTCTAAGGTTGACCTCCATAATTCAAGTTTACCTTCAACTTTCTCTCTAGTCTTGTCTACAAGAAGAATATCATCAGCAAAAAGCATACACCAGGGTACAACCTCTTGCAAATGTCTAGTGAGAACATCCATGGCTAAAGCAAAAAGATATGGGCGTAAGGCTGATCCTTGATGTAATCCAACTGAAATAGGCAAATACTTGGTCAAACCACCTTGTGTCTGAACACAAGTTACAGCTGTATACATATCCGTAATGACTTGAATATAAGCATTATTAACCCCTTTTTTTCTAGAACTCTCCATAGCACTTCTCTTGGAACTTTATCATATGCTTTATCTAAATCAATAAATATCATATGTAGATCCTCCCCAATTCTCTCTATACTTCTCCATCAAACCTCTCAATAAATGTATAGCTTCCATAGAAGACCTACCCAGCATGAATCCAAATTGATTTTGAGAAATATTAGTATCACGCCGCAACCTATGCTCCATAACTCTCTCCCATAATTTTAAAGTATGACACATTAACTTAATTTCTTTATCATTCGCACAATCTTGTGCATCACCTTTATTCTTAAAAATAGGAATCAACACACTCATTCTCCACTCATCTGACATCTTTTTAGTCTTCAAAATAATATTAAAAGGTTTAGTAAGCCAAGAAATTCCTTCATCTCCTAAGCATTTCCACACATCTATTGGAATATCATTAGGTCCAATAGCTTTTCCACACTTCATTTTCTTTAAAGCCTCTCTAACTTTGATTTTACTAATACGC
This sequence comes from Dendrobium chrysotoxum, assembly GCA_019925795.1. Classification (NCBI taxonomy): domain Eukaryota; kingdom Viridiplantae; phylum Streptophyta; class Magnoliopsida; order Asparagales; family Orchidaceae; genus Dendrobium; species Dendrobium chrysotoxum. The sequence goes on along the minus strand of CM034314.1, from coordinate 6,118,040 downwards.
CAATAAAACAAAATTCTTTATTTTCATTTAGGATGCTAAGATCACTAAAGTCAATCGCATTCTTATAATCTTCATTGAAGAGTTTATAAAAATATCTCATCCACCTTTGTTGAATATCCTCTTCTATAAAAACACTTTTTGATCTTCATCCTTAATACACTTCACTTGAACTAAATCCTTACTACTCTTTTCTCTATATTTGGCTAACTTATACAAATGGATAAGCTGGATTAATACTCAATAACCCTATTGGAGCACTCTTCATGTACTCTTGACCATTTCTCACTTCCATCAGCGCTTGTTAGTTGGAGTAAACCTGACCAGACTTGAAATTACACTGCTGTGACCAATCCTGGCATAGGCATCCTTCAACCAAGTTGGCTGGCTTTCTGGATATTACATACCCAAAAGACTCGGGTCAAACAACCTCTATGACCAACTAATTCAGCCTAACAAATTGATAAGTTGAATTAATATGTCAAAACTATTTGAAACACTTATGATCGACTCTTTACCATTCTACCTTTCCTTCAGAGCTGATTATTTCGATTGAGCTTGAGCAATCCTGAATTTGATTGTACTGGCTGAACTGGCTACGGGATCCTTCAGCAGACTTTGGTAGCTTCTTGGCTGATCTGCTGTCCACCCTATTTGCTTCAGCTTTTACCATATCAAGTGTTCGAAATGTGGAAGCTGGAGAATGTAAGGGGTCTAGCTAACTTGTTGGCTATCCACTTTCTACCTTTCCATTTTGGGGAGTGGACTCTAGAATTCTAACCCAAGACCATTCATCTTGTATAACTTTTTTGGCTTTAGAACTTCTTCGCTGTGGATCTGACGGTATGATTCTTTATAATCTCCGGTTTGTCTCCTTTCAAGTGGAAATCTCTAGCTTGGATCTTGCCTAAGCTTTGAACTTGCTTGCAATCAGTGGATGATTCATCCTTTCATTGTTTCCCATTGCTGGAGCTATCCATCTTGTGATACTTATTGTGCTTGATGATGTAGAGATGGTACTCGGTGTACATCTATACTACTATTATAAAAGGGGCTTGAGTTTCCACCCCTAACAAATTTTGTCCTTTCATTTTATCTCTTCAAAAATTATCCTAGCCCTACATTATATTATAAATATTTAATAAATTTAATAAATCTGAAAATATATAATAATTATTTAGCAATTAAGAACACAATAACACTACTTAATTAATAAGCAAAATAAAAGTACCAAACCATCTCATACGCCCACTTTACTTCCCATTTTTAAATTGCTTTCAATAATTAATTAAGCAATTTCCAAAATTATTAAAACTGCTTTAATTCAAAAACTGCAGTACCAAACCATCTCATACGCCCACTTACTTCCCATTTAAAAACCACTTTTCAAATAATTAATTAAGCAGTTTCCGAAATTATTAAAACTGCTTTAATCCGAAAACTGCTTTCAATCTGAAAACTGCTTTTAATCCCAAAACTGCTATTAATCCTAAAACCGCTTTCAACTAATCAATTAATTTCAGAAATTATTAAGACTTCAACCTTTCATTTCATATTGGCTATAATTATTATTGTATTCTCTTAATTGCATTTAATTAAAAGAATTGCAATGGTTATTACAGAATTCACAAAAAGACTTTTTAGATAACCCGTTGCATTAAATAGTATTAATGATTAATAAATTTAAGCGAATTATTAAAAGTAAACGTATCCGGTATCTCAACCTTTCATTTCATATTAGCTATAATTATTATTGTATTCTCTTAATTGGTTTTAATTAAAAGAATTGCAATGGTTATTACAGAATCCACAAAAAAACTTTTTAGATAACCCGTTACATTAAATAATATTAATGATCAATAAATTTAAACTAATTATTAAAATTAAACGTACAAAATTCATAGCCATTCATTTTAATTAATTTTAATTATTCAAATCAAATCTCAACATTTTATTTTAATTATTATAATTATAATTAATTAATAATTATAACTTTTTTCATAAAATTAATGTATTAATGAACACCTCTTCAGATCCCACTAAAACGAACGCTTGCCTTACTGTCGAGCGTTTGGCTGCCTCGCGTCCCTTCGGATACCGCCCCCAACTTAGATTTAAGGCTTCGCGTGAAGAAGACCGTCCGTCTTATTTTGTGGCCTTCGGATCCTGTTCCCACTCAGCTTTAAGGCTTCATGTGAAGAATATTTTTGAAAGATTCATTGCTTCTTTACCTTCGTTTGTCTTGTCGGAGTCGCTGCTTCTTCGCCTTTATTGCTCGGAAGTCACGTCGGGAGTTCGCTGCGAAGGTAACGATTTTTGTCAAGCCTTTTTTGTTCCTGTTCCTGATGGCTCGGAAGTTGAGATGGTCTTTGTTCCTGGCTTATGGTCTTAAGTTCGAATGGGAGCGATTGGATTACGATCAAAGTAATGCGGATTGATGATAAGAAGCTCGAATATGATATGATTTCATCAGTAAAATAAAGCTTTTTTGGAATGGCCTTTTCTTCTTCTCCCTTAATCTGGTTTTTTAACTATTATAGCTACTTTTAATTTTTTTTCTGTTTCTGCTCAGGCTTCTTTTGCCACTGTAGTCTTGTCTATGCTATTTCATATTATGCTTTTGTAGAAGTGCATCGAATCATGTTAAGGTCACATTTTGAATTCATAAATCATGTTTTGATAGGCAATGAAGTTTGTTAATTAATATATAAAATTATTATTTAGTTGGATGCAATCAAATAAAATTATTAATTTTATAATTATAATAAAATATTCTAATTTTAATTAATATATAAACATAATTATCAAATAAAAAACTAAAATTGTCAAAAAAATGAATAAGAGGACTTCCAATTATTATATGTGGAGTCCGTACATAGCTTTACGTCAGGACTTCCAATTAAACAAAGACACGCATATTTTTTTTAGCGTGATCCGATGACTCGGCTCGGCAATCTGTGTTGTTTGGGTTAGAGGTCTTAGTGACTCATGTTTGCAATCTGTAGTTATCTTTCTTTATATTTTTTTGGTGGAAATTGAATTTATGGGTTCTCTTTTTTACTTGAGTATTTCTTGTGCTTCGTTGGTGCTTATTGTTAATTTTTGATGTGTTTCATGTGATATGAATTAGTATGTCACAGAAACATGTATTGTTAGGCTCCAAGAAAAAAGAAAAAAAAAATTCTATTAGGGCTTGTTTGGTATTCTATTTTATGCAAGATTTAATTAAAGCAAATTGAATTTTGGAGACTTTAAATTCTGTTGTTTGATAAATTCTGTTTAGCCCATTATTACTTAAATTCAAGTTTTGTTATACCCCACAATTCACATTGTTTTAGCAAATTTAAAGATTTCTCCTCTCAGAAATCTTAAAACCCAAAATAGACAACCAAACAATTTATACAAATTGTATTTCTATCATTCATGTCTTTATAAATTTTGAAAATCACAAATTGAACTTTTCAATATGAATAATTCACTTCCCGACTTTACACTAAAATGACAACACAAATAAGGTATATACTGTAGTTTGGCTTCGTAGTTTTTTCTTGATGTCAGGTTTTTCACGTTAAATCCTAGTGTTCATTTCTACTGTTTTCTTTTCTTATTTGTTTCATTTTGTGGTTTACTTCACAACATTTAATGCCTTGATATCATGCATATATTTATTGTTTTTCTTCATTTTCTCTTTTTCCAGGCTCTCCCAGAAGAGTTGGCTAAAAATATCAAGCTTCGAACTTTGGATGTTGGAAACAACCTGATTGAGAAGTTGTCTGAATTAAAGGTAAGCATTATGTAAATGCTTTTAATTTTTAACTTTTTTGCACCATTTTTTGTTCTTCTTTTAAACTTTCTTTTTGGCTATTTATAACTTGCATATGTATGATTTAGTTTATTGGAGTCGGGAGCTTTCTATTTATTTGATGAAATATTAAAATGGCAGGTCCTTTCTACTCTGCACAACCTTAAAAACCTGAATATACTGGGGAATCCAATTGCAGAGAATGAAAATTTAGTCAAGAAGGTTGCTTTCTATAAATTTCCTTGGATAACTAATCATTTTTCTTGTTTTTGCTACAAAGTGAAGCATATGTTTGAATCACTCCCAAATGGCATGGCAGGTTAAAAGATTAATCCCCAACATACGGATATTCAATGCCAAACCTTCGGAGAGCGGTAACACGGCTTTAAAGATTTATGAAGCAGGATCATTGCGTCCTACAAAATCTGATTCTCTTGACATTGCTTTTGGTGTTGAAGATGACAAAAATAGAAATAAAAGAGAGTATAAACAAGATGATGCATTTCGAATGAAGAGGCTGAATACATATGTTGATGAAACCCAAGCTGACGAGAGCTTTTTTGGAAATATTACTGACATTGAACCTGAATGGAAGAAAAAGATAATAAATTCTAGAGCTGATGTCGATGCATCTGAGCAGACAAAGATCTCTAAGAGCTACAGTAAGAATGATTATTCAACACCTAGTGGCATGCACACTAGCAATGCATCGGTTGTTAAAGGAGCAAAGAAGAAATCAAAGTCAAACACAGAGCCCCTTGAGAAGGAAACTGATGTTCACAAGAGAAATAGTGCTTCCATGGAAGAAAATATTGATAAAAATGTTGAGAAACCAAAGAGGAAGAGATCTGTAGTTAAATTAAGTGCCAAGTTTAAGGATATTGATGATGAAGAAGCTTCCTTTGTGGATCTTATATTTTCAGGAAAGAATATTGAGGAATTGGAAAGAGAGAAAGGCAAAGAAACACTTCATGATGCTAAACTCGACCAGCATAGTAAGAAGGTGAAGAAGAGATCTAAAAAATTTGATTCTGAACTATCTTCTTTACAGCTGTTGTCCTCAAAACATGAGATTGGAATGGAGGGCAATCAACATGGGTTGACTTATCTTTAGCCGAGGTATGAACTTATTTGCAGCGAGTTGTTTTTGTTATTACGTGAGCCATTTTGTTATTAAGGCACTAATAGACTAATTTCTATTAACCTATCATGTTGTGGTATTGTTTGTATCAGGAACATTTTTATGATGTTAATTTTCCTTGTATTTGTGATGAGTAACCTTTTGAATTCTAAGCTGAGTTTCTCTTGTATTTGGTATGTTTCTTGTATTCTTAACCCTCTTAAATAAAAGACATTTTAGTGTGAGAGTGCACAATTTTTGAAGGACTTTCAAAAAGGTAGTGTGAAGGTTGACTCCAAGTAATCGAGTAACTCTTCCATCCTCAGTGAGCTGTGGCCAATAAAGCCCTGACCACATTATAATTTTTAGTAGAGAATAGAATCAGCCCAACATTTCACTATTAAAAATAATAGAGAAAAGGATCTCAGAGGTACAGGCTTTAATCAATCTACAAACTGTAAAGGAATGCCTTTCTGAATCAATCTTTATAGAAGAGAGGTTCTATTTGTTAGCAATTATGCATTGTACTTTCTTGCCACGTGGCCAACCTGCCACATCAGCTCTATTGTATTCTATATATACTCTCAAATAAACGTAATATTGTATCTTTTGCTAAAATCTGTTTGTACTCTCTTTCCCATTCTTTCCGTTGTCAAGAAGTTATCATGGTATTAGACCAGTAAATTCGCTCCTCCGTTCCCTACCTCCTTTTTTTTTAGCTCCGTCTCATGGATCACTCTACGGCAACATCTTCTCTCCATTAACCCGACAACACTACCCAAGCTACGTTCATCACAACATCTCCGATTCCCTCATCGCTTAAATTCTTGATGAGCAACATCAAGAATGTCATCGCGCAACCCCTCAACGCCGACAATTTTCCTCTTTGGCGATCTCAAGTGCTCTAAATATTTCAAGCCGACGGATACAAAGGGTTCTTGGACAGATCAATTACCTCCCCACCAAGATCAATGGCCGACGATACAGGATAGACCGTATCAAACCCAAACTACATCAACTGGGGTCTACTGGATCAAAACCTCTCCGCCGCTCTGTATTCCGTCATCTCCCCCACCATACTCCCGTATGTTCTTTCAGTCGCAACCTGCACTGAAATCTGGACAATTCTTGATCGACGCCTTCAGTCCAACACTCGATCAACAATCATACAGTTGAAACACGAATTGCATTATCTATCAATGAAAGATAAATCTATGACTCAATACTTGCTTGACGTCAAAACCAAAGTGGATTCCCTAGCAGCAGCCGGAGCTCCGCTAGACATAGAAGACGTAATCCACTACACACTTGACAGTCTTCCGCCGATTTATCAAGCATTCAAAATGGCAATTCGTACCAACCTCCAACCACTCTGCTTGGACGATCTTTACACCCTTCTATGCAGTGAAGAAATCAATCTTGCACACGAGACAAGTCGGGAACTTCAATCCCTACAACTCTCCGGCAATACCACAGCTCTAATAGCAGCTCGCGGTCGAGGTCGAGGTCGTGGACGATCAAACCAGTCTCGAGGACGCACGTCATATGCAAATCGATCTCATTCTAACAACCAAAACTCTAACCGTGGATCCAACTCATCCAGATCATCGGTCACCTACCAAATTTGTGGTAAATATGGCCACTCAGCAATCAAATGCTAGCACCGCCATGATGATCAATATACCACGGAACAACCAAACACAGTACTATTTAATTCCTCGTCCCCAACCACATCCACAGAATGGTATCTCGACAACGGCGCTTCAACACACCTTACCTTCGATCCCACCCATTTCCAATCATCCCAACCCTACACAGGCTCAAATCAAGTCATTCTCGGCAATGGCCAACAACTACCCATCCATAATACGGGTAAAGATATTCTTCCTTCTCCCCAAGGTAGCCTTCAATTATCTCATCTTAATCTCGGCCCAAATTTATCATTCAACTTATTATTTGTCCACCAACTAACCCTTGATAACAATTGTCTTATCACTTTCTCTTCCTGTGGTTATGAAATTAAGGATTAGAAGACCCGCTAAACTCTTCTCAAGGGTCCGTGTATTAATGGCCTCTACTCGCTCCAAGCCAAGTCATACAACGCTACCAAGTCCAAACTCGCTCTCATCTCCGTTCAAGCCGTTCCCGATCTATGGCATCGAAGACTCAGACATCCTTCAGCTCATACTCTGTCAAGTGTAGCAAAACATTATCCTTCTATTTGTATCTCCTCATCCCCCTCTATGTGTAACGCCTGTCAAATGGCTAAAAGCCACCGACTACCATTTCATATTTCTCAAAATATTAGTAATTCTCCTTTCGATCTAGTGCATTCTGATGTTTGAGGACCATTCCCATCTAATTCCATTCAAGGATATCGCTATTACATTTCCTTTATTGACGATTTTTCTAAATTTACTTGGGAATATCCCTTAATTCAAAAATCTGATGTTTTCAATAAATTTCTTGAATTCCAAAGATTGATCAAACGTCAATTCCAAACCAATATCCGCATTCTTTGCACCGACGGAGGTGGTGAATTTATTAACAACAAATTCAATTCCCTTCTCAAGAACCTTGGAATCATTCACCAATTCACCTGCCCTCACTCTCCACCTCAAAACGGAATAGCGGAATGCAAACATTGTCACTTAACCGAAACCATTCGGTCAGTACTTATTGAAGCTTATCTTCCTCACAACTTATGGGTCGATACGCTCTTCACTGCAACCTATCTAATAAATCGCCTACCTTCTCCCAATATTTTCAGCAAATCTCCATACGAAATACTCTACAGCAAAACACCCAATTACAACTTCCTAAAAGTATTTGGATGCCTATGTTATCCTTGGCTCAAACCTTACTCCTCTAGCAAACTGTCACCTCTGTCATATCCTTGTGTATTTATAGGATACACACAATCACAAAAAGGATACCGCTATTTAGGCCCCGTTACCAACAAAATTTACACCTCTCCTCACGTTTTCTTTAACGAAGCTGTTTTTCCCTTCTCCAAGCTCTCTCATAGCTCTAATACCTCTAACTTCCAACATCACAGTACACCTCTGTTACTACTCGTTACCACAGCCGGATTACCAACTTCAATTACTAATCCTACACCTATACACCAAAAACAACCCAGTCCCTCGGAAATTCATCAAACAACACCAAAAAACTTTCCACCTCCCAACTCCTCACCCACTCACCCAACTAACCCGCAGCGAAACACAAAACCACATCCCAAACTTCCACCCATCCCATGGTAACCGACTCAGAAGCGGTCACACCAAACCAAAACACATATTCAACCTATCCCATGCTCTACAACCAGTCGAGCCCACTACCTACAATCAAGCTGTTAAAGTGAACATTGGCGCTTAGCCATGTCGCAAGAATTTCAAGCTCTGCAAGCCCAAGCAACTTGGGATCTCATTCCGCCCTCACCTAATCAGAATATACTTGGTTGCAAATGGACCTTTCGAACCATAACTCAGATCCGACGGTACCGTTGCAAGATACAAAGCCAGACTTGTAGCAAAAGGATTCAATCAAGAATACGGTTTAGACTACACAGAGACTTTCAGTCCAGTAGCCAAAATGCCACAATTCGCGTTCTTATTCTCATCGCCATGCATTACAATTGGGAAATTCATCAACTAGACGTATCTAATGCATTCTTACACGGCACCCTATCAGACACGGTATGCATGCAACAGCCTCTAGGATTCGTAGATTCACTTCATCCCAATTATATCTGCAAACTGAATAAAGCTTTATACGGCCTCAAACAATCACCAAGAGAATGGTACTCCACTCTCTCAAATCATCTTCAAAGTTTCGGCTTTAAAATTAGCACAACCGACCCCTCATTACTCGCATACAAAAAGGACTCAACATGCATGTATATTCTAATTTACGTTGACGACATTCTCCTAACGGGCAACTCAGCCACCGAAATCAATCGCCTCCTCTCTAACCTACACGAGCGTTTCCAAATGAGAAACCTCGGATCATTGGCTAACTTCCTGGGTATTCAAGCAGTTGCAACCAATTACGGATTCCTTCTACATCAGCAACAATACGCTCAACGTATCCTAGAGAGAGTTGGAATGACCAACACCAAACCGGTCTCCACACCTGCCTCTTGCAAAACCGTGCTCACAAATATATCAACAAACGATTTCTCCAATCCTCAACTATTCCGTCATCTAATCGGATCGCTTCAATATCTTACCTTGACTCGTCCAGACATTCAATTCGCCGTTCAACAGCTCAGTCAGCATATGCATAAACCTCTTAACATTAACTTCAAAGCTCTCAAGAGATTACTTCGTTATATAAGAGGTACAACTAACACCAGCATACCTCTCCATAGAGACAACCTCAATATCCAAGGCTTCGTAGATGCAAATTGGGCCAACAACTCTCAAGATTGTAATCCGTATCCGACTATTGCAATTTTTTTGGGCAAATCCCTCATATCCTGGCAAGTTAAAAAGCAAAGTACATTAGCCCGATTGTCCACCGAAGCTGAACACAGAGCACTAACCACAGAAGCATCCGAGGTCATTTGGTTACGTCGACTAATGGAAGACTTCCACATACCACAAACAACACCTACCACAATATACTGCGATAATAACTCTGCAATCGCATTAGCAAATAATCTAATTTATCATGCTCGTACAAAGCATATCGACGTCGACTGCCACTTCATTCGTGACTGCATTCAAGCCAAGCATCTCTCAATTCATCACATCTGCACTAACGACCAACTCACCAACATATTCACCAAGACACTACCCATACAATGCTTCAAATTATTATCCAGCAAACTGATCGCTGCTCCGCCACCATCAGTTTGAGGGGGCCTGTTTGAGGGGGCCTGTTAGCAATTACGCATTGTACTTTCTTACCACGTGGCCAACCTGCCACATCAGCTCTATTGTATTCTATATATACTCTTAAATAAACGTAATATTGTATCTTCTGCTAAAATCTGTTTGTACGCTCTTTCCCATTCTTTCCGTTGTCAAGAAGTTATCACTATTGACATAATCAAAGAATTTTTATATCCGTTATAAAAAGGCTTCTTGGAGGATCAATTATTGAAACCTTCTGGTACATCAATAGCAAGGATGATATTCTTAGAGATACCTTTATCATTAAAAAAAGTTGCATGAGTAGGCTGAATGATTTGGGAAAGAATATATCTAAGTCTGTTAGTAAGAAGCTTAGAAATAACTTTGTGGAAGGTTTTAAATAATGAAATGAAGCTTTTTGAAAACTATAGTAAATATGAATGTGTTTCCTGAAGTTAGGAACGGAGCAGGAGGTGAAGAAGAATTGCGCTTCCTGAAGTGTTTCCACCAATCTCTAAGTAGCTTTAAAATTTTGGATTTGAAGCCATTAGAATCTAAGGGTTTCATCCACACCAATGCTGAAAATAAGTTTTTTAATTTTCAAATCAGAGAAAAGGTAAATGGAAGTGTCCTGCTCCATAAGGGTAAGTGAAACTGGTAGGAAGTGTTAAAAAAAATCCAGGAGAGTGATTTGAGTGATTGTTGCTATAAATGATATTTAAGTGATTTATAATATCATTAATAATATCTTGATGAGCGGAAAGAGTAGTCTAGATGTCTCAATTTCTCTGATCAAATTAAGATTTCTCTTATTTGATACTGGTCTTGGATTTCGCCTGATTGAGTTTCTCCTTTAAGCTAGTCAAAAGACCTTAATGAGTATTTTTAGCAGAATTCAAAAGAGAAGAAACAAAAGGATTACCACTAAGAAAATTTGATCCTGCTTACCCCTGATCAGGTTGGTATTGGAAGCCAAGTTGTTGTCCAGTTAGCGTGGTTGAGAGCTAGTTTTACATTTTTGAAGCAGCTGCTACAGAATAGTGATAGAATATGATTCGAATCTGAATCTATCATAGTATCATATGATGACCTTGGTTGGCAAGCCATCATTGAATCAGCCCCTTTTTGTTGCTATTTGTGATTTCTTTTGAGCCTTGTCATTTTGTATTTAGTTTATAGAATTTCTCTTTTGCAATTTTATCTTTGCTTGTAAGTTGTTGAGATTTCTGTATTGATCTGAAGTGTAATCTCCTTGTATCATTTTGACCTTTGTTAAGTGAAAAAGAGTATTGCTAATGCTGGCTGATAAATGATCACCAAAAACTGGCAGTGCTAACCAAGCTGCTCTTAATCAGAAGAAATTATTATGTGCGGAGTCCGGACGTAGCTTTGCATCCGGACTCCAATGAAATTATGACAAGTATATTGTACATGTGGATATCTAATATATATTTTTATTTTATTATTCTCTTGCTAGCCCGACCGACTCAACCTGGCCCAAAGGTGGTAGTTTTGACTTTTTGAAAGAGGCCTTCACCATCCCAATATTTAGGATTTTGGCTCAATAAAATTTTTGATATCTGATGAGAAAGAAACGAGGAACAATCGATAAAGATGAAGACTGGTTTGGAGAAGGATGTTGCATTCTTCGAGAAGATGGCATGCTTACAGGATACGGAGGCTGAAAGATGGTATGCAAATGTCCAGGAAGACTTGAAGATAACAAGACTGCAACGAACCATGGAGAGTTTATGGTATGAAAAGGAAATTAATTTGGTTGAAGGTGTTGTAGGTTTCAACTTATTGGTAAATTTTAAACTTATCCCATATTTGTAGGGTTTCCTGTAAATCCGCTGGAAAATGTGCATTTCCGGCATAAATGTAGTTGACGATAAAATATGCATCATAAACCTTGTTCTAGCGGAATATTTCTGGAACATTTCTGTCAGAAATATTTCCGGCGTAATTTCGGAGGAATATAACAGCGATATTCGTCGTTTACGAGTCACTATTACGGACAGTTTGGCGGATAAATTCCGTCGTCAAAAAAGTCTGTCGCACACGCACCAGCAGAAATTTCATATGGTTTATCCATTGGAACTTTTGGCGGAATTTTTCTGCCGGAAATACAATATATTTTTGTCATATCTCAATTTCTGATGGATATTTCTTTGGAAATCCGCCAGAAACCTATAGCCAAAAAAAAAAAAAACTGCATTCTTATATTTTCTACAACACAATAAACTTGCATAAAAATATGCAGATATCATATTTATTCAGACATTGAACATAAAGATATACTACATGCATGTAATAATAGATTTGATCATTCCAAATTCATTTAACATTCATCAAACAGTTTAAAATTAAACATAAAGTTCGTTCATTGCACAATTAAAAATGGACAATAAAATAAGCAAACATACAGATGAAATGTCCGACATATAAATGAAATGTCCAGTAATAACAAAAAAATATCTAATCAAAACCAGTCTCTTCCTCTACTGATGCTGTCTGCTTCTATTGAACTACTCCCTCAATTTCTGCAGCTCATCTAACAATTGAGTTTGCTGCATCCACATCTGCATGTCAGCTTGTAATTTTTTGACTTGCTCTAGCTCGGCTGTAAGGGCAGCTACCTATTGGCTATACAACAACTCTTGGCTACTTGCTGAGAAGTTGGAGCCACCAGATGTCTGCCCCTCGTATGCGTAGGCTTGTGAGCCTAAACTATAAACTCGACCTTTCTGCATTCCTTCTACAGCTTACGATCAAATGCGGTAGTCAGAATAATATCCTCCCCCCCAGAAGATCTCTCACTTGCTCCTGGCTAGTTCTCTTGAAGTCGTGTATACTCATCCTACAAAAGTCAATACAAGATTAAGCAATTTACACATGACACCTAAAATATTAAACTTATGTACTCACGTAGGCTCTCCTTGCTCGCTCATCAACCCATTGATGGTTCTCCTGCCGCTTGTGGGTATGACTATGCAACTCAACAGTGGTCGTTTCTCTACCTAGCACCTCTTTCTGGAATATACTTACATTAGTATTTATGTCTAAGTAAATTATTAAAATCTTTTAAATTTTTTTACCAAATGTCGCATGTGCTCAGCATGTGGAATTGAGCCCCCAATATGGAGGGAATTACCCATGCCCCCAAAATATTAGAAGCTCGGTTCTGTCTATTCTGGTCCCTCCTCCAGGTATAATCTGGGCTACCTCAAGCACTGGTTAGCTCGCCTCGTGCACTCTCACCAATCCAGAGTGGTCGCTCGTCTGACTTTCTAATGTCTGTAAACATGTCTCGCATGCGAGTCGACCTGCGCTTCTCAAAATTCTTTCTGATTTTATTATTGTGCTCGGACAACCAATAAAAATCTTTCTACATTAAAAAATATACAACGAATATTTTTGTTAGTTTAATTAAAAAAGATATTATAGAATATATTTTTATAATAACTAACCTCAAACTCTTTGAACCGCATGTTGCGCACTTCTTTTGGGATTTTCTTCCAAGAAATATGAAGAGCATCATTCATACATGCTCCGTATGATGTCTCGTATTTTATGCGTCGGCTGCTTTGTCGGATGAAATCTGCACAAAATGTGTTAGGTGAAAAAAATATTTATTAAATTTTAGTAGCATGTTAAGAATTTAGTAAGTATGTACGTGTCACCCTCGGGTGCAATCAACATATGCCCCTCTAACATCAGCTCTGTTGCAATTGGGTTGGAAGGTCCACCTATATAGGGCTGAGAGAGTGATGAGGGATAAAATGGTAGGACATATGGTGGATATGGCTAAGTGTGAGGACCTCCTTGAGGATTGTGCATGGCGTCTGGCGAATGAAAGCAGGGGTCTGATGAGTAAAACTGCAGGCTATTGGCTAGAGGAGTAGGTAAAGGTGGGCTAGGCTGACTCTGAGTGACAGGCTAAGAAGAAGAGGTCCCCTCAGATACACGGTCAATACACTTTCTCTTTAGAAAAAAATCATATTTCAAAAAAATTTCTCTTCTATATACACAATGCACAATCTCATCTAAGTATAATTTTATATGAAGGTTATATTTGCCGATTTTGCAGTACTCGTAAGCGTACAACTGTACGCCGAACTGACTGTCCTTCTCACTTTTTTAAATAATGCGATGAATGTGTTTCTATTTGGCGTTCGTTTGAGGGTCACGACAACTACAAAAAAGTGACAAGCAAATATCCTAACCCCAAAAACTCTAAATGTAAACCCTAAAAACTATTTTGAGAGAAATGTCAAAAAAATATCTCTTCGAAGATGAAATGAACGAGAATGACATATTAACTTTGTTTGAAGATTTTTTTTTTATAAGGAGTTTTTGTTTATCTGAAATAGTCAGCCTTACATTTAATAATTATGTTAACAATGTTTTCGGGTATTTAAGAAAATTTTCTCCTTATACGTATGTTAGTTGTTGCTGACTTCATTGCTATAATTTATGTAATATCTTGTTATTATCGATTTTGAGCTGTTTGATACGCAATTTTATTTGAAATAACAAATGGTTTATAATTTCTATTTGTGTCGTCTTACTGAAGAAGTAAATCAGCCGAATTAAGACGTTTAAACTATGATTATGAAACATTTTTTTTATCATACGCTTAGTCGTCAGTCACCGTCGGCCCAAGAATTCGGCTTTCCTTTGCTAGATTCTCTTAGCATTTCTGTTCTTTTTAGATGTGTTGATTGCTAGTTTAATTTAATTTTTGAATTAATTGTAGCAAATTTCGGATGTTTATTATTAATAATGCAGTGTTATTGTAAGTTTTGTATTTAAAAATAATGTGTTGGATAAATTATATATTTTCATAATATCAAAAAATATGGGTGAGGTGAAATGATTTATATGCCATTGTAATTAATTTTTAAATATATTTCGATGTATTGTAAAATCATAAATAATTTAAATAATAAGACTATTTTATTACAATAATAAAATAGCTTTTTTTTTAATTGTAAATATTTAGCATATGTTATGATATAGATATGGTAAGCATTGTATCATCTCGATTGTAAGTGGTGAGAGTGAGAACGGTTCGATGGTTCATTCTAGGAGCTTGGTTAACCAAGCAACTAAGATGATGGCGAGGTCGACCATGTAAGATTGAAGTGCAACATGGGATGGCCGATGAGAAGATGAAGAGGATGTCGATGACCGAAGAAAATGAGTGAGAGAATGACTAGTAATGAGGCATCAGGGAGAGGGAGAAATTATGTAGCAAGGAGGGGAGGATTGAGCCATCTATAAATCAATATAAGCTTTGATGAAGTTGTAGTATTGGCACACTATGATAAAGAAGGTATTAGAGGGCCATGAAGGTTGTGGCTTTGACGAGAGCTTTGATGAAGTTTGTCTTTTATTTTTATTTTTAAGTGGGGTGATTAGAGGGCGATTCAAGGTAAACTAGTGTTTTGACAGTGATCAGGTTGAGGTCATAAATGATGAGCATGCAAATGAAGAACTACGGCATCACGACATCAGTGTCTTAGCTCAGGATGTGAAGAACTCTTTGGTCCATTATTCACAATGTATGACAACAACACATCGTTGATGATTAGCGATCAAAGATAGATTGGTGATCCACCTTATCGACCCCTTCAAATCATTTCTCTCTTCATAACTATTGGCCTCTCCTTTTAGCTAATTAACTCGACCTAATTCTCTCAACTTGAGGTATACTAAAATGCTAGATCAATCCTTTGACACCACATCACCTTATCAAACTATTCTACAAACAACATCTGTACACTTTCATAACAGTTATATCACTTCTCCATGTCATTAGGAACTGATGACTTTGACTACGCATTTTGCCTCTTCTACATGTCACATCACTTGAGAACCTAACATCTAGTCAACCATCTCATGTAGTGCTTGACCTCCACCAAGCACTACAAAAATCCATAAAAAAAATTATGAAAAATTACCACTAGTAGATTTCTATTCGTTTGGAACAGCTTTCTTACTACTTTCTAAAATAATTTTTTAGTATAAAAATTTTTAATTCAAGAAATTTTTGTACTAAAAAATTAGTTATTTTAAAAAATAGTAAAAAAATCATCCCAAACAAGCCTTCATCTATTGATCGAAGTCATAAAACCCTTGTTGAAATTGCTCTTTCTTCTTGAAATATGTCAAAAAAGCCTTCCAACTACATATCTCCAATGAATTTCCCTATGAAGAATAAGGCCTAGACACCATACAATTAACATAAATAAAATATAGAAAAAAGGTATTTTTCATTTAAATAAAGATATAAGAATGAATTTAATAAAATTAAAAAATAAATTGTATTGGAGAATTGGAAAGGAAGATAACAAATCATATAGCAAAAATAATAGTATTAAAAAATATAAAAGAAAAAAGATGAATAATTACATAAAAAAATGATTATATCAATATAAAAGTTAAATGCACATAAGTGCATGCATAAGCTAAAGTTTTAAAAATGTAAGTTTAAACAAAAATGCAAATGGTACATATCAAATATTTTTTCTAATCTTAGTCACTATCAATTGTAGTTGAAATTTGTTCATCATCTTCATCATCCTTTATATTCACTCAATAAATCTATCAACTTCTTTATAAGCTCTCTCAACATCATGTAAGTTGATCATTGGTCCAATATTAGTAATAGATTGCACAATTTCTTACATTTATTTTTTATGGAAATTTTATATTGCATGTTTAGGGTTGTCAATAAATGACTCGACCTGACAACCTACTTAAAAAATTCGGGTTCAGATTGACCCATTTAATAAACAGGTCGGATTTTGATTGGGTTTCCGGACTAGTTTATTAAATTGGTCCTATTTGGGTTGACTTGAAAATTATCTGTTTAATATCTTTTTTCATTAAATTTTTTTACTTGTGGATATAATCTTCATATATTTTTTATTAAATATCATAAAATTTATAGTTAATAAATTTAAAAGAATTAACCAAAACTGGTAAACGGGCTGATTTTGGGTCATTCGAGTTACTAGTGTGTCGGGTTCATCTTTTTTACCCATTTATTAAACGAGCTGGATTCGAGTTGACTGGATTCGAGTCGAACCCGAAATATAGTATTTGACGTGCTCTCCAATATTCGATAGTTGTATTATTTCTTGAAGAATTCTATAGCAATGAAATTTATTCTCGTGTATATATATATAACATATACAACAATATTATATATTACATTATTTATAAGGAGTGTGCTCACAAAAAAATATGCAAAAGTATATATTGCTATTACGCGATAAAGTGAGCAATATTACTAGAATGTTATTATGGATTTATTCTTTAAAATGATGTACTTCTTCGCAAATCAAGAGGATATATGTCATTTATCTCTCAAATTTATACATCTAATGATATTGAAGTTGACCACTAACACTTATTAGGGGTATTAAAATGGGTTTTCGGGTCCAACACGAAATCAACCCGCCTTCAATTAACCCAACCTGAATCCGACCTGAGTAGACAAACGAGTCAGAAATTCAGACCTGACCCACCCTTAACCCAGGTCGATCTGCTCGACCCGCTAACCCGCAAGGCAGCGAGGCACGAGGGTGTAGGGGTGCCGGTGCGGGTGCATGAGCGAAAGCCTTGCGGGTGAGGGGGTAACCCAGGTCATTTTGGATTGATTTTGGGTTTTTCGGGTTGACTCGAACCCAACCCGAAATGAAAAAGGGTCAAAAAAATAAAACACGAACTCGACCCATTTACAAAATGGGTTGGCCCAAACTCAAAAGTTTTTTTGTAGGGTCCAGGTTGGGTCAAATATTGACACCCCTAACACTTGTTTCATATGATAGATGCTTCGACATGTGTTTCATTAAATCAAAGAAAATTATTATTTTTTCTATTTTGCATATTGTTGTTAGAATATTTAATTCACTTGACACTCGAAAATATTTTCTCAAACACGAGGAGCACATATTCTTAAAGAACTAGCTTTATATAATCTTCTACTAAAATAATAAAAATAATTGGTAGCTAACACTAATTTATATAATCTACTTAAAGTATATTATTCATTTGGCATCTTAAAGCATTAAATCGATTCATATAATGCACTTTATTGACCTAATGTGAGGACATATTTAGTTGTGGGCATGACAACCTTCCCATTGCCCAATTATCAGATCTCCAAGTCTTTTCTTATACAATACTCCTCCATATTCATCATTGCTTTTAAGTTGTCAATATAGGCCCGTTTGGGATAGCTTTCTTACTGCTTCGTAAAGCTTCTATAAAGAAAATAGCTTCCAAATCGAAATTATGATTACGATATGAAAAACAAATCAGTAAGAAAGCTATCGTAAACGAAGCCTTAGACTCTTAAGATGGCTTGATCAATCTAATCTAGATAAATATGAGTATACATATCAAACTTTTTTAGAATTGTCGGTAAGACAATATAGCATTTGTCATTCAATAGAGAAATGATATGCTTCTTAGCTCATTTTAGAGGATTATATATAGATAAAAATATATAAAATGATAAAAATTTGGGACGGCTTTTGATCATTATTTTTTTACTATTTTCTAGAAATATTTATACTAAAAATGTACTATATAAAACAGTAAGAAAACTATTCCAAAAGAAATCTTAGTTAATTTTAGGCTTTATTTGGGACCACTTTCTTATTGCTTTCTAAAACAGTTTTCTTCAAGTATAAAAATTTCTTAAATTAAAAATTTATGTATTAAAAAACTGCTTTAAAAAGCATTAACAGAGCCGTCCCAAACTAAGCCTTAGGCTTCGTTTGGGACAGCTTTCTTCATGCTTCTTAAAGCAGCTTTTTAATACAAAAATTAAAATTTTTGTACTAGAAAGCCGCTTTACGAAGTAGTAAGAAAGCCGTCCCAAATGAAACCTTAATCATACAAATCTTTATGAGAAAAAGAAAAAGGGCATGATATGCATACTGTACTGTATTGTATCTAAATATAAAATGTAAAATGTAAAATGAATGATTTCTCAACTTTACTTTCTTCTTGCATGGTACTATAAAGATATGAAGTGTTCATAAATGTGAAATAATAATAATAATAATAATAATAATAATGATGCGACATGACATTGCTACCCAGACGCGACAATATTGTATGTGATATATATGGGGATGAGAGTAAAGAGTTAATTTAATACCAAAATTGGTCATGCAGCCCAAGCAATACACATTCAAGTTTCAAACCAGCCAACCAGGGAACCGTCACATTATATGAATAAGGAGTTAAATAAATTGGCATTTTAAATTAAATAAAAATAAGAATTTTTTTATTCTTATAATATGATATTAATGATTTTTTATTGATTATTCATATTATCAGTCAGTATTTTCTTACTTTAAGAAAAAAAACCCATTTTAATAAGTTTTATCCATATTTCAAAATTCATAAATATTTCAAAAAAGTCTTAGAGTATTCGTGTGTGGGTAATTTAATATGAAAATATGACGTTATTTTTAATTTAGTCTCTCAACCATATAAATTGATCAATTATGGATAATTTAAACCACATTGATTAATTAATTTTCCATGTCCAAGTACTTCTTTAACTTAAGTAATTCTATTTTCTCAATGCATGTCATGATCTTATCCCAAATAACATTAAGTAATGTCATAATTGAATTGAAAAGAAGATTTAACTTGGATATGATTTTTTATGATGTCGAGACGCTAAAAAGTTAAATCATTTTTAAGTGAAAAGTATTAGATTAGTGTGAAATGTGATTGTGTCGATCCAATCGGGTTATACTGTTGACTCAAACCTCGATTTCATCGATCGAGATGTAAATTCAATGCTGTGATGCTAAAAATTTAGAAAGCACAATACCTCAGTGTTGTAATCAAAGCACTTCAGCTCTATAGTTTAGCGCCACGATGTTGTGAGTCAGAGAAGTCAGCATTGAGGTGATATTGGTACAACAACACATCCCTGAGAATTGGTTTGAGCCATTTTTCTTCCTTGTCCTTCTTATTTCACTTGAAGGATTGTATTCTTTAAAATATTCTAGTATGCCTCTTTATATGTTCTAAGTGTAGAATGATGTGAGAAGAGGAGAGATCAAGAGAGAGTGAGAAAAAGAGTTCTGTACAATTTCTCTCATTTTAATAGTAGATTTCTTGGTGTGGTGTGGCTCTATGATTTTTGCTCAATTTCAAAATTTTTTTCACATTAAATCCTAATGTTCTTTCTTCATCGCCGCATTTTCTTTTCATGTTTATTTTGTTCTTGATTTACTTTCCAACCAAAAAGTTATGAAAATTCACAAGTGTATTCAAGCAAGCTTTCCTTTGAGGCTCTCCATATTAGATAGAATAATTCTTTTAATCTCTTAAGTATATTTGAATATTGGTTTTCAACTTTCTATTCTTGTCTTATATTGTTTAGAGTTGTATTTTACTTCAAGCTATGTGATAGATAGCTCACAAAGTTCAAGAGAATTCATTATATTTTATTGCTAATTTTCAATATTTATGCCAGATTGTTTAGTAGTAAATGCTATGCATAATCTTATCCTCTAGCGTTGACTATATAATTGTAAAATTGTTCTTGCAATTCAATTACTCTCATTTAAGCTATTCTTTTACTTATCCAAATTTGTATTTTGCTTCGATGATAGCTTAATTTTTGATCTTACTCCTCTTACTGTGTCCTTGACTTTTAATTTATATTAAAGTTCTTAATGTCACACCGAATAATAATTATTTTCGACCATTCTATTGATTTACCATCATATTTTGAAAAGCGAAAATTTGATCTTCAAAATTTTAACTATTTTTTAGATTTTCCTTTTTTAATAGAAATCTTAAATTATGATATATTGATTTATTTAATTTTGATAAAATTGAATTAAATGATTCATATTCTTTGTTATCAGTTGATCTCAAAATTTAAAGTTGATAAATATATACTTAATGATCTCACATTTTGATATATTGTTCATTTAATTATGACAAGCAACAAAGAGATGAAGGAAGAAAATGTTCTTAATTTTATGTTTATAAATTAGCACTAATGATATATTTGATATAATTTAGAAAGTTAAGTGTTATATGAACAAATATAAAAATTTAGATGTTATATATATAAATATATAAGAATTTTATGAAATGTACATAAATTTCCAATAATTTTAATGCTTAATGCATGTTGGTTGACCTTCCTTGAATCTCTCCCTCTTTTTCTTGTGAGTGGTGATGACAATTAATAATTAGGTGAACATAAAAATATGTAATAATGTGTTGTAAGCTTCTCTCTTCAAATATCTACCAAGTTAAGCTCTCACCATTTTTCTCATCTTTTATCATTCATCAATTATCAATGAAATCTTAGCCATGTGTTAATATATAAATATAATGGAAAATTTTCTCTATGTGATTGTAGTTATAAGGTTTTAAAATCTCATCAAATTTAATCATGATTTATATTTGTTATAATAATTTTATATAAGGTTTTATAATTTCATTGAAGTCTGGACGTAAGCTACGTCTGGACTCCGCACGTAATAATTTCTCCATAATAACACCGCAATCACCGCAACTTACTCTACGTCATGACTTCCTAGCAAGATGTTGTCGCGACTCATCAAAAGGTTTTGTCGAGCTATTAGCTTCTATCTAATAAGTGTTATATTATATAAATACTAAAATTTATATATTAAATTTATAAATAAGATAATTTTAAGTGCTACGAGAAAAAAAAAAAAAAACTCTGCAAACGTTCAATAAAATCACCCAGCAAATGTTGATTTTCTTTTTAAATGTATTACCTAATTAAAAGGTTTAAATTCATTTACATATTTACTTAGCTGTATATTTTTGTATTGATTGAAAACTAAAAAAAAAACAGAAATCAACAATACTCTCTGTTTGTGGGTATCCAATCTCCGCGTTCGGTTAACCCATTCCTTGACTTCACCGGAAAGCGATCAGTGATAGAAACGCGAAGAAGACGGCGACTCCGACGGCCGTGCAGCACATATCCAGAACCCCTTCTCGCCTCGCCCTACTTTCCTTCCTCCTTCTCTTCCTCCTCAAATACTCCAGATACCTCTGCTTCGCTTCTTCCTCTTCCTCCAATCTCCCACTCCCCTTCCTCCTCGCCTCCATCATCGCCCTCACAAACTTCAGCGCTTCCTCCCCGCTCACGCACGCGCCATCAATGTCCTCAGCCGTGAGCACCACATCCCGCACGTGCCCCGTCCCTTCTTCGCACGTGACCACCGCTCCGATAACCCTTTCCCCAGCCGCCGCAGCCGATGCGAACCGCACCATCGTCTCCCCTGTGTAACAGTTCCGCTCCATCCCCACCGCTCGCCGGCTCGACACGTTAACCGCCCGACCCACCGCTGGATCAATCAAGATCCAACTCAGCGTCAGTTCCTCTGGCGATATAGACACCCCCGGAAGCATCGCCTCTGCTTTCTGCTCCATGGCGTCGATCAAGAAGGGGGATCCGCGGAACCACGGTGAGGAAGTATCGGTCTCTATGACGCGGGAAAAGATGTGGACGCCGCGATGGTAGATGTCTACGGCGGAGATAAGCTGATCGGGTAGTTGTACTTCGCCGGCGGCGAATGCGTCGGGGAAGGGAAAAGCGTCGGCGAAGAAGGAGCGTGGGGAGATTGAGAGGAAAGGGAGGATTCGGGGATGGCGAAGAGAGGGCCAGGTGGAAAGGCAGAGGTGGAGCCAGAGATCGGATTGGGACGAGAGAGAGCGGAGGTGGGAGGTGGCGCAGCAGGCTGCGGCGAGGGTCGGCCCGTCGAGGAGGCGAAGAGTGCGTGTGAGAACGTCTGGGTGGAGGTCCTCGATGGTGGTGGAGGTGGAGGTGGAGGGGATTGCCATTGATTCGGTGGGCACTGGGTAGGCGGCTGAGCACCGGTTGCCTTTCCTGATGGGTTCGAATGGTGAACGGATTTGGGGGTTTGTTTATTTATAGTGGGAGGGATATTGATGGGAGGGATATTGATGTCAATTTATTTATTAATAAAAATTAATTGATTAGAATAAATATTAAATTTATTAGATTTACTTCATAATTTTAAGATATGAGTCTAAGTACATGCAATTTATTGATTATTTATTGATTAAAGAAGAAAGTTTTTTTTTTATAAATATGAACTTAAAATTTAAGGTAGTTATTTTTTAATTTATTTTCACTAAAGTAACTTTATATAGTATAAAAATTTTAATTTTTTAACTAAATAATTATTTTAAGAAACAGTAAGAAAAATCGTCCCAAACAAAACTTTAATCTATCATTCTAAGACATTTATTAAATTTCAATTAATGCCAGAATTATCATATTCAATTTCTAACTTTCAATAATTCATATATATATCGGGTGAAAATCTGACTTCTTACCATCAAAATGATCAAAATAAAGAGTTCTATTATATATAAGTTAAAATTTTGTTATAATTATTAAAAATATTTTACACCATAAATTTTCATCAAAACATCAAAATTAAAATTAGAAATAGGCTATTGGGAATCTACCTCGAGCTGAACATATCTCTTAAATGAATGACATTTTAGAGGTTGACATATGTCCAATTTGCATACAAATTGAAGGTATACTTTTCTGAGAATTAGTTACAGAAAATATTTAAAACATCATTTTAAGGTATTACTTAAACTAAGGCCACAAGTCGTACAAAGGTGGGTCCGTCGAGAAGACGGAGAGTGCGAGTGAGAACGCCGGGGTGGAGGTCCTCCATGGATGTGGTGGAGGTGGAGGGGATCACTGACGGTGTTTCTTGATGAGTTCAAATGGTGAATAAGTTTGGCGGTTTATTTATTTATACTGATACTGGGAGGAATTATTTTTTTGAAATATTTGAGCCATTAAGATAAATTCACACGCACATTACATATATATAAACTTCAAATCTAAGAAGCATTTGAAGTTCTGAAACGTTTTATTTTAAAGCTTTTTCATAAAAAAGTTAATGAATTAAAGTCTCTGATAGGAAAATTTTCTTGATAAGTCAGTTGAATTTTAATTTTATTAAAATTGACTATTTTGAAAATCATAAGATAAGCATAATTACAAATCCATGAGCAACTAAAATTTTGTATTTAATTTAGGAAAATATGTTATAAATTTAAATTATTATTTTTTAGCTTGATGCAAGAAAACTTGAAAAAAAAATATTTGAAAATCAATAAAAGATAATCAACAAGATTTCAATTTTATTATAAAATAATAAATTCATGCCAAATCATTAGTAATATGAAACAAATAAATTACCAAAAAATCAATTTTAGACATATTTTAAATAGCCATTCGAAAAATGATTTAGGGTCTGTTTGATTTTGAGTAAAAGGGTGCAAAATATTCTAAATGCAAAGGCTTTTGAGAATATTGGTGTTTGCACTACTAATAAATCAGACTTTCGCAGCATTTTTTATGGCCTATTGCAGCGGTTTAAACACCTACTGATTTATTTGAAGCAGTTTTAAAAAAGGAGAAGAGGAGAGGAGGGGAAGGAGGCCTGCGAATGAGCCAAATCAGAGAAGGAGACGGACATGGGAGTAGGAGCTAAGGCACGGGAGAGAGAGTATATGAGGGAGAGGAGAGATCACGAATATTAAAACGAAAATGGTTTTTACAGCGGTTTTAAAAATGCTGTTATGAAAATGTTGCTAAAATATTATTTTTAGAAGTAATTTCAGTAACGGTGAAGACTGCTATTTATTTCTATCTATAAATTTTTAGTAGTGTTGGTTTAAAGTAAATCAAATGCAGTATAAAATTTTGATGTATTTGCAAGACATAAACAAGAGCAATGGAAATTGCGATTAAACCAAAAAAAAAAAAAAAAGAAAGAAAGAAGAAAATATAAAACTACCATCCAAAGTCACTGGTGCCAAAAATAAAAAGAATTAGGGCTGCAAACGAACCGAGCCGAGCCGAGTATGTTAGTGTTCATGTTTGAGTTCGTTTATTATTAGCCTGTTCAAGTTTGGTTCGTGTTTGATTCGAGCTTTATTGTTTGTGTTCATGTTTGGTTCATTTAATTTAAGGGTGTTCATGTTCGGTTCATGTTTGATTCATTTAATGCTTATCGAGCTTTAAACAAACAAATTTTAACAAGATATGTTCATGAACATATTTAGCAAATAATCTATTAAACAAACAATAATATAAAGTTAGCCTTTCACCATTCTAAGCAATCAAAATGAACTACTGAATTTTCTTCCTTAGTGAACTACTGAATGTCATAGTCAGCCACACGAATCGAACTTTTTATTGAACTTAATGTCGAGCTTGTTCACGAACTTCAAATGATTTTGTTCGTGAACATAAATGAACCGAACACATTATTGTTCAAGCTTGTTTATTTAAGGATCGAGTATTTAAAATATTGTTCAAGTTTGTTTGTTTAGTTAGTTAAACGATCACAAACGAGCTTTAATCGAACCGAGCATCGAGTAGCTCGTCGAACGTTTGGTTCACTTGCATCCCTAAAAAGAATAAATCCTTTGTGACTTTTACAAGAGATTGAATTGAAAACCTCAAACAACAATGAAAGGAAAACACAATAGAGGGGTGCGATTACAACACCTATCAATTCCCCTCACTCTCCCATTACTTACTGACAAAAAAATAGCAAGAAAATACCAATTCAAACCCTAGAAGCTGGATAACATTGTCATTTGTTGCAAGGTTATCCAGCTTCAATGATTTGAATTGGTTTTTTCTTGCTATTTTATTGCCAGTAATAAATTGCGAATATAACTTTAAATTAAGTGTTAAATAAATCATGAACATATATAATTATTTATATATTTATATCTGTACATAAGAAGTTATAAATTTAAAAAATCATATCTTAATCAATTTTCAAAATAAGAATCTAACTAATCATTTGTAAAAGTATATATTGATTCGCATGTAAACAATAATTCAGATTTAATGGTGAGAAAATCAAATGCTAATTTTGCCTATATGAAATAATTACTTATTTAATTATATTAAAAAGTGTTAGTGAAAAATAAAATAATAAGTTCATAAAAAATTATTCCCTTTGCAAAACTTGGCTTCTAGTCTTTCACATCATTCCACTCTCGCTGCATCTTTTAGAATGTTCAAGTGAAATTTTTCTGTGGGTGGTACTCGGATCTTACTTGCTAGATTGACTACGAAAAGTAGAGAAGCAAAGATGAGGAGGGAGAGAATATGAGAGAAGTCTTGCTATTTTATTGCTCGAGAATAGAGACTTTGATCGAGACAACTAAGTTGCTTTGTATCCTTAGGCTTGCCTGCTGGTCTCCTATTTATAGGTGAGAGTAGAGGCAAGACTTAAAAAAAACACATTAAAAGATACATGCATGAAAGACATAATATAGCTTAATAATATCTTGTCATAATTAAGAATAAGATATGCTAGTTATATCTCATTAATTATATGAGATATGTATTAAAACTTTACATATATAAGATGAGCTCACATGAGCTTTCTAGATATAAAAAATAATGATTTGCTAAATTCTTTTATTTGATTAAATATAATTAAAAAGCCATTTATATTTAAACTCTATGAATAATTTTGAAATGCCTTTAATATGATGATTTAGGCTTCATTTGGAACAATTTTCTTGCTGCTTTTTAAATCAAATTTTCAGTACAAAATTTTTTTGAAAGCAATAAAAAAAAATTGTCAAAAGCTATCCCAAACGAAGCCTTAAATTTCTCACATAATACAAGTGAAGATGAGAACACCACTTTATAAATTATCTTTTATATGTTCAAATAACCAAATGAGCCCTTAGATTATTGCAGAGTGGCTTCATACTTAAGACTACCTAACTCAGGCAAAAT
This sequence comes from Dendrobium chrysotoxum, assembly GCA_019925795.1. Lineage (NCBI taxonomy): Eukaryota > Viridiplantae > Streptophyta > Magnoliopsida > Asparagales > Orchidaceae > Dendrobium > Dendrobium chrysotoxum. Next base: position 6,091,395 of record CM034314.1, on the reverse strand, counting down.
TGGAAGAGAATATCTTGATCAAGTTGAATTTTAGAGTCTTTGAATCTGTTTTGATCAAATAAGTTCAATAGAAGACTTAATTGGTTATCTATGTAATGAATAAACCTTATAGCAAATTTAACAATTTTAAAATTCATTTTAATCAAAATTTATTCAGGATATCCAAATCTTAACTTCCTTTCAAACTACCATCAAAATGAGGTTTATAGCTGTTGTGGGTTAGAGGATTCGCGACGGCAGAGTGAGTAAAGTTTTCGTCTTAGCGATGCACAAATATCCAGCGCACAAACAGAAAGAAAGAAGTAAAACACCCAATCTTTTTTATGTGGAAAGCCCGAAGAGGGAAAAACCACGGGGCCTCGCCCAGATGAAAAGATTTCACTAAATTTGAGTGAATTACAAGGGTTGACCCGTCCCTCGAACTTAGAGGCAGTCAAATTACAGTGGCTTGGAGAGTTGGAGCAAAATCTGGCGATGCTCGGGTGGAAGTCCGACGATGGTCGGGCTGAAGTCCGGCGGTGGTCGGTGGCCGGGTGGAAGTTCGGCCGCGGTCGGCGGTCGGCGGCCGGGCGGTGGTCCGACGATGGTCGGGCTGAAGTCCAGCGGCGGTTAGCGGCCGGGTGGTGGTCCGACGAAGGTCGACGGGGGTTCGCCGGCGGTGGCGCTGGTTGGGAGTCCGACGGCGACCGGTGGCTGGGCGGTGGTCCGACGAAGGTCGGGCTGAAGTCCGGCGGCGGTTGGCGGCCTGGCGGTGGTCCGACGAAGGTCGGGATGAAGTCCAGCAGCGGTCGGCGGCCAGGTGGTGGTCCGACGAAGGTCGGCGGGGGTTCGCCGGCGGTGGCACAGACGAAGGTCAGGGGTTCGCCGGCGGTGGCGTTGGAGCTCCGGAAGCCTTAGAGCCCTCTGCAATCTCCAGCCAAAGGTCCCCCTCATGTAGAGAGTGGGGGTCTATTTATAGATTTTGATGAGTGGCATACCCCGTAAATATAGAGAAGATCTGGGGCAGGTTTGGAGTGCTCCATCGGATGGCTCGTATTGATTCCCCCAATCATAAGGAGTTTTTCAACTGTTTAGGTGCCTTAACGATGTCCGAATTTAGTGATCTTGGGCTCGTTGGATTCGTCTCGCCGAGCCACTCGATTTGAATATAAGCATGCCATATTTGGATATCAATTTATCATCCAAATAATAATTTTACCCTTCTAAATGTGGTCTGAGCCCTTGATTTGGACCCATTTGGGCTTGGATTGGACCAATTTTGAAGTCGTTAGGTTCGTCTCATTGAGATGTTCAGTTCAACTATAAGTTTGCTGAAATTGGAATTCAAATGATCCCAAATTTAATTTTTGAAAGTCTCCAACTTGTACAATGCCTCAAGAATCGTGCTCGATCAAATTAATTTTGATGTCGTATCAATAGCAATTGAATTTTGTTTGAGATCAGTGCAACAAAATTTTTAATAGATTAAGAATTTATTTGGGATGGCTTTATCGTTGCTTTGATTTTAAACAATAATTACAATTACGTTTGGCAACTATTTTCTCACTATTTTTCAAAAATTTATGTTACTGAAAGTTTCTTTTTACAATAAGAATAGCTAAGTTACTTTCCACAGTAATTTCACAATCAACTTTATAAAACTCTGCAACCATCACAGTTAAATCCTAAATATATATAATACTAATGTAAAAAAATACAAAATTAATGCTAATAAATTAAAATATAATAACTCAAAAAAAAATTCTTGTAATTGACAGATCAACTATATTCCTTTCACAAATTATGTTGATAAAATAGCATAATTTGATAGAGATAAAATCATGAATAAGATTCTTAATTTCTACCATTACACTCCATCTTAACCGACCTTTTTTATACTAATTGAAACTATAGTTTTTACTATGTAATTAGCCAATAATTTAAATTTTGACATAATTAATTTAGAGTAGTTTAGCCTTTTTGCGTGTCTGAACATTCGCAGAGATAGAGAGAGATGCATCAATCATAAGAGACCAAATTTTTTACGTGAAAAATCCAAGAAAGGGAAAACTACGGGGCCTGGCCCAATTAAAATGAGTCAACTAGTTTTTTTCGTTGATTACAAATGATGTCATTCCTCGGGGAAGCGTTGGATCAATGTAGCAAAAAAATATCGCATAAAGCAAATTACATGATTGGGGTTGGAAGAATCTAATGACATGAGAGCAATTCTCAAGAGAACGTTGTTCTATTTGTTTAGCCAATAAGATCGTAATCAAGCGACTGTGGTCGTATGGAATATAATTAGGCAATTGAGGTTGAAGGGATAGTTGTCGGGAGACAGAGGTTCGAGGGAACGTTGTCAATGACGGTGGTCGGCGGGATCGTAGTTAGTTGACTATGGTATGAGGGAGTTTAGTCAGTGAGTGACTGTGGTCGAAAGGACCATAGTTGGCAGGCGATGGAGGTCTAAAGGATCGTAGTCAGTGGGCGATAAAAGTAGAAAAGACTATAGTCAGGCGACGGAGGTCGAAGGGACTATAGTCAATAGATGGTGGTCGGAGGAACCATAGTTAAGTAACGAAGGTCAGAGGGACCGTAGTTGGATGAATGAATTCCAAGGACTGTAGTCAGACGAATGAGGTCCAAGGACGATAATCGGACGACGGTAGTAGGAAGGACCGTAGTAGATGGGTGATGGAGGTCAAAAGAACTGTAGTCTAGCGATAATGATTAGAAGAACTATAGTCGGTGGATGACAGAAGTCGGGCGGAGACCCTTTAATGGTGGCCGGACGGAGGTACGACGGCGATGGTTGGGCGGAGGTTCAGTAATGACGATCGGGTTGAGGTTTGACGACAAAAACGGCTGGATGGACGTCTAACGATGGTTAACTAGTGAAAGTCCTATGGCGGCGACTGGGTGGAGTGTCACACTTCAATATCTATATTGGAAGAATTACATCAATATTTAATTTTAACCATTTAACTAGAGCTTACCAATAAACCGTAGAAAGAAACATGATTGTATTTTTGTCTTGTCTGGAGCCTTATATCATAGAATCCTTGTCATTTTCTAAAAAATATGTAAAATCACGTAATGAGCTCATAGCATAGCAAGTAACTAAAATCTTATAACTAAAATCAATATAAGATAAAAGAGAACAATATGCTATAATTATATAAAGAAATATATGCATCAAAGTGTATACTGTATCAATTTATCCTTTTATAGTTTATAACATCTCAATCCATTACATCATTAGTCACATTATCAGTAACAGTCAACAGTGCTAATGCAGTACTAATATTAGTATCATGAACAATAAAGTTAAATAATGTTAATAATAGTAAATAGTATTAGTGTTAATCACAATATCATTAAAGTTTTCATAGCATTATCGGTATCAGTATTCAGATATTAAATGAGTGTATCTTAAAGGTATTTTGCTCATATACTTATGACTCTCAATCAGTCGCCCCTTATTACTCCTAATCAATGTACTATTTATAACTCCCCTTGAATCATATGAATCAGTCGTCCCGACTCCTTATAACTCTCAATCAATCTCCAGCTCCTTATGACTCACAATCAATGAATCCATGTGAATTAGTAGGGTATCATGTGGAGTTATCATATCATGTATCTGATATCATTTAGTACTTCATTTAAAATATAATAAAATTATATCAAATTATTCAAAAAAATCAAATCTATAACATATCCAAACTTGCTCCGTAAAAACTTATGAAATTAAGAGATAATGCAATGTTTGCAGATTTAGGAGAGATAAAAATTATAAAAATCAAAATCATCGAAAACAGAAGTAAAAGATTAGCCACTTACAATGAATCAGAACAAAATCTATAATAGGAATGACTAATAAATATAATCCAAAGATCTTTCTCTCTCCTCTTTCTTCTTCCCCTCTTTCAATTTCTTCCTGGCCAAACAATATATATATATATATATATATATATATATATATATATATATATATATATATATATATATATATATATATATATATATACACTGTTTATGGTCTAGCACCGTAGTGCTCACTAGATTAGCGTCAAACCGCTCTACTTTAAAATTTTTATATTTTTCAAATAAATTTATTTCACATATTTGAGTCATTACATGGAGAGGGTTTGTCAGCGATGGAGCTCCGGGATTTATGCCTTAGAGGTCTGTTGAATCACTACAGGAAAATATCCTATTACCGGCGGAAGAATTGCCGGCGGATTTTCCGGCGGATTTCCGACGGACTATTTGGAAAAATTTCTGACAAATTTTTAAGCAGATTTTCCGGCGGCTTTTCTGGCGGATATGTTTCCGTCGGACTTTCCGGCGGATTTTCCGACAGATTTTCCGACGGCATCGGAAAATATAATTTATTCGTAATTTAATTCATTTAATAGTTTATTTAAATTATTTTGTTTTAATTGGAATATTCTGTAAGCTTTAATATAAATAAAAAAAGTATCAATTTAAACAATTTTGCAGAAACGGTCTAGTGGTCGGACAGGCGTGCAGGGGGGGAGGTCCTGGGTTCGAGCATCAGCGCAGACAGGCGCCCGGGAGCGGGCTAGATGCGCGCGGGCGGGCTGCGGGCGGCGGGGCGGGATGCGCGCTGGGCGCGGGGTGCGGGAGGGCAGGGCGCACGCGGGCTGCGCCTGGGCGGCCTGCTGGCTTGCGCTGGAGCGGGCACCTGAGAGCTTTTTTTTAAAACAGTTTAATTTATTCCGACGGATCTTTTCCGCCAGAGAACATTTCCGACGGATTTTTTCCGCCGGAAAAAATTGTCCGACGGATTTTGTTCGACTGAAAAATTTTCCGACGCTCAATTTACCGTCGAAGACATTTTCGTTAGAAATCTGCCGGAAAATTTCAAAATCCGCTGGAAAATTCAGAATTTTTCGCCGGAAATTCGCGACTTTCCTGTAGTGAATCTCTAGCCCAAAGTCCCTGTCTCCAAATATCTCCTTCATACAAAGAGTGATGGTTTAGTTATAGATTTTTAGAATGACATGTTCCATGTATATATATATATATATATATATCTCTAACATGATTCGTAAATATGAAGAAGGTACAAGGCAAATTTAGAGTACTACATCAAACAACTCATATTGATTCTCGTGATCATGGAGTATTCACTCTACATTTAAATGCTATAATGATTTGGGAATTGAGCGATCTTGAGCTCGTTGGATTCGTCTTATTGAGCCGCTCAATTCATCTATAAGCATGTCATATTTTAATATCATTTAGTCACCCAATTAATATTTTAAAGCTTCCGAATATGATTTAAGCTAATGAATTGGGCCCATTTAGGCTCGAATTGGATCAATTTTGGTGTCGTTGGTTCGCCTCGTCGAGACATTCAGTTAGACTTTAAGTTTGCTAAAATCGAACTTTAGATGGTCCCAAATTTAATTTTAGAAGTTTTCAAGTCAAACATGCATCAAGATAGGCGGCCAGATATATATTGCTAAGGCTTCGTTTGAGACAGCCTTTGATCACTATTTTTTGCTGCTTTATAAAAAAACTTTTAACAAAAAAATTATTTTAAAAAATAGTAAGAAAGTTATCTCAAATGAAGGCTAAGGCTTCATTTAAGACAACTTTCTTATTATTTTTTAAAATAATTAAAAAAATTATAGAAATAAAATTTTTTAACTAAAAAAATAGTAAAAAAATTATCCCAAAAAAGCCTAAGTCATTATCCGAAACTTCGTATGAAAATGGGACTTGTTAAATAAAAGAATATATAATACGTCGAACCCCTTTTATAAAGCAGTTTCAACTTTGAACACGTCCGAAGATTGATGCTTACCTATCAACCGGCATTAAAAAAATAAAAAAAATGGCGACGTCTTTGATGCTCTTCTAATATGTAATATTAAGTTTCTTAATCATTCAACTAAAACACATTTTAAAGCTTAAAGAAAACTTTTTTTTTTTTTTGTTCATAGCATTTCAAATGATTTAAGATGTGCCATATTTTATTTGTTGAATATTATATCATTCATTGTCATCATAAAATTCTCTAAAAGATGAATCTCACCAATCTAACATCACTTCATTCTAATATTATTAAGGAACTTAATTATCGTAAGAATAATTTATGATTGAGAGAATTAATATGAGTTATTTGATGTGACCCTGCGGTGGTGATCAGATGGCACTCCATGATTCTTGGACCCTTCAACTAAAGTCAATGTAGAGATTGGAGACCTATTTATAGATTTTTGGAACTGACATGTTCGTAAATATGGAGAAAATCTAAAAAAAAAAAATTCATCAGACGATTCATATTGATTCTTTTGATCTCATTCAACATTTAAGTGTATTAATGATGTTGAAATTAAGCGATCTTAAGCCCATATAAATCGTCTCGTCGATCCGCTCAATTCAATTATAAATATGCCAAATTTAGAGATCATTTGATCATCCAATTAATGCTATAAAGTTTCGATTTTGATTTAGGCTCTTGAATTTGGCTCGGGTTAAATCATTTTCTATCTCGTTGGGTTCGTCTCGGTGAGACGTTCTGTTTGGCTCTAAATTTGTTGAAATAAGAGTTAGAATGATCCTAAATTTATTTTTGAAAGTTTTTAATTGAAATATGCCTCGCCAAAAACGATGATTTTATTTATAACGAAATGTTTATAAAAAGTCATGTGCTCTGATCAATGATTTTAATTAATTGACTTTCTTAAGAAAAAGCTTCTAAAAAACGTTTTCAGAACTTTAAATGCTTCTTTTACAGAAACTTTTCAATTAGAAATGCTTTTAAGGAAATTTATATAAAGAAACGTTTCAAAGATTTAAATCAATTTTTCTTTTAGGGGCTTATTGATTTGAAGTAAAATGGGTGTGAAGTTCTGTTTTTTGGACTTTGAAGCTAATTAAGACAAATTCATATACACTTCACATACATAAATTTGGAATCTAAGAGCTCTTGGTTGATAACAAAAGCTCTCAACCAACAGATCAAGACGAGCTACATGATGTGAAGTATTTCAAATGCAGGGTTTTGGAGAATATTGATGTTTGGTTTGAAGTAAAGTAAATGCAACATAAAATTTTGGTGTATTTGAAATTCACTATCTAGTTCTTTTTTGGTGTATTGGAATTCCTTCGATTTGAGCAATTTTCAAATACAGTGGAATTTCATTGTTTGCAGCCACCCTCCGTTGCCGCCCGCCACCACTACAAGTAGCCACCACCACCACCGACCATTGTTGTCATCCACCACCACTGATGCTGGCAACCACCACTGCCTGCCACCGCCATTGACAACCTTATATTTGGACTTACATTGCATCTTATTTCATGCCGAATAAAAAATAATAATAACTCATTGTATTTATTTTACACTAATACAAATAGCTTCAAAGTATTTCAAATACACTATTTTATTTTTACACTACATCTCTTTTACAATACTTTTTTATTTTTTGAGCCAACCAAATAGCCTGTTCCGGTCCTGATTTCGATTCCGCCTTCCATGCCATTACTCAAGGTAAAGAAAACTTCTAACTAAAATTCCAAAGAGACTGATAAAAATAGAATAGAACAAAGAAAAAAATTGCAAAATTGAAGCCCTTGCTGCAAATTTTGGGAAACTACATGTAACTTTTTTGCCAAATGAGAGAAGTTGTTAAGATACAAGAGAGAGAGAGAGAGAGAGAGAGAGAGAGAGAGAGAGAGAGAGAGAGGACTTATTTGATCGCCACCTCCGTTCATTGTCTCACCATCTCAACTCCTCGCACTCACGACCCACAACACCCAAGCAAAAAAACCTAGAATAGCCGCTCCTCTTCGTGTTCACGCAGCGGAAAAAAAAAACTCAAATATCCAATGTTACGATTTGGCTCAAACATGAATAATATTCACGCTTTCGAGCCTGCGGCTAGCTGCTCCCTCTCATCCAATTTCCGAAATTCGTTGTTTTGCTTCCATGCTTCGGTTCGATCCGCTCACTCCGCTTCCGCCTTATTTTCTTATTCAATAGCTCGACAAGTACTCGACCCGGGCTTTGCCTCTATCGAATTTGAGCTCGAAACTCGATAAGCTCGACTCACGAGCTCGTTAACGAGTAGAGTTCGAGCTGGCTCGCGAGCTGGCTTGACTTAGTTGCGCCCCTAAACTAGTTTACTTTAAATATATGTATTTACGTAATTTAGAATAAAAAAATCTATTATAGAAAGATTTAAATCTTTCTATAATAGATCTTTATATATATTTCCTTAAAAACATTTCTGATTGAATATATATGTTAAATTTTCCTATTTTTAATTATTATAAATATAGAAAATTTTAAATTTGCCTTAGAAAAAAATTCTGAAAAATCAGAAAAAATATATAGAAAATTTTATAATTTTTTTTTTCAAATTTTCTCCCTATTGGATCAATTGATAGGGAAGTGAAACACGTAACAAAACAAACAAGAAATAAAAAAATACAACGAAAAAGAAAGAACATCAGGATTTTACGTGGAAAGGCCTGAAACCATGAAAAAAAAATATAATCACCTCACACCAAGAAATTTATTATAAAATTTGGGAGAAATAAAACAGATCTCTCTTCTCCCTCACTCTCTTCTTGTCTCTCTTCACCCTTATACCATTCTCTCTTAAGAAAAAACAAAAAGAAACTGATGCGGTGCATCATAAGTAGAATACTCCTTAGGAGTACTATATATATTTTGTACCTCTTTTTTAGAATCTTCTAGAACTTTCTTTTGCATTTATATATAAAAGCTCTATGAGAAAGATATGAAATAATGATATATTTTTGTAATTCCAATAATATTTTAATGTTTTAATCTCTTAGGGCTATTTAGCTCTTTTTTGCTCATGTTTCTTCATTGATCTCCCCATATCAATTGGTATTAGAGTCGTGAGCTTCTAGGTGATCATAGATGAAAAAAGCTACATCAACCCTTGAAGGAGATTTAATATTAAAATTATCTATGGGTGGTAGACAGGAAACATTAAAATTTTGAGTATTAGATATATAAATAGCATAATATAAAGTGGTATATATGTAAATCCCGCTAAAAAAAATAATATATCAAAGAGCCTGTTGCAATTTTATTGAACGCTCCGTTCATATTATTATCATATTATCATCATTTATTTTAACTCAATCGGCCAAAACTTAGTCTTATATAAATAATTTAGAGCCTAAATTACCAAATAAATTAAATAACTGCAAAATTTTTATTTATGACTACAAATGAAAAAGTTAGCTACTTTAATATAGGTGGGGTTTAAGTTTAAATGACATAAGATATATATTTTTTAATATAGATTCACTACTTGATAAAATAAAATTTTTAATTTTTTGTCACATATTTGTTTCATTAGTATGTCATTATAATAATATTTGAATAATTTTATATTTATTATCTAAACTCCAATTAAATTACAACTGAAATTTTGAATTTTTTTTTATTTTTTTTTTTTCAAATTTAATGTTCAATTTGATTTTGAAAATCTTAGATGACTATAATGAGACAAAAAAGTCATATCTATCAGTGTTACATCTTCAAAATAAATACCATGACAAATATGAATTCACCACCTCCTCTTCCAAATACATGATGCCTCATACTTATTTAAAATAAGAATTGTTGTTCTTTATCCCCTCATTATCTCCAAAAGATGAACAAAATAAGAATTTGCTTATCTTATTGCTTAAATCTAATCATAATTTGATGTCTTGTTAGTTTATTAATTAGCCCCCATTATGTTTATGCTAATAGAATCATATATGCTTCTCAACTTTTCTATAATAAAAATTTATGTAAGGATATCTTGACACAATGTCTGTTTAGGACGGCTACAATTTTTTTATAAAGATGGTTGTAAAGTTTATATAGAAAAAATAACTTTTTTGAAAGCTGCTATAAAAATAGCTTCTCAATACAATTTTTTAAAAACTAGGGAAAAAGCAAAAGTCACACAAAGTTCTGGTTACGGTTTTGAAAAAGCAAAGCATGAAGAAAGCTGTCTCAAACAGACTCCTATTTTATATTATGATGGGCTTCAAAAAGTTTAGATTTACGCCAATATTAGTGAAGTTTTTGATACCATATATAAATACGAATCTGAGCATAAATTTAAAGCTTTTGAAGTTGATCACTAACATATCAGAATATCATTACATAGACCTTTTTATTCGATTTAGTAAGTAAATAGATTACATACAAGTAAGAAAATGAGATCCTTCACATATAGTTTATTATGGCTTTGCTAACATCAAGAAAAATAATTAATTTCTTATATTTATTTTTTTTAATGCTAGGGCGTTCCCTGGAAGCGACGCACTGTATGGCCTGAATACAGTGAAAAGTGTGCAAGGGCCGCTGCATCGGCGCCCGGGTGCAGTGTTAAATAGGCAAGGGTTCCCACATCAAGGACGGATGTGGGCAAAGAAGCTAGTCCATGATACTAATATTAGGATAGGAACTTGGAATATAGGTTCCCTTACAGGAAGATTAATGGAATTAATAGATATTATGATTCATAGGAAGATAAATATTTTGTGCATTCAGGAAACTAAATGGGTTGGAGAGAAGGCTAAGGAGATTGATAGTTTAGGATTTAAAGTTTGGTATTCAGGTAAGAGTCGTACTAGAAATGGTGTAGGCGTGATTATAGATAAGAGTTTGAAGGATAATGTTATAAATATTAATAGAATTGGAGATAGAATTATGGCTTTAAAGATTGTTGTTGATGCTAAGATTATTAATATTATAAGTGCTTATGCTCCTCAAGTAGGTTTGGATATGTGTTCAAAATTAAAATTTTGAGAAGATTTAGAAGAATTAATTCAAAAGATACCTCTCGAAGAAAAAATTTTTATTGGAGGAGATTTAAATGGACATGTTGGTAGAGAGGTAAATGATTTTAAAAGCATTCATGGTGGATATGGGTTTGGAATGACTAATGAAGGTGGTAAGACCATACTAGATTTTTCTTTAGCTTATGATTTTTTAATTGCTAATACCTTATTTAAGAAAAGAGATGAGCATCTCATTACTTATAAGAATGGTTATAGTAAAACTCAGATTGATTATTTTCTTATAAGAAAAGTAGATCGTTTAGATTGCAAAGATTGTAAAGTTATTCCGAGTGAAAGTTTATGTACCCAACATCGCTTATTAGTTTTAGACTTTAAGATGAAAGGACAGAAAATAAAAAATAAAGTAAAGCGATTTTCTAGGATTAGATGGGGGCATTTAAAGAATAGTAATAAAAATATTTTTGAGAGTAAGATTTTAGATTCTAAGATTTTATTTGTGCATGAGGATGCTAATGTTATGTGGGAAAAAGTGGCTAGTGATATTAAAAATATTGCTAAAGATGTGTTTGGAGTATCAAAGGGAAAAGCCCCTAATAGTAAAAATAGCTGGTGGTGGAATCCAATTGTGCAAGAAAAGATAAAAAATAAGAAGATTTGTTATAAAAATTGATTTAGATGTAAAAATTCTGATAATTGGGAAAGATATAAAGAGGCATGTAAGGATTCTAAGAAAGCAATATGTGATGCAAAGATCTTAGCTTTTAATGATTTATATAATAGATTAGATACTAAGGAGGGAGAAAGATATATGTATAAGCTAGCCAAACAAAGAGATATGAGTAGTAAGGATTTAATTCAAGTGAAGTGTATTAAGGATGAAGATCAAAAAGTACTTTTCTTAGAAGATGATATTCAACAAAGGTGGATGAGATATTTTGATAAACTTTTTAATGAAGATTGTAGGAATACAATTGACTTTAGTGACCTTAGCATCCTAAATGAAAATAAAGATTTCTGTTTTTATCGGCGTATTAGTAAAACCGAAGTTAGAGAGGCTTTAAAGAAAATGAAGTGTGGAAAAGCTGTTGGACCTGATGATATCCCAATAGAGATGTGGAAATGCTTAGGAGATGAAGGAATTTCTTGGCTAACTAAACTTTTTAATAATATTTTGAAGACTAAAAAGATGCTAGATGCGTGGAGAATGAGTGTATTGATTCCTATTTATAAGAATAAAGGTGATGCACAAGATTGTGCGAATTATAGAGGAATTAAGTTAATGTGTCACACTTTAAAACTATGGGAGGGAGTTATGGAGCGTAGGCTGCGGCGTGATACTAATGTTTCTCAAAATCAATTTGGATTCATGCCTGGTAGGTCTACTATGGAAGCCATACATTTATTGAGAGGTTTGATGGAGAAATATAGGGAGAATAAGGAGGATCTACATATGATATTTATTGATTTAGAGAAAGCATATGATAAAGTTCCAAGAGAAGTGCTATGGAGAGTTCTTGAAAAGAAAGGAGTTAATAATGCTTATATTCAAATCATTAAAGATATGTATGAAGGAGCTACTACTTGTGTTCAAACACAAGGTGGTTTGACCAAGTATTTCCCTATTTCAGTTGGATTACATCAAGGATCAGCTTTAAGCCCATATCTTTTCGCGTTAGTCATGGATGTTCTCACTTGACATTTACAAGAGGATGTACCCTGGTGTATGCTTTTTGCTGATGATATTCTTCTTGTTGACAAGACTAAAGAGGGAGTTGAAGGTAAACTTGAAGTCTGGAGATCAACCTTAGAGTCTAAAGGTTTTCGCTTGAGTAGATCTAAAACTGAATATATAGAGTGTAATTTTAGCAGTAATAGACCTAGTGAGGGGATTGTGACTTTGGGCGATCAAGTCATTAATAAGAGTACACGTTTTAGATATCTTGGATCTATTGTTCAGAGTGATGGTGAAATAGATGGGGATGTTATCAGTAGAATTCAAGTTGGATGGTTGAAGTGGAGGAATGCATCGGGCTTGTTGTGTGATAGAAAAGTCCCCCTTAAACTTAAGGGAAAATTCTATAAGATGGTGGTGAGACCTGCAATGCTTTATGGTGCAGAATGTTGGCCATTAAAAGAGAAGCACAATACTAAGTTATGTGTTGCGGAGATGAGGATGCTTAGGTGGATTTGTGGATTTACTCTTAGAGACAGGATACGAAATGAGCATATACGTGAAAAGGTTGGAGTAGCTCCAGTGGAGGATAAGATTAGAGAGAGTCGCCTTAGATGGTTTGGTCACATAAAACGGCGGCCTTCCGATGACCCAGTTGTTGACCTCATTTTTTTTTTATCTTGATTTTTGCCCTCGAGCGCATTCAATCGAATTGATCGAGCCTCGCCAAGCTCGATCCAACTCGAATTGGCGCCAATTTAGGTTTGATTTTCATTAATTTTATTTGGTCGAGTCGAGCCCGAGCTAACCCGAGTTTGGTCGAATTAGATACAGTTTGAGCCTGATTTCAGCCAAATAGGTTTAATTTAATTCCAATTAAAGTTTAATCAACTTTTTAAATCAGTTTGAATTTGATATCGTATCAAAAAAAATAGACTTAGCGGTCCTGATTTAATCAAAGAGCCTGATCTGCCGTTATCAGTCGGCACAGTCGCGTGATCCGCTTGCTTTTAGAAGGAATGCAAGTCTTAATTTACAGAGGCAGTTCGACAGAGCCTTATTCAGGATATAGAGGCGGGATCGAGAAGGCGGGGCAGCAGGGTGACCCGCAAGGCTCGCAACTCTCTCCAGGCTCTCGGATTGGCAACTCTCCCCACTCCTTTTCCTGAGTTCGGCCTGCCCTAGACAGGGCATTCGGACACTCTCACGCGAGGCCCCGATTCCTAGTGCTCCAGCCCTCTCTCGCTCTCCCTCTCGCTCTCGGTTCGTAAAAAGCTAGGCGAGAGCTCCTCTCCCTGACTTCCGCTTCCCCTGTTCGGACCGAACCAGGAAGCAGAAACCCCCCTCCCTCTCCGGCTCTCGATCTTCCGTGCTCTCTCCCGTTCGCACCATCTCCCTCTCTCCCTCTCATCACTGCTATTTGCGAAACCCAGCAAGACCGAAGCCTTGCTCCCATCGGACTCCAGGCCCGATCCAGTTTGCGACCTGCCCTAGCCGGACCCGACGCTTCTTCGGCTTGCAGGTATAGGCCTCCCCTTCTCTCTTGTTCGCGAGCTTCGAGACCGAACCCGACGCAGTCGACTTACCCTAGCCGCTAGACTCGCAAGGTGATTTCTTCCCCTCTCTTTCTCTCCTTCTATTTCTACTTCTTCCTACATTTCTTCTATCTCCCTCTACTTCCCCCATTTCATTCTTTATTCTTCTTCCTCTTCCTCTTTCACTCCTTCATTTCCACAAAATCTGAAATCAAACTTGCTTGGATTATTCTTCTACATTTATGCATATGTGCTTTCTTGTTGAAGTGATTGTTACAATGGAATCAAACTTGCTTGGATTATTCTTCTACATTTATGCATATGTGCTTTCTTGTTGAAGTGATTGTTACAATGGTTGTGTGGATTCTTTTATGAGCTATTTAGAGAGTTTTGATTGAATAGGTGTATGTACATTATGACTTTTGGAATGATTTTCTTTTGTCTGACCTTGTAAACATCGCATGCAAAATATTGGTTGAAATGCCATTGGAAGAGAATGGTGATGTTTTGGTTTGGGATGAAGCTCTACTTTAGTCATATTTCATGAATCTTGTAGTTGACACTTTATTTATGATAAATCTTGGTGAATCTTAAGCAAGATTTTGGTGATATATTCCAACCAAGTGTGTGTGTGAGCTTGGTATAAATACATATGGAGGCAAAATATTAGCTCTCATGTTGATTCGCTTCAGGTAGCTTTATGAAACCTTTCATGATATTGATACCTTGTGATGACCATAGTCGATTTTGCTATAATATATATTGGTTTATCTTATTTTGGAATGAACGATTATGCATGAGGCTCACATCTAATTCATACTACGTGGTCTAGAGATCTAGGTGTGGATTGCAAAAAAAAAAAAATCAGTAATGTATAGTGCCTTCTTTACTTGGAAATTTTATGAAGCAAAGGTTACGTGTTTTCATACTCTCGTATTGGTAAGAACAACATGGTTTTAGTAGAAATTCTCTTGAACAATGTATGTTTGTTTGACATTGAATGAAGTCTATATGATCGTTGAAGGGAAACTCTCTCTATTTTACAAATATTTCACTTGGGAGGTAAAGCTGGGTGACGTTGTGGGGCATGAGCATATTCTATGATGAAGCTTATCTGGTTCGAAATTATGTTCTTTGTGAAAAAAAAAAAACTGTGGGAGATTATGCTTATGGTTGGGTTGCATCATGCTATGGGTAGTTTAAAGCCCACGTGTAAAGCAGAGGAGTTATGATATTCTTTGACAAGTGCACTCAAGATGTTTGTGCTAATGTTTGTGAGGGAGTAGTGTAGATTCTCATTAAAGGGGGAACCATTGGAAGTTACATTTATGCATGGTTTCATCTACACTTGCAAAGGGAACAATTATGTTGATTTTGAGGCCTTTCTCACTGAATTTATACAAGAATCCCTATGGTACCTTGGTGGATCCTTCATTGCTTCCTTGTGAAAATCTCTATAGCTTTTGCGGAGCTTTTCTCACTATTTTTGTGGGAAAGGAAGTTGGCATATATTACCCTCCTTAAGTACTGCACTTGTTTTATATTATAAAATCATACACTTAACGTATAAATGCATAGGTTTCACTTGGTGATTGGAGAAATTCATATGTTCTGTTGTGTTTGAACATTGGATACAAAAATGCAACTTTTCTTCTGGATATCTTGTTGGCATATAGCATGAAGTTAGGAGCCTGTTAGAGGGTAATCATGTGTTTTGTGTTTGAATCAATGTTGCAATGTGATAATGACATGTCTTTTTGAACTTTGGGAGTAGTGCAAATGCATGAAAACTTCTTTCTTTTTCTAAACCATATTCGATACGAATATTAAGGTGAAAAATCTGTTGGAAAACATTCACGTGTCTTGAGGATTCTATGTTGTTTGAGCATTTGCAAGTTTATGTTTTGCACCAACGGAAGTTGTTGGAGAGTGTGTCATGCCTTATGTTCCTCATGTGAATTCTCCATTAAGTTCTCTCAATGTTAGAATATGGTGTTGGATAATTTCATTTATTTTACATTCTTGAAATGAAATATTACATGTGTGTTTTCCTTGGATTGAAGCACGTTGTGGTGTGTAAGGTTTGGAAATGATTTTAAAAATTCCGAAACTCTTTATGTTTGGAGTTTATGAATATTTATAAGTCCAATGCAAGGTTTCTATATATATATATATATATATTTTTTTTTTAAGGGTATTTTGAGTTGATTAGAAAACGATTTGAGAGCTTTTATGAAATCTTTCCTATGCATTTATAATTCATTCTGGTGAAAATAAGTATAAGATGATTTGAGTTGTTTTATATAGTAGTTAGTGAGGAAAGTTGCATTCCCTTTTCATATGTGACATGAAACGTTTCTCATGAATTTCAAAGAGGTTTTGTGTTAAGAGGATTTGTGATTGGCTTGAGATTTACTTTACATTGAAAAGTTTTATGATAAGCTTCTTGAATGCTTTACAATGAGAGGTTTTATAAAACTTTCTTGTTGGAAAGCTTTATGAATATACCCCAAACCAAAATAAAAGCACTCAATTGTTTTGTGTCAGAAAAGACTTTTTATGGATTTCTTATGGAGAGAATTTGGGTCACTTTGCTTATGAAGTTTTACAATTTTTACCTTGGGATTGACATTATTTCCATGCATGGTTTTGTGTTGGAGATTATTTAAGTTCTTTTTGGGATAAAGTGGTATTTATAAGAGCTCTCTAGTGTCTTTCCTTTTTTTTTAGAATGAAGTGATGTTTAGTGTATGAATTGTCTCTCTTGTTAGTATTTATTTCTAAAGTTGAGTTTGGATTGAATGTGGAATGAAAGTTGCTTGTTTATGTTTTAGTTTTGGGAGCTTGTTTTCCCCTTCGCCACTCTGGATTTCGTATAGGATATAGTGTGAGTCATTGAGTCTTTTGAGTGCTTATTCTTGGAATGTGGGGACAGCAAAGGGCGCCAAAACACCTTCTCCTCTATTCGTATTGTATCGAATTGGGGTGAAGGTTGTTTTAGAGGCATACTTGACTTCAAAGGGGTATGCCCAATAATAAAACGCCTACATTCCTTTTATCATTTTTGATTTCCATTCCTTCCTTTTGATATTTTATTGTCTTTCTCTTTACTTCTCTCCTCTCTACTGCTATTCTACTTACTATCTTATTTTATTCATAGATTCTTAAGTTTATTGATATATGTATGGATGTCCAAAGGGTTAGAAAAGAACTTCCTTTTATCCCCTATAACACTAGTGACACCTAAGGACAAAAATTAAGGATCAAGTCTTAGATAACATAGACTTAGGGTGCATGCTTCTCATAGGATAGAGACACCAAAACATAAACTTAGTGACACATTTTCCTAGGTTTGTTGTGCCTTAATTCATTAATAATCAACCAACAAAATCTCCCTTAACCAATAATAGATTGTTTAATCTACTTTTCTTTTAATTTATAACAAACTAAAATAATTCAACAAAATTGGTTACTACTGGGTAACCCAGGCCTACGAGGCTATTGAGTTAGCCCCAAGGAGGGTGAAATAAACCTCACGGCCTCGGTGAGCAACAAAGGTAGTAATCAATCAAATACTAAAATAAAATCTTTAAAATTAATCCTAAGACATTAATACTTATATTTAAATTAAAGCATCCCTTTAACCTTCAACAAATCAAATTACAAACAACTTTAGCTAAATCATCCTACATAGGACATATCCAAAACCACACAGCCTGTTACACACACCTAGGCTTGTTTGTTAGGACACGACTTCTAGTCCTGGGTTAGGCCGATATTTTATTTTATTATTTGATGCCAATTACTCTTGCTAAGTTAGAGAACTCCTGCACTGTTTTATGTTTTAGCAATAACATGTGTATGTTTTATAAATGTGAATATTAAATTTACTGTTAGTCACATTTTTATTTACTTGCGTTTATTTTCTGAATGACATCTACGCTCACTTGTGCATTTTTCTTCTATCTTGTTTTGCGAGGTACATCGGGTTATGCGTGATCAAGAATCAGCAAATAATTCGCTCGCTTGAAGCTTTTAAGTGGCTGCGCCACAATCTTGCAGGGTTGATAATCAGTGGATAGCTCACGTGCTTGGAATTTTTTAAGTGGCTGCGCCACAGCCAGGTATAATCCCTGCAACCTGTAAAGAAAATTTCTAATTATGTATCGAAACTGCTACACACCACACACATCTTGTTATTAGCTTTTAGTTTAATATATATATTCTAGCATGTTTAGGTAGTTGGCCATAGGTTAGTGCACTAACGAAGCTTTGGCCATATAGGCCAAAGCTTGCCCCCTTCTGTGAGCTCTAGAGACCCTTCTGGTCACCTTAGGCCTGTAGTGTAGGCCTACCTATTTGTGCTATATGCATCGTTATTTTCCCACACGAAGTGGGCACCGTTAGGATGTTCCATTTTCTCTTGGTTTTGGGTATGATACCCCCCACCTTCTGTGAGCCTTAGAGACCATTAGGGTCATTTAGGCCTGTAGTGTAGGCCACCTACTTGTGCCATGTGCATCGTTGTTTTCCCACACGAAGTGGGCACCGCTAGGATGATTTTCTATTGTGATGTGATGAGGATACCTTGCCTGGAGGGTATCCTTGGTGTGTTTATTTATTTATTTTCTGTACTCTGAATGTCATGCATTCATTGTTTTATACACTTTACTCTACGGTGCACTCCGCATACATACGTGCATTGCATTAGCATTATTTAAATGAAAATGTCACATTGTCTTTTAGTAGTCTTTAAAATACTTTCACTTATGCATCCGTCTCATGCATCATATATGGCGCTGGATAGATCTGTTTGCATATTACAGAGTCCTTGATTTAAACCTCTGAACTAAAAATTCTTGATTCCTTAGGATAGAGCCTCCCTATCTTGCATACATGTAGGACGATTGATTGTGTTTAGGATGTTAGCTGGCAGCTCACTCCAGGCAAGCATAAGCCCAGATTGTACACCCCTCAATGTATTTCTTTTCATCTTTGATGAATTATGAGTCTGTCATTTCTCTTAGGATAGTAATTTGATTTTTGATCTTTTAAACTCAAAATTTTAATCATATCTTTATACATTTAAAAATATTTAATCACCACTAAGGATAAAGAGAAGAGTTTATCACCTTTGGAATATAGCTTAGGAACTTTTTTTCTGTACACCAAATTAAGAAGAGAATAATACAGCGTCCCTAATCGAGAGTTTTCTTAGGCCAAGGCCTAAGATGTAATTAACCACGGGGGCTTGCGCCCGTGGGAGACTGATCCCCACATCAAATAAACCCCATTCGAGCTGATGTATCGAATGGGGGAAATCTCGTGATATTTTGGGTCATATATATTATTATCCATCAAGGTGTGTAGGCGAAAGCCCCTATCCTCTATGGCTAATCGTATGTATGACTCCATCTGCTCTTCCATTGGCCTGCTTGGGTAGAGTGTAAAGGCCTACGATCATTTTGTCCTACGGGATAGTGCGGTCGTACCCTTTACATTCTGTTCCCCACGAGTAGAGTCCTTTCGGAGACCCACAGATTTCTGGCGACCACGGTGGGACAAGTTTCTCTCTCCATCTTTGGATGCTGTATTATTCTCTTCTGTAGGTATTCCTAGTTTGGTGCATGGTTTATGTTCCTCACTTTTATTCCACTCTCTTCTCTGCATTCTTAATGAAGATTAGATGTTTTTAATGCATAAAGATTTAATTAAAATTTTGAGTTTATTAGATCTTTGTTCGTAATTATCAAATTCAAATCCAGATCAATCTGTTTCAATTCTCCTTACTCAAATCAAAATTTCAATTTCAATCAATTCCTAGTTGGAATTCTTTTAGACCTAATTTTGATCTATATCATTTCAAATGAAAGTCCATATTCTATTTTTGATTACATGATTCATATACTTGACATAAACTCTACTCTCCATCATCTCTCTAATTTTAGCCTTTTAGATTGGGTCTTGATCCATATCAGTCTAAATAAGAATCCAGATTTTATCTTTAATGGTGGGATCCTTAAATTTGACATATGCAAAGTTTTCAAAATGAAAAATTAATTTGAGAAAAGTTTGAGGGTTTCAAATAAAAGACAAACTTTTGAGAAAATTTTTCTTAGAGAGTATGGGACTTATTTTTCTTAATGAAAATTTACCCCTATTTTATTTAAAATATGAAGTGTTGTTGGTTGACTCCTTTAAACACTTAGAGAAGAAAATTTTTGATGATCTATGAAAGAGTATGTCTCCTCCCGCCCATTCCTTGTATCGGGTGATTCTCATTTTTGAATTAAAATCTATGTCAAATTGAAATTGGGCATATAAATGAAAATTTTCTCCATCATCTTGCAATTTTCTATCTTGTAGGCATCTTTTGCATACCAATGAATCTACCTTATAATTTTCTTAATCAGGTTGTTCACCTGTATCATAGGATCGAGTTTGTTTTGTGAATTTTTCTTCCTTACATAAGAGAGTGAGTTTTCTTCTCTTATGTTTGAAAGATAATTTCACAACTGAGAAAATCTTTTTTTAGAGATTTAGAAAGGAAGTCAATTATAAAAATGAAAAGATGCGCAAAATGCGCCAAAAATGAAAAGATGCTCAAAGTGCGCCAAATTTGAAAGATGCACAAAGTGTATCAAAAGTGAAAGGATGTACAAAGTACATCAAAATTAAGAAAGAGGCACAAAATGAGCCCAAAATGAATAAGTAATTGACTTCCCTTTCTTGTAAATCTTTAAATCTCAGAAAACTCATGTGTCTTTTGATATTTTTGATACCTGAGTTTGAAAATCATGACTTTGGATTCATCATTATGCAATGATATTCTATAAGATATAAGATATTTTTCATGCAAGAAGGTTGAAGAAGATTCAATTTCTTTCTCTAATTTAAATCTCTTTTGAGTTAGATTTCAATTCAAAAATTTCATGTCTAAGGGAGAGAACCCAGTTTGGCTTGTAGGGAGCTTGACTTGGGTTAGCAAATTTTAAATCCCTAATCTTTTTGGGTTTAGATGGAGCCAACCAACTTCTTACTGAATTTTCAAATTTGGTCCCATTTGTCATTTTTGACTGGGTTCATATAATCAAGAGGTAAATTTTTCATTCTTAAAAATAATGCTCCTACTCTTTGATTAAATTTCTACTCTTTAAAAATATATATTAATCAAACTTATCTCAATTAATTGGTGAGTATTTAACATCTCTTAGTATTTCTACTATTGAGTATGTTTAAATATTCACCTTATCCTTTTGAAAATTCATGCATGAAAATTTTTGATCCCAACATTTGATTATATCTTATTCTTATGGACTGATGTGATCCTTTCCTCGATTGCACTCTCTTTTTGAATCCTGGTTGTTTTGAGTCATGGTTGTTTTGCTTAGAAATGACCATTTGGTGTGCATTTATTCTCTTGATATTCTATATGCCGTCATTTCTTGTTTGGGAGTCACTCTCCCATTCAAGTTGAGTTTTTTTTTTTTCTTTCCACTTGTTTGGGAGCCACTCTCTCATTCAGGTTGTTGGGTTTTTCCACTTGTTTGGGATCCACTATTCCATTCAAGTTGAGTTTTGTTCACTTGTTTGGGAGCCACTATCCCACTCAAGTCGTTGTTTTGTTCACTTGTTTGGGAGCCACTATCCCATTCAAGTCGTCTCTCTTTGTTCGCTTGTTTGGGAGTCACTATCCCACTCAAGCTCTTGAGGTTGTCCACTTGTTTGGGAGCCACTATCTCATTCAAGCTGTTGAGTTTTATTCACTTGTTTGGGAGCTACTCTCTCATTCAAGTTGTTGGTTTTTATCCACTTGTTTGAGAGTCACTCTCCCATTCAAGTTGTTGAGTTTTCTCACTTGTTTGGGAGCCACCCTCCCATTCAGGTTGTTGGTTTTGTCCACTTGTTTGGGATCCACTATCCCATTCAAGTTATTGAGTTTTGTCCACTTGTTTGAGATCCACTATCCCATTCAAGTTGTTGAGTTTTGTTCACTTGTTTGGGTGTCATCATCCCATTCAAGTCGTCTCTCTTTCCCCACTTGTTTGGGAGTCACCATCCCATTCAAGTTGTTGAGCTTTGTCAACTTGTTCGGGATCCACTATCCCATTCAAGTTGTTGTTTTGGTTCACTTGTTTGGGAGTCACTCTCCCATTCAAGTCCTGATTCTATTTCTTAGTTAGGTTCATTCCCTCGATCTTTCTATATGTGATTGTTATGTTCTTCCTCATATTGATGTCATGACATCGTTTCCCTGATTTTGCATAAGAATACTCATCTTCTTTCCATATTGGTGCTCCCCCTACGGACAGACCCGTATAGGGTGTTCTCCCTTCGATGTTACTTTTGGGGTTCCTTTGTTCATGAAGTCCCTTTTTGTCACTCCTGTTACTCTTTGTTTTGCCGTTTTCGAATTTGGTCAGGCAAACATTGAGTTTCTCCCATTCACTGTTTCGATCTGGTCAGGTGAATATGGGATCTTTACCCGCCCTTCTGTTCTGCTGTTTCGATCTGGTCAGGCAGACAGTTGATTCTTTTCTTCCTTGCTCTTACTCACTGTTTCGATCTGGTCAGGTGAGTATTGGGCTGTCCTCATTCACTGTTACGAATATGTTCAGGTGAATGTTGGACCTTTCTTTTCTTTTGCTCTGCTGTTGCGAATATGGTCAGGCAGGCATTAGACTTTCGGGGAAGCTCTTTGTTCGCTGTTGCGAATATGGTCAGGTGGATACTGAGCTGTTCTCATTCGCCGTTTTCGAATTTGGTCAGGCGAGTGTTGAATTCACCCCTTTCTTTAACCCTTTGTCTCGCTGTTGCGAATGTGGTCAGGCGAACATTGGGTTGTCCTCGTTCACCGTTGCGAATATGTTCAGGTGAATGTTGGACCTTTCTTTTCTTTTGCTCTGCTGTTGCGAATATGGTCAGGCAGGCATTAGACTTTCGGGGAAGCTCTTTGTTCGCTGTTGCGAATATGGTCAGGTGGATACTGAGCTGTTCTCATTCGCCGTTTTCGAATTTGGTCAGGCGAGTGTTGAATTCACCCCTTTCTTTAACCCTTTGTCTCGCTGTTGCGAATGTGGTCAGGCGAACATTGGGTTGTCCTCGTTCACCGTTGCGAATATGTTCAGGTGAATGTTGGACCTTTCTTTTCTTTTGCTCTGCTGTTGCGAATATGGTCAGGCAGACATTAGACTTTTGGGAAGCTTGTTACACATCGTTTTCGAATTTGGTCAGGTGTGTGATGAGTTGTTCTTTATCCACTGTTTTCGAATACAGGTCAGGTGGATATCGACTATTTTGCATTCGTCGTTTTCGAATTTGGTCAGACGAATGCTGAACTTCCCCTTTTGGTTGGGTGCCCGACAGAGTCCCTGGGAGGCATATTTCACCACCTCTTCATTCCCCCTGTTTTCATTTCCTGCTTGGGGGTTGTTGAGTTTTCTTCACTCTTTGTTTCGCCGTTTTCGAATTTGGTCAGGCAAACATTGAGTCGTCCCATTCACCGTTTTCGAATTTGGTCAGGTGAGTGTTGGACTTTTTCTCTTTTGTCCCGCCGTTTTCGAATTTGGTCAGGCGGACATTAGATCCTGGGATACTCTTTACACTCCGTTTTCGAATTTGGTCAGGTGTGTATTGAGTAGGTTCTTTATTCACCGTTTTCGAATTTGGTCAGGTGGATATTGAACGATTCTCATTCGTCGTTTTCGAATTTGGTCAGACGGATGTTGAATTCCCCTTTCTCTTTCACTCTTTGTTTCGCCGTTTTCGAATTTGGTCAGGCAAACATTGAGTCGTCCCATTCACCGTTTTCGAATTTGGTCAGGTGAGTGTTGGACTCTTTCTCTTTTGTCCCGCCGTTTTCGAATTTGGTCAGGCGGACATTAGATCCTGGGACGCTCTTTACACTCCGTTTTCGAATTTGGTCAGGTGTGTATTGAGTAGTTTCTTTATTCACCGTTTTCGAATTTGGTCAGGTGAGTGTTGGACTTTTTCTCTTTTGTCCCGCCGTTTTCGAATTTGGTCAGGCGGACATTAGATCCTGAGATGCTCTTTACACTCCGTTTTCGAATTTGGTCAGGTGTGTATTGAGTGGTTCTTTATTCACCGTTTTCGAATTTGGTCAGGTGGATATTGAACGATTCTCATTCGTCGTTTTCGAATTTGGTCAGACGGATGTTGAATTCCCCTTTCTCTTTCACTCTTTGTTTCGCCGTTTTCGAATTTGGTCAGGCAAACATTGAGTCGTCCCATTCACCGTTTTCGAATTTGGTCAGGTGAGTGTTGGACTCTTTCTCTTTTGTCCCGCCGTTTTCGAATTTGGTCAGGCGGACATTAGATCCTGGGACGCTCTTTACACTCCGTTTTCGAATTTGGTCAGGTGTGTATTGAGTAGTTTCTTTATTCACCGTTTTCGAATTTGGTCAGGTGAGTGTTGGACTTTTTCTCTTTTGTCCCGCCGTTTTCGAATTTGGTCAGGCGGACATTAGATCCTGAGATGCTCTTTACACTCCGTTTTCGAATTTGGTCAGGTGTGTATTGAGTGGTTCTTTATTCACCGTTTTCGAATTTGGTCAGGTGGATATTGAACTTTTCTCATTCGTCGTTTTCGAATTTGGTCAGACGGATGTTGAATTCCCCTTTCTCTTTCACTCTTTGTTTCGCCGTTTTCGAATTTGGTCAGGCAAACATTGAGTCGTCCCATTCACCGTTTTCGAATTTGGTCAGGTGAGTGTTGGACTCTTTCTCTTTTGTCCCGCCGTTTTCGAATTTGGTCAGGCGGACATTAGATCCTGGGACGCTCTTTACACTCCGTTTTCGAATTTGGTCAGGTGTGTATTGAGTAGTTTCTTTATTCACCGTTTTCGAATTTGGTCAGGTGGATATTGAACTATTCTCATTCGTCGTTTTCGAATTTGGTCAGACGAATGTTGGACTCCCTTCTCCCTTTACTCTTTGTTCTGCCGTTTTCGAATTCGGTCAGGCGAACATCGAGTTATCCCCATTCGCCGTTTTCGAATATGGTCAGGTGGATGTGGGACTCCCTTCTCCTTTCTCTATTCTGCTGTTGCGATGTGGTCAGGCAGATAGATGATTGCTTTATTTATCTTTGATTATTCTTTCTCCTTGCTTTCCTTTGATTGTTACTCTTTGCTATTTACTATGACTTTGAAATTTATACTGAACTCTTTCCTCGCTTCATCTTGGACATGTATCCTGTCCTAGGTGATCGTCGAGTGTCTCTTGTCCTCTCTCGCCCTCGACCTTCGGTCGAGTGGTTAGTGGTTGTTGACTTTTTGGAGTGATTGTTCACTTCCCTAGTGGCCGGTGAGTTTGCTAGTGGTTGTTTACTTTCCTAGTTGTTGTTCACTTTCCTAGTGGTTGTTCACTTTTCTAGTGGTTGTTGAGTTACTTTTCTTACTCCTCACTGTTTCGATCTGGTCAGGTGAGTTTCGAGTAGTCCTTGTTCGCCGTTTTGGTCTGGTCAGGTGAACGCTGGGTTTCTTTCTCTCTTTTGTCCCACCATGCTTGCATGATTGTGTGAGCATTGCACGTCTGCATGGTTGATTGAATGAGTGTGTGGTCATTGCATAATTGTGTGATTGTGGTGTGCTCATTGCATGACTAATTGGTTGAGATATGCCTGTGTGGTCATTGCATAATTGTGTGATCACTGCATGATTATATGGTTATGTAATTTAGTGATTGCTATTTGATTAGATGGTTATGGTATGATTATATAATGGTTATATGATGTATGATTATTGCATGATTTGATGATCATTATATGTTTGGATCGTTATCGCATGTATATGATTTATGCTTTCTTGAGTGATGATTAGTGATTGTGGGATAATCGTTATATGTTGGATTGCTTGTTGCATGATTGAGTGATTGTTGGATATTTAAGGTTTGTTGCATGATCATATGATCGTTGCATGATTCGATGATAGTTGCATTATCGTATGATCATTGTATAATTTTATGATTATTGAGTGATTATTGTATGATCACTTGTTAGCATTTGATTGGATGTGATTAGGTGATTATCGCATATTCATCATATGGTTGTGCGATTGCTATATGAATATCACATGATTATTTGCTTAGTGTATGATTTGATAATCACTATGTAATTAGATAATTGTTGTATGAGCATATGATTACTGTACGATTATGTGCTCAAGACATAAACATGTGTTACTATGTGATTGCCTGACTATTGCATGATTGAATGATCATCTCATAATTCTATGATTGTGTGTGCATTACATGACTGTTTGATTGAGTGCATGATCATTGCATGATTGTTTGATTTTAAGGTGATCATTACATCTTGCATTGCTAATCACATAATTGAATGATTGTTACATATTCGATTTTGTTGCATGATCGTATGATCATTGCATGAGTGAATGATAATTGCACTATCATATGATCGTGTAGTCATGCCATAGTGTGAGATTATTGTGCGATTATTATATGAGTGAATGTTTGTTGTATGAGCATATGTTTGTTGTATGATTATGACGTGATCATTTGCTTATTAGCATGTGATTTGATATGATTAGATTATTATTATATATTTACTGCATGATTGTGTGATTATGTGATCGCTATATGATTTGATTTTTATTATATACTTGAGTGATTATCGCATGTGTGATTGATGCATACTTGGATGATCATTGTATGATTGCGTGATCATAGCATGGTGGGACACTTATTGCATGATTATTGTATGATTGTGTGTTTCTCAATTCCTATTAGTTGGTTGTAGGATTGCATTTTCCTAGTGAGTCTAGGGTTATGTCTTCCTAGTGAGTCTAGGGTTGCATCTTCCTAGTGAGTCTAGGGTTGCATCTTCCTAGTGAGTCTAGGGTTATGTCTTCCTAGTGAGTCTAGGGTTGCATCTTCCTAGTGAGTCTAGGGTTGCATCTTCCTAGTGAGTCTTGTTCGTTGGTTGTTGGGTTGTACCTTCTTAGAGATAAGGAGGTCAACGCCAACACGCGCAGTTCACTTATCATTCACCGCACTTGTTGGGGTTGTGTTTGTTGACCTCATTTTTTTTTTTATCTTGATTTTTGCCCTCGAGCGCATTCAATCGAATTGATCGAGCCTCGCCAAGCTCGATCCAACTCGAATTGGCGCCAATTTAGGTTTGATTTTCATTAATTTTATTTGGTCGAGTCGAGCCCGAGCTAACCCGAGTTTGGTCGAATTAGATACAGTTTGAGCCTGATTTCAGCCAAATAGGTTTAATTTAATTCCAATTAAAGTTTAATCAACTTTTTAAATCAGTTTGAATTTGATATCGTATCAAAAAAAATAGACTTAGCGGTCCTGATTTAATCAAAGAGCCTGATCTGCCGTTATCAGTCGGCACAGTCGCGTGATCCGCTTGCTTTTAGAAGGAATGCAAGTCTTAATTTACAGAGGCAGTTCGACAGAGCCTTATTCAGGATATAGAGGCGGGATCGAGAAGGCGGGGCAGCAGGGTGACCCGCAAGGCTCGCAACTCTCTCCAGGCTCTCGGATTGGCAACTCTCCCCACTCCTTTTCCTGAGTTCGGCCTGCCCTAGACAGGGCATTCGGACACTCTCACGCGAGGCCCCGATTCCTAGTGCTCCAGCCCTCTCTCGCTCTCCCTCTCGCTCTCGGTTCGTAAAAAGCTAGGCGAGAGCTCCTCTCCCTGACTTCCGCTTCCCCTGTTCGGACCGAACCAGGAAGCAGAAACCCCCCTCCCTCTCCGGCTCTCGATCTTCCGTGCTCTCTCCCGTTCGCACCATCTCCCTCTCTCCCTCTCATCACTGCTATTTGCGAAACCCAGCAAGACCGAAGCCTTGCTCCCATCGGACTCCAGGCCCGATCCAGTTTGCGACCTGCCCTAGCCGGACCCGACGCTTCTTCGGCTTGCAGGTATAGGCCTCCCCTTCTCTCTTGTTCGCGAGCTTCGAGACCGAACCCGACGCAGTCGACTTACCCTAGCCGCTAGACTCGCAAGGTGATTTCTTCCCCTCTCTTTCTCTCCTTCTATTTCTACTTCTTCCTACATTTCTTCTATCTCCCTCTACTTCCCCCATTTCATTCTTTATTCTTCTTCCTCTTCCTCTTTCACTCCTTCATTTCCACAAAATCTGAAATCAAACTTGCTTGGATTATTCTTCTACATTTATGCATATGTGCTTTCTTGTTGAAGTGATTGTTACAATGGAATCAAACTTGCTTGGATTATTCTTCTACATTTATGCATATGTGCTTTCTTGTTGAAGTGATTGTTACAATGGTTGTGTGGATTCTTTTATGAGCTATTTAGAGAGTTTTGATTGAATAGGTGTATGTACATTATGACTTTTGGAATGATTTTCTTTTGTCTGACCTTGTAAACATCGCATGCAAAATATTGGTTGAAATGCCATTGGAAGAGAATGGTGATGTTTTGGTTTGGGATGAAGCTCTACTTTAGTCATATTTCATGAATCTTGTAGTTGACACTTTATTTATGATAAATCTTGGTGAATCTTAAGCAAGATTTTGGTGATATATTCCAACCAAGTGTGTGTGTGAGCTTGGTATAAATACATATGGAGGCAAAATATTAGCTCTCATGTTGATTCGCTTCAGGTAGCTTTATGAAACCTTTCATGATATTGATACCTTGTGATGACCATAGTCGATTTTGCTATAATATATATTGGTTTATCTTATTTTGGAATGAACGATTATGCATGAGGCTCACATCTAATTCATACTACGTGGTCTAGAGATCTAGGTGTGGATTGCAAAAAAAAAAAAAATCAGTAAAGTATAGTGCCTTCTTTACTTGGAAATTTTATGAAGCAAAGGTTACGTGTTTTCATACTCTCGTATTGGTAAGAACAACATGGTTTTAGTAGAAATTCTCTTGAACAATGTATGTTTGTTTGACATTGAATGAAGTCTATATGATCGTTGAAGGGAAACTCTCTCTATTTTACAAATATTTCACTTGGGAGGTAAAGCTGGGTGACGTTGTGGGGCATGAGCATATTCTATGATGAAGCTTATCTGGTTCGAAATTATGTTCTTTGTGAAAAAAAAAAAACTGTGGGAGATTATGCTTATGGTTGGGTTGCATCATGCTATGGGTAGTTTAAAGCCCACGTGTAAAGCAGAGGAGTTATGATATTCTTTGACAAGTGCACTCAAGATGTTTGTGCTAATGTTTGTGAGGGAGTAGTGTAGATTCTCATTAAAGGGGGAACCATTGGAAGTTACATTTATGCATGGTTTCATCTACACTTGCAAAGGGAACAATTATGTTGATTTTGAGGCCTTTCTCACTGAATTTATACAAGAATCCCTATGGTACCTTGGTGGATCCTTCATTGCTTCCTTGTGAAAATCTCTATAGCTTTTGCGGAGCTTTTCTCACTATTTTTGTGGGAAAGGAAGTTGGCATATATTACCCTCCTTAAGTACTGCACTTGTTTTATATTATAAAATCATACACTTAACGTATAAATGCATAGGTTTCACTTGGTGATTGGAGAAATTCATATGTTCTGTTGTGTTTGAACATTGGATACAAAAATGCAACTTTTCTTCTGGATATCTTGTTGGCATATAGCATGAAGTTAGGAGCCTGTTAGAGGGTAATCATGTGTTTTGTGTTTGAATCAATGTTGCAATGTGATAATGACATGTCTTTTTGAACTTTGGGAGTAGTGCAAATGCATGAAAACTTCTTTCTTTTTCTAAACCATATTCGATACGAATATTAAGGTGAAAAATCTGTTGGAAAACATTCACGTGTCTTGAGGATTCTATGTTGTTTGAGCATTTGCAAGTTTATGTTTTGCACCAACGGAAGTTGTTGGAGAGTGTGTCATGCCTTATGTTCCTCATGTGAATTCTCCATTAAGTTCTCTCAATGTTAGAATATGGTGTTGGATAATTTCATTTATTTTACATTCTTGAAATGAAATATTACATGTGTGTTTTCCTTGGATTGAAGCACGTTGTGGTGTGTAAGGTTTGGAAATGATTTTAAAAATTCCGAAACTCTTTATGTTTGGAGTTTATGAATATTTATAAGTCCAATGCAAGGTTTCTATATATATATATATATATATTTTTTTTTTAAGGGTATTTTGAGTTGATTAGAAAACGATTTGAGAGCTTTTATGAAATCTTTCCTATGCATTTATAATTCATTCTGGTGAAAATAAGTATAAGATGATTTGAGTTGTTTTATATAGTAGTTAGTGAGGAAAGTTGCATTCCCTTTTCATATGTGACATGAAACGTTTCTCATGAATTTCAAAGAGGTTTTGTGTTAAGAGGATTTGTGATTGGCTTGAGATTTACTTTACATTGAAAAGTTTTATGATAAGCTTCTTGAATGCTTTACAATGAGAGGTTTTATAAAACTTTCTTGTTGGAAAGCTTTATGAATATACCCCAAACCAAAATAAAAGCACTCAATTGTTTTGTGTCAGAAAAGACTTTTTATGGATTTCTTATGGAGAGAATTTGGGTCACTTTGCTTATGAAGTTTTACAATTTTTACCTTGGGATTGACATTATTTCCATGCATGGTTTTGTGTTGGAGATTATTTAAGTTCTTTTTGGGATAAAGTGGTATTTATAAGAGCTCTCTAGTGTCTTTCCTTTTTTTTTAGAATGAAGTGATGTTTAGTGTATGAATTGTCTCTCTTGTTAGTATTTATTTCTAAAGTTGAGTTTGGATTGAATGTGGAATGAAAGTTGCTTGTTTATGTTTTAGTTTTGGGAGCTTGTTTTCCCCTTCGCCACTCTGGATTTCGTATAGGATATAGTGTGAGTCATTGAGTCTTTTGAGTGCTTATTCTTGGAATGTGGGGACAGCAAAGGGCGCCAAAACACCTTCTCCTCTATTCGTATTGTATCGAATTGGGGTGAAGGTTGTTTTAGAGGCATACTTGACTTCAAAGGGGTATGCCCAATAATAAAACGCCTACATTCCTTTTATCATTTTTGATTTCCATTCCTTCCTTTTGATATTTTATTGTCTTTCTCTTTACTTCTCTCCTCTCTACTGCTATTCTACTTACTATCTTATTTTATTCATAGATTCTTAAGTTTATTGATATATGTATGGATGTCCAAAGGGTTAGAAAAGAACTTCCTTTTATCCCCTATAACACTAGTGACACCTAAGGACAAAAATTAAGGATCAAGTCTTAGATAACATAGACTTAGGGTGCATGCTTCTCATAGGATAGAGACACCAAAACATAAACTTAGTGACACATTTTCCTAGGTTTGTTGTGCCTTAATTCATTAATAATCAACCAACAAAATCTCCCTTAACCAATAATAGATTGTTTAATCTACTTTTCTTTTAATTTATAACAAACTAAAATAATTCAACAAAATTGGTTACTACTGGGTAACCCAGGCCTACGAGGCTATTGAGTTAGCCCCAAGGAGGGTGAAATAAACCTCACGGCCTCGGTGAGCAACAAAGGTAGTAATCAATCAAATACTAAAATAAAATCTTTAAAATTAATCCTAAGACATTAATACTTATATTTAAATTAAAGCATCCCTTTAACCTTCAACAAATCAAATTACAAACAACTTTAGCTAAATCATCCTACATAGGACATATCCAAAACCACACAGCCTGTTACACACACCTAGGCTTGTTTGTTAGGACACGACTTCTAGTCCTGGGTTAGGCCGATATTTTATTTTATTATTTGATGCCAATTACTCTTGCTAAGTTAGAGAACTCCTGCATTGTTTTATGTTTTAGCAATAACATGTGTATGTTTTATAAATGTGAATATTAAATTTACTGTTAGTCACATTTTTATTTACTTGCGTTTATTTTCTGAATGACATCTACGCTCACTTGTGCATTTTTCTTCTATCTTGTTTTGCGAGGTACATCGGGTTATGCGTGATCAAGAATCAGCAAATAATTCGCTCGCTTGAAGCTTTTAAGTGGCTGCGCCACAATCTTGCAGGGTTGATAATCAGTGGATAGCTCGCGTGCTTGGAATTTTTTAAGTGGCTGCGCCACAGCCAGGTATAATCCCTGCAACCTGTAAAGAAAATTTCTAATTATGTATCGAAACTGCTACACACCACACACATCTTGTTATTAGCTTTTAGTTTAATATATATATTCTAGCATGTTTAGGTAGTTGGCCATAGGTTAGTGCACTAACGAAGCTTTGGCCCTATAGGCCAAAGCTTGCCCCCTTCTGTGAGCTCTAGAGACCCTTCTGGTCACCTTAGGCCTGTAGTGTAGGCCTACCTATTTGTGCTATATGCATCGTTATTTTCCCACACGAAGTGGGCACCGTTAGGATGTTCCATTTTCTCTTGGTTTTGGGTATGATACCCCCCACCTTCTGTGAGCCTTAGAGACCATTAGGGTCATTTAGGCCTGTAGTGTAGGCCACCTACTTGTGCCATGTGCATCGTTGTTTTCCCACACGAAGTGGGCACCGCTAGGATGATTTTCTATTGTGATGTGATGAGGATACCTTGCCTGGAGGGTATCCTTGGTGTGTTTATTTATTTATTTTCTGTACTCTGAATGTCATGCATTCATTGTTTTATACACTTTACTCTACGGTGCACTCCGCATACATACGTGCATTGCATTAGCATTATTTAAATGAAAATGTCACATTGTCTTTTAGTAGTCTTTAAAATACTTTCACTTATGCATCCGTCTCATGCATCATATATGGCGCTGGATAGATCTGTTTGCATATTACAGAGTCCTTGATTTAAACCTCTGAACTAAAAATTCTTGATTCCTTAGGATAGAGCCTCCCTATCTTGCATACATGTAGGACGATTGATTGTGTTTAGGATGTTAGCTGGCAGCTCACTCCAGGCAAGCATAAGCCCAGATTGTACACCCCTCAATGTATTTCTTTTCATCTTTGATGAATTATGAGTCTGTCATTTCTCTTAGGATAGTAATTTGATTTTTGATCTTTTAAACTCAAAATTTTAATCATATCTTTATACATTTAAAAATATTTAATCACCACTAAGGATAAAGAGAAGAGTTTATCACCTTTGGAATATAGCTTAGGAACTTTTTTTCTGTACACCAAATTAAGAAGAGAATAATACAGCGTCCCTAATCGAGAGTTTTCTTAGGCCAAGGCCTAAGATGTAATTAACCACGGGGGCTTGCGCCCGTGGGAGACTGATCCCCACATCAAATAAACCCCATTCGAGCTGATGTATCGAATGGGGGAAATCTCGTGATATTTTGGGTCATATATATTATTATCCATCAAGGTGTGTAGGCGAAAGCCCCTATCCTCTATGGCTAATCGTATGTATGACTCCATCTGCTCTTCCATTGGCCTGCTTGGGTAGAGTGTAAAGGCCTACGATCATTTTGTCCTACGGGATAGTGCGGTCGTACCCTTTACATTCTGTTCCCCACGAGTAGAGTCCTTTCGGAGACCCACACCAGTTAGGAAAGTAGAGGTATTAGATTTGACTTATGTTAAGAAAGGTAGAGGTAGACCTAAAAAGACTTAGTTAGAAAATATTAGAAATGATCTTTCTCTATTAGATTTAAACGAGAATTTGACTTTGAACCGGACACAATGGAGAAAAAGGATTCATGTTGCCGACCCCACGTAGTGGGACAAAGGCTTGTTATTGTTGTTGTTGTTGTTGTATTTTTTTTTTAATAAAAAAAATTTTATTCAATAAAAAGGAAAGTACAAAGGCAACACAAGATAGAAAAAGGCTTTTAATTTAGAGTGGATTCATAGTTTTTTAATGAATTTTTTTAAGGAGTATAATATTTCAATTTTTTTAAGAAAGAAAAAGTAAACTTTTTTTCTTTATTTAAATCGGTACTAATCGGTTACATAGTGGGCGGCAGTTAGGGAATATTTTTATTTTTTTAATTTGTTTATTTAAAATTTAAATATTAATAGATATCTATTTTTAGATTAAAAAATCTAAATTGTAGTAATTTTTTTATTTGTTTATGTGATAATGCTTTATTTGATTTCCTCATATAATTCAATGATAATATTCATTTATATTTTCCAAAGTTTAATTTTTATATTTAGTTTTATTTGAATTATTTCGATGAATCAAATGTGTTAGCGATGGTCATATTATAATCTCAAATTTATTTCATTATTTGCATTTTTTACTTAAATTAAATGTGTTTATCAAATAAAACATTATCAAATATAAAGCTTTGCTACAAAATAATTATTTTCAAAAACTACAAAAAATATTTTTTATTGACATTTTAAATTCCATACATCCAAATTAAAAAAATAATTTTTTTCTAACTAATTCACAACTAAGGGTCTGTTTGGGACAGCTTTCTAGTAACTTTGTTTTTCAAGCAATACCACAAGTTCGTTTGGCTATTAATTTTTTATTGCTTCCTTTCTAATTTCTAAAAAAATTTCGGAAAAAGGCTCCTTTCTGCAAGTATAGTAAAGAATTTGATTTCTTCATAATAATTTTACTATCAACTTTATAAAAAATTGGATCCGTCCCGAACAGTAGGGCTGTCAAAATCGGGTCACGGGTCAGGCTCGGCTCCAACCTGAAACTGACCTGGCACTGTTCGACCCGACCCTTTTTTGCAAATTGGTTGATTTTTTGGATCCGAACCTGACCCGTTTGGAGTCCGGGTCAACCCGCACCTGACCCGTTTCCGATATATTTTACTAAAATTTAAGTAGGCAACTTGTTTCTGTATAAATAAAATAATTCTATAACTAAAAAAAATTGCCTACATGTTCCTTATTAAAAAAATTCCCAAAGAGATTGTTTAGAAACAATAATCTCTCGCCATTTTTTTTCTTTTTGATGCCGACTGGTAGCTAAGCATCAAATCTTCTGACGTGTAGAAACTACTTTATCTGCAGGCTTCGACGTATTAGATAATATTTTATTAAATAAGTCCCATTCTAAAATGACGTTTGCGGTAATGGCTTATTAATATTCGGCCTTCTATTTTTGACTCGTGATTAAGAAAGTGATTATCTTCTGCTTTCAGCATCCTTTCTATTTTATTTTATTGCATTTCCTTTGAAATATAAGCAGTTTTTGGAGAAGAAGATAAGCTTGAATCTAAACTACTCCATATTGATTATGTCAAAATTGAAATTATTACCTAACTTCCTGGAACATTTGCGGCCATAGAGAGATAAAGAACTTAATGTCTTAGTTTTAAACGAAAATTCAGGGCACACAGATAAGAGCGAGAGGGTGCGAAAGAATAAAAGACACCAACATTTTTACGTGGAAAATCATGAAAGAGGAAATACTACAAGGTCAGGCCTAGTTAAAACTGAGTCGCTAGTGTTTGTAGTTGATTACAAATGATACCCTTTCTGGGGGTAGGGTGGGCTTTGGCTCAATATAGTAAGTATACATCATATAGAGCGTATTACATGGTGAGAGTTGGGAAAAAATCCAATGATATGTGAATTATTTTCAAGAGAATGTTGGCATGTCTGTTTGGTTGGTAGGACCACAATCGATGAGCGATGGTGGTCAGAGGATACGTAGTTGACAGACGATAGAGGTCGCAGGGACCATAGTTGACTGGAGAAGAAGGTCGAAGAGATCATAATTGGTGGGGGACAGAGGTCGAAAGGACTGTAATCGGGCGATGGTGGTTTGAAAGACCATTGTAGGGTGGTGGTGGTCGGAAGGACTGTAGTTGGCTCGTAATGGAGGTCAGAAGGATCGTAGTTGGGTGAATGTTGTCAGAAGGACAGTAGTCAGGCGATGGTGGTTAAAAGGACTGTAGTCGGGCGACGACGATCAGAAGGACAACAATCGGCGGGCGACAGTGGTAGAGAGGACTGTAGTCTAGCGACGGTGGTCGGAAGGATCGTAGTTGGGCAAATGTGGTTGGATGAACTGTAGTTGGCGGGCGATGATGGTTGAAAGGATCGTAGTTGGGTGACAGTGGTCGGAAGGATCATACTAGGTCGGTGACGAAGGTCGAAAGGACCGGAGTTGACGATGATGGTCAAAAGGACGGTAGTTGGGGCAATGTAGTCGGAATGAGCATTGCTAGGTGAATATGGTTGAAATGGCAATAGTCAAGCGGAGGTGGTCGGAAGGACCGTACTTAGGCGAAGGTGGTTGGAAGGAAGTCCGGTGGCGGTCGACGGCTAGGTGGAAGTCAAGCGGCGGGGTGGTGCAAGTTTGAGAAAGCAAGAGAGATCCTTCATTTTCCATTTCTTCCTCCTCCCCCCTTTTGTGAAGAATGAGGGGTCTATTTATACTTTTTTGGGAGTGACGTGGCTATTAAATAAGGAGAAGATCAAGGGCATGCCGGGAGTATTTCAAAAGATGGCCGATATCAACTTCCTCAATCATGGATTATTTATCGAGCATTTGAGTGTCTTAGTGATGTCAGAATTTGACAATCTTGAGCTAGTTGGATTCTTCTATTCGAGCGGCTTGATTCAATTATAAGCACGTCATATTTGGATATCATTTCATCATTCAATTAATGCTTTGAAGCTTCTAAATAGGCTTCAAGCCCTTAATTTGGGTTCGGATTGGACTAATTTTGGTGTCATTGGGTTCGTCACTTCGAGACGTTCAGTTTGACTATAAGTTTGCAGAAATCAAAGTTCAAAAGGTCATGGATTTAATTTTAGAAGTTCCCGATTCATATTTGCATCAAGATTCGTGCCCGATCAAGATAATTTTTAATGACATATCAAGTATCATTAAGGCTTCCTTTGGATAGTTTCAGGCCACTTATTTTTCATTGCTTTTAATAATTTTTTATTAAAAAACTACATTAAAAAAATATTAAGAAAATCATCCCAAACGAAGCCTAGGTATCAAAATAACTGCGGGTCCTGCACCTATAGGGCTGGTTGCTGGTAGGCTCGCCAAGGGATTAGTTACGCCGCCAAGCACCTCCTATGGGAATGACAGAGGATAGATACCCCCATTTCCAAAAAAAAAAAAAAAGATGGAGTGAAGTGGTTGAAATCAAGACTCATATTCACTACTTCATCTCTATCAGATCATGCTATTTTATCAGCATAGTTTGATTAATGAGTATAGTTGGTATGTCAATTGCAATATCTAAAATTAGGTTGAATTAATTCTATTACAAGGCAACTTATATTAACTATATTAGATCGACAGTCGAGTCGGGTCGCAATCGATGCAATTGACATCAAGGGCTGGTGGAGGCTGCTATAATTTATCAAGCTCTCATTAAATTAAGCCAATTGATCTAAACTAAAGGCTTATTTGATTGCTTCAAAGATATAAAAGATAATTTACAAAGCGACGTCTTTGTCAGTTTGTCTGCACCTGTTTTATGTGAGGAAATTAAATCATCAGATTTTGTATTTCAAAACATGTTCACACTTGTTTATATTATCTTGGAAGGAGGGGAAGATCTTACACAATCAGAATCATCCATTCTTTCAATGATGATCAAGTTATGCAAGAAGGATAGGTTGTAATGTCTCCATCGTCTCCTTGTTATGAAATTTTGTCTCGAGCAAAATAGGTGAGGAGTGATTATCAGCCAATGCTGCAGTTTAGTAGTAGTTTTAAACTTTTCAACTAAAATTAGGAGAACTGTTTGCAGGAATCGGGAAATAAAAGAAGTTAAAAACAACCTAGGTGCGGAGATTGGACGTAGAGATACGTCCGGACATCAGCTTAAAATTTGACACGTGGAGTGTACTTTGGTTGCACTTTTTTGTGCGCTTTACCTACGCTTTACATGCGCTTTTAGTTGTGCTTTGACTGCTCTTTTGTTGTGCTTTTTTACTACGCTTTGACTGCACTTTACCTGCGCTTTACGTGCACTTTGGTTGAGTTTTTGATGCGCTTGTCTTAAAGTTCCGTGGACACATTAAATATATAAAGTAAAAAATAAATCCAATTGAAGATTCATATGTCAATATTTTATTGACGTCCGAACGCAAAGCTACTTCCGCTTTCCGCACCTAATAATTTTTCCTTTTTTTGTGGCGGATTCCTGCAAATAGTTCTCCAAGTTTTAGTGGAAAGTTTTTTGGGACTTTTAGGCAAATTAAATTAAATTCACATACAGCATACACAAAAATTCGAATCCAAAAATTTTTAATTAGAAGTCTAAGTTCTCAACCAACAAGTTAAGAATAACTATATATTTTAGTGGAAAGTTGAAAGCTGCTACTGAACTGCAGCAGTGATCAGAGTCGCAATGAATAGTTCTGGTTGGATGTTTTCGTTCAGAATGAGTAGTAATAATCAAATAAATTGACAGTGAAAATTGTATCCCACAGTTGAATAATAGAGAGCCAAGTCAAACCAGTTGCAGTTATTCAGTGAGGTCTAATCGGTTATGATTATGGCAATTTTTAATTGAATCTGCTGTACTGGCAGCAGTGGCAGGTCTAAGTCCTCTACTGACTGCGATTACGGTGCCAGATGTTGACTTGAGATGGAAGAGCTCAACGGGGCAAAGATTTGGGAGCAGACAGAGGCGAGACTTAAAAAGGGTTAGAAAATGTTAAACGGTTAGTCGGTTAGTCTGTGTGAAATTTAATTGTGTTGATGAATTAAATTATACTATTGTTATGAATTTTTTGGGTGAGTGCGGGGTCCTCCTCTTGTTTGGACACCAAGAAAGTTTTATTTTTACGACGCCCGGTGCTATGTACTCGAACACTCCGGTGCTATATATTTGAGTATCCCGACACTACATAATTCAAAATGGCACTGCAATTTTGCAAGATTGGCTTGACTGTTTTTCTTTCTTGTTTTTCTTAAGAGTGTCATCCATTAGTGGTATGTATTATATCTCTTTGTTTGTTCTTGTGTAAGAACGGTATAAAAGAGGAAAAGTAAGGAGAGAGCAAGAGATAAGAGAGATCTGTACAATTTCTCCTAATTTTCATAATAGATTTCTTGGTGTGGTGTAGCTTCGTGGTCTTTTCCCGGTTTCAGGTTTTTCCACATTAGATCCTAGTGCTCTTTACTTTCCGTTGTAATTCTATTTTTCCTTGTTTATTTTGTTGCGTAGTTTACTTCCACCCCCAACATAAACCACATGATATTTATCTTAACATATTCTTGATTTAGGCTTCGGTTGGATTGGGACGGTTTTCTCAATGTTTTACAAAGTTATTATAAAGAAAATAAATTTTAAAAGACGTTGTATAAAATTATTTTTTAGGATAAATATTTTAAAAACAATAAAAAAATAAGTCAAATAAAATATTTGCACTACTTTTAAAAAAAAAAAATACTAGAAAATAACTTTAAAAGGTTATAAAAAAAATCCCAAATAAAGCCCAAGTTATTAAATGAATAATAAATAAAGGTTATTGTTTTCCTTCAAGAGTTTGATGCTGGAGATCTAAGTATTAATTCCTGCACCTTAATTATGTGAGCATCTGATATTGTTGACTTACAGGATAGATAGATTTTAGGATATTAGCTATCTGTACATGCAATTTAATAGCTTTATGAAATATCTTAATAAAATAAATAGCACATCAAGCACTTATGGAGGCTGGTAATTGTTTTGTAATATGTGATTTTAAATTTTATCAGATCATAAAGAAGGGTGGGACATTTGCTTCATAAGTATGATATTTTAGGAATCTAAGTATCTATGTCTACAGCTTGTGGGTTCTCTGATATTGGCTTGTATGATATAGGCTTTAGGATATTATATATTGCGCAAATGCATCAAACACATTCAATTTGATTGATTTAGAAAGCATCTCAACCAAATAAATAATAGAGAAAATGGATAGTATTCATGCCAATCATATATAAAATTAAAAATGAATGAAATTT
Organism: Dendrobium chrysotoxum; assembly: GCA_019925795.1. Classification (NCBI taxonomy): domain Eukaryota; kingdom Viridiplantae; phylum Streptophyta; class Magnoliopsida; order Asparagales; family Orchidaceae; genus Dendrobium; species Dendrobium chrysotoxum. Next base: position 6,051,561 of record CM034314.1, on the reverse strand, counting down.
TGACTGAAAGATATTCTTAACATGACAAAGTTGGGCAAGAAAGGGCTAGCAATACATATCTTAGTTTTGCCCTCTTTTGACTCATCAAAGTCATTTAAAAGATTGCACAAAGGTTTAAATATAATATACTAATATCCCTTGACATTCTCCAAGTGATTTCATGGCCACTAATATACTAAAAATAGGATTTCAAATCCTTTGGTCTTAATCTTATAGCTAGCCATTCCTGTGATGATGCTGTGGCAGTTTCGGGTGATTTGTCGGATGAGGTGGCTTTCGGGGTTGTTTTTACCTCTGGTGAGGTTCTCCCAGGTTCTCCAACCCAGGCGTTGGTTGTTTCTTATGGCTTTATTCCTTTGGAGCATGTGGCATGGGATGTTGATAGTTCGGCAATTAATTTGGTTTCGGTTTTACATGTTAATGTTGAGTCGAACGTGTCTCCTTTTGTGAATGTCTCGAAGGAGAATTTGGAGTATGTTGATATTCCTATTTCTGTTATGTCTAATGTTGATTTGAAAGCCCAACTATCCCCGCCTTTGAATAACTATGTTTTGCTTCAATGTGATTGGCTAGATATGGATGAGTCCCTATCCACGGCTTCTGTGGGGGAGGGTGATGATTTTGATCAAGCTTTTCTCAATGGCGGAGGCAAAAGGCGGAACAATAAATCTAAGAAGAAATAAGCTTTGGGTCTTCTTCTCGCTTTCGTTGTCGTGGGCTGTTTTGACGTTTTGGACGATGATGAGGTGGCCCCCTGCTTTTCTCCCTTTGGGCCTGGGCTTGTTGGCAACCTTGGCGCTGTGCCCTTTTGCTTGGTGGTTGCCTATGTGGGATGTTTGTGAGTGGCTGTTACCAATGGATGGCCCGTGCCTGGCTGCGGGTTGGCTGCAAGGGGCTGCCACCCTGAGTCCGTTGTTGACTGTTGTCTCATTTTATTGCATCTTTCTATGTCTGTTGTATCTAGGTTGCTTTCTTTTTCTGTCTTTTGATGTATTTTGGTGTCTACTATTTTTGGGTCGCTGTTGTACTCCTTTCTTTGTTGGATTAAAATTTGTTTTTCCTTATATATATATATATATATATATATATATATATATATCTATATATATATATATTTCTCGGCTTAGTATAATAATAATCCTCTCCTAGCTGACCCCCTTACATTACTCCTACAACTATTTCAAGCCTTAGTATAAGTTATTTCAAGGCAACATCATTTTTGATCAAAAGTTTGGGTCACCATATTATTATTTTATTTTAATGATTCTTGATCAAACTCTCATGCTATACATGTTTTAAGATATCTAATTTGTGGTGATAAAAGAAAGCAATGTAGTGAAAATATGTTTATTCTTTGCAATAAGACAATTAAATGTTGAGGATGGAAGTAAACACCACGATAAAACAAACAAGAAGTAAAAGCAACAAAAGTAAATAACACCAGGATTTAACGTGAAAAAATTTGAAATTGGGAAAATACGATGGAGCCACAACTCACTAAGAAATCCAATATGAAAATGAGAAGAAATAAGTACAAATCTCTCCTCTCTCACTCTCTCCTTGCTTCTCTTCTCTCTTACACTGTTCTCACTCTCTAAAAATAAGAGAAAGCAATTACCATACACCAAGGGATGCCAACCTTAAGGAAAACAAGAAAGAAAACTATCTGGTCCATCTCAAAGCGCTGCTACATCATTTTGGAGCACTGTGGCACTCAAGCCTCTTTTATCGGTCGTTTCTCCAAGCAAACTCTGCACTATAGAGGCGATCAGGGACACAACGTTGGGTTGCTCAAGTACACAACGCCGGAGCGCTCGATACACAGCGCCGAGGCGTTGTTCAAGAAAACCCACGAAAGGGATAAGCCTCCCACACCCCCCAGCGAGCACGAGAAATTGACTTAAGGTCTGATGCAACAGTAAAATCTGATTGATCGACACAATCAGATTCCGCACCGACTAACATTATATTTATCTAAAAGTATTAAAATACATTTACTTCTTGGCATATGTGATATGATTTAAAGTTGAACATATATTTTGATAATTATTGATTTTATTTCTTATTAAAACATCAAACTATTTCTTTGTTATTGTAAATTTCAACTAACATTTTTCTAATTTAAATTTAAATTTATAGGTGTGATTAATTGCTAATGGAAAATTAAATTTGAGATGATCAGTGATGAAACATACAGTTATTCGATTTAACAAATTAGAAGGAAAACTGAATGATGATAGGATAAATTGCAAGAATATGATTTTTTTTCAAAGAATAGAGATCTCTCAAATAATTTCATTGATTATAAGTAGGGCACAAAGCCGATTGCGAGACAAATAAAAACATGACATATAAGCTAGAGCCAGTAAGTAAAAATATATCAATGAATTATTTTAATTAAAATAATCAAGAGATGACAGATATTTGGGGAATATATATGGAAAATTAAAAGGATGAAAAAAAAAAAAGTAAAATAAAAGATCAAATCAAATGATGAAATTAGTTTAACAAAAATCATCCAATGAGAAGAAATATATGGAGAATAAGAAAAATCAACATCTTTAGTATCAAAAAATTTAACTTTATATGCCTCAAAATACTGTCGTCTGAATATATATGACGGATAATTATTTGGAGAAAGATGACCAAAATTTTATTTTTGATGAAAATATCCTAGTTGTTGAAGTATGAGTCATAGTCCGTTTTTATCCTTCGAACACTTGAACAAGAAAGATGCTCAAATTTTCTCTTCCAAGCACCTTCTCTATCTCCAATGGTCTCAATACTCAAGTGATAGGTTCAAACAAAGTTTTGACTTTTAACTTGAGTTATGAACTTTGTTCAAACCTTACTCGAACGTTCTACGTATTTTGTGTTTTATCATTAGCCTCTAATAGAATTATTATTTAATTGATTAAAACTATTATTTAATTGGTTGGGTTTCTCTTCTTCAAATTAAAGGTCAAGTATTCTTTTGAATGAAGTATAAAATATTTTTTCAATAGTTGATACGTCAATCAAAAATTCAATTAATCATGCCCAAATCTCGATACATATTGGGATCATAATTTTTTAAATTAAATTTGAGATCTTAACTCTAATTTTAATAAATTTATAAATCAAATGAGCTAAAGATTGTTTTATTCTAACAACATTAAGTTGATCAAACTTTCACAAAATATCTTAGGATCAAGAGAATCAATATGGGTTGTACGATGATGTGTTTTAAATTTTGGTTATATTTATAAAGAGTGTCACTTTAAGAAATTATAGAGAAACATCTACTCTCAACATGCGACAAAATTGGGACTTAAAGCTTGGACCTTGACTTAAAATTGGAGAGAATTATGTTGTCATGCCACAATCATCTGACTACCGCTATCCAACATCTCCATCGTTCAACCATTATCGTCGAATAATTGCTGTCAAACCATCACTATCAGATCGTCATATTCTGACCATAGTTGTTTGACTACCATCATCAAACCACTATCATAGGATCATTGATGTCCAACAACCACATCCACTACAGGAAAGTCAGCAATTTTTGGCGAACTTTGCGACGAAAATTTTTTTCTCTCAAATTAAGTCGAATTTGTGCAGAAATTTTCGTCGTTTAGTTTGTAACGGATTTGTAGCAGAGTATCTGCCATAAATTTATGACAAATTTGCCGCCGCAAATCCGTTACAAATCTGTCGCAAATCCATCACAAATACCTCTATCTAAACTAGCATCCTGACCATTTCTTTCATTCACTCTTTCTCATTCCGTTCTACTGGACCGTGCGTTCTTCATCACATTCATTCGACGACGTTCCTTCTTTGTCTTTGCAACCGATGGTCTCGTCATGTTCTGCCCGCGACATTCCTTTGACAACGTTCCCTTATGCCATCATCTCCTTCGATGACATTCCTTCAATTCCTCATCATTCTTCCTCTTTGCAGCCGCTGTCTCCCCTCCCACCGCGAGTTGCTTGCCTCCTTCGATGACGTTCCTTCCTATCGCCTCCTTCGATGACGTTTCTTCCAGTCGCCTCCACCAATCTCTTGGACACTTCCTCACTGTCTCCTTTTAGGGTTAATTAGGAGATGCATGAAGTTTATTCATAGTTTAGGGCTTTTTGCGTGATAGAAAAGTTTCCCTCAAACTTTAGGAAAATTTCTATAAGACATTGGTGAAACCTGCAATGCTTTATAGTGTGGAATGTTGTCCATTAAAAGAGAAGCATGATATTAAGTTAAGTGTTGCAGAGATGAGGATGCTTAGGTTGATGAGTGGCTTTACTATTATAATCTATTGTTCATGGTGATGGTATAGTGGATGGAGATATTATTAGCAGAGTTCATGTTGGATGGTTGAAATGGAGGAATGCTTCGGGCTTATTATGTGATAGATAAGTTCCCCTCAAACTTAAAGGAAAATTCTAAAAAATGGTGGTGAGACCTGCAATGCTTTATGGTCTAGAATGTTGGCCATTAAAAGATAAGCATAATATTAAGTTAAGTGTTGTAAAGATGAGGATGCTTAGGTGGATGAGTGGCTTTACTCTTAGAGCATATTATTCATGGTGATGGTGTAATAGATGAAGATATTATTAGCAGAATTCATGTTGGATGGTTGAAATGGAGGAATGCATCGGGCATATTGTGTGATAGATAAGTTCCCCTCAAACTTAAGAGAAAATTCTAGGAAAATGGTGGTGAGACCTGTAATGCTTTATGGTGTAGAATGTTGGCCATTAAAAGGGAAGCATAATATTAAGTTAACTGTTGTAGAGATGAGGATGCTTAAGTGGATGAGTGGCTTTACTCTTAGAGACATGATACGAAATGAGCATATACATGAAAAAGTTGGAGTAGCTCCAGTGGAAGCTAAGATTAGAGAGAGTCGCCTTAGATGGTTTGGTCACATAAAATGGCGACCTTCTGATGACTTAGTTGGAAAACTATATCTATTAGTGTATTGCACTAATTCACACACACTCTCTTTTAATTTTTCATAGATTTTAATAATTTCTTTGTTTATGCTTACCAATCTAAGTATATTGCAAAAGGAGATGCTTGATAGAGAACCCACTGTAATTGAGTTACACAATCACACTCATAAGCACATGGAGGACCAGTAGTGGGTAGATAAGTGAGATAGGAGGGCATATGTAAGTATTTAAGGATATTATACCTACAAAAATATTGTATACATAGTTTTAAAGGAGCCAGGCTGCACCAGGTGAGGTTTTCTTTGGTGGATTTGCAGATGTTTCTGACTACTGCACTTGATCACAAGCGGTAGGTGTAATGTAGAAGGGACGCGTTTATAGATTTGGCTCGCAAGCCTACACATACGAGGGACAGTTGTGAAACCCTTTAAATTTTCAAGATTTTTTTGGTTAACTTAGAGAGATCCAAATCACAATCCGTCTTCGCTAGAACATTTATAATATTGTGTTTTAGCTTCTCTATTTTTTTATAATTTTTGTCACACAGTCCTTTTCTACTACCAGCTACTCCGCAGGTAGCCAAGAGAGTTTATATAGCTAACAGGTGGCTAACTTGACAGCGGAGTTAGAAAATGTCTGAAAAATATAGGTGGACATGAACATTCAGATACTAGATGGGCTTAAGAGATTGAGAGAGTAGATTGATGGAAATCAGCCTGCACCTATATCGGCCGAGCATGAGAGCGGAATATAGATTCCACCTAGAGTGTTTGTAAAAATATTTTTGATGCATTTTATTTCTTTTAATGTATAAGAACTATTGAAACTTTAACAGTGTTATAGCAATTGTAGAATTTTATGGAATGTAATTGTTTATTTAAGCTATTGGAATATACTGTTGGATTATTATTACTTTTTATTATTGTAATTGATTATTACTTTTAAACTATTTTGATTTGTACTATTGGAAAGCTTAATAATAGATAGCAGAAGCTATTTTTTTTATTTATACTATTTCTGACAGATTTGCGACAGAAATTTTGTCGCAAATATTGATAAGACGATTTAGTATCGTTGTTTGCGATGAAAATATCCGTCACAAATGGCGGCGGCTTTGCGACAGATTATCCGTCACAATGTACGTTGGATATTCCACCGTAATTTACGGCAGAGTTTCTAATGATGTTTGTAGGGATAATGGGCGATGAAGTCGATGAGTTCTTGTGTTGGTGTTGATGACGTGCATCAACCTCATAAGTAATAACATGCATCGACATTGGTGGTTATGGTGCTGAAAAAAATTGGTGGACGTTGGTATTAATGTTGATGGCATTCATTGGCCTTGGTGTTTATGATGGAAATGAAGTTAATGGGCATTGGTGATGGTGTTAACAACATACATCAATGTTAGAGGCAATGACATGCATTGATGATGGTGGTAGAGAGACAACAATTGGTTAGCAGTGTTTGAGAAACTATGGTCAGATGAAAGTGGTCGAAAGATCATAGTCAGGTGATGATAGTTGGGAGACCATAGCCAAGTTATATTGGTTGGGAAACTATATAAGGGCAATGGGGTTAGGAGATTGTAGTCGAAAGATAATATTTGAGATTCCATAATTGGGGATCCATAGTTGGGGATCCATAGTTAAGCGACAATATTTGTGATCACTACAAGAAATTCAACTTTTTGTGATAGAATCCTAGTTTGCGGCTGATCATCAACACAATTATCGACGCCCACTGACTTTGTTGCCTGTCATTATCACCAATACACGTTATTACAAATAAGGTTGATGCACATTGTTGACACTAACTCCAAGTCTTTACATAAAGATTAATATTTTGATTGGACTACTTTGTTTATTGCTTTCTCTCCTCCAAGAAGAGTGGTCAAGTATACTATGAATGATCTCTAAAATACATATCTAACATCTCAAGGCTCCTCCAATTTCCATTATATAATTTATTATCTATAGTTCACATCTGTTATATTGTATCATTTTTTCCCTAAGAGGAAGAGTATCATTTATAATCGACAAGATTTAGTAATTGAATCATTTCAACTAGATCGGGCTATATGATTTTTCCCTTTTCATATTTTTCATGTAAAAATACTGATGCCTCTTACAACACTCTTTTTATCTATATGTGCTAGATCTTCATACAAAATTAATATGTTATACACTTTCTTTCCACCGTTGCAAATTTTCTAGCAAGCAACAATAGTAATATAAATTGCATATATAAATGTAATTTTTTACTTATTTTAAGTTTGGTTACAAGCTTTTGAGATCCTCTCATAGCAGTCATAGAAGACTTGAATTTAGGTTGATTTTCTTGATGCATTTGCCTTTTTCAAGTAATTCACTTATAAAAATAGAAAGCCCCATATAAGTTCATCCTCTTTGCATTAACAGTATGTATGTCTTGTTATATGTTTACTGATTATAATTCGATACAAACATTTAACTTCAACTTCCAATAAAACAAAAACTACAAAGCCAAAAATTTGGAAAATCAGGACAAGAGAACAATAGAGAATTAAAACATAAGAATAGGCTTTAAGGGAAATTTTCAAAAAAATATAAATTTCTTCTCCACAACAAGCTTGGACAGATACAAAGGTTTAGGTAAATACTCCAAAGAAATTTTAATTTGTTATAAATACAATGCATAATTAAATTAATTATTTAGATATTTCATACATCTCGAAAATAATCTGCAAACTGTAAAATTCATCTTTACCAAAATTATGGTAGATAGTCAGATGCGTAAGAAAGAATAAATCTAAAATTTTCATGGAATGAAAATTATCATTATGCAAATTGATTATTGAAATTTATTAAAACTGCAAGTTCAATCTTCATATTATTACTAAATGCCATGATTAGTTACTCTTCATGCTCTTCATGCTATCATTAATTATAGAGAATGATAAGCCCAAGATCATTCAATTATGAAGTCATTAAAGAACTCAAATACCAAATAAATCATTATGATCAAGTTGATCGATATGGATTGTTCAATTAAGTATTTTAGATTATGACTAGATTTATCAAAGTGCCCCTCCCAAAAAGGCTATAAATATGACTCCATTTTATACATGAAGAGGATTAGTTAGCTGAGAGTTAAATATCTCTATTGCAATTCTCAGCAATTGTCACCAACGATCACCATCAACAATTGCTGCAACCATCACCTAACTTCCGTCATTAGACTATTATTTGACTACTAACCTCTAACTCTATCATTGAACTTCAATTATCTACCTATGGATATCTAACTTTTGTAATTCTTATAATGAGAATCAAATAATTATTCTCAATTGTATAATCTCACCTTCTTTAATTATAGATAAGAGCCGATTCTTAGATTTTTCATGTAAATAACTACATAGTAGATTATTGCAAATGAGCTAGGCCCTATGATTTTTCCCCTTTTTGATTTTATATATTAAAAATTATAGTATTTCTTATAACTAAGATATTAAATACATCACTATTCTAAATTTTCTAACATGTAATAAACAACGTATATGAAATATAATAGTATAATCCTTAAAATATCTCTTTAGAGGAGATTTCTAGGAGCAACTAGTTTGTAAATGTGATGATAGTTGATATTTTACTTAATGTTGGCATGATACATGTTGAATGTATTCAAATCTTTAGCTTATTTAGATTTTTCTTCTGAGGGGGCATTTATAGGTCAATGCAAGAATATTAGCATTATATGCCTTATTGTCTTCTTAGTTTAGAAGTTGTATTTAGCTTGAGTTGATCTTATAGCATTCTTGCTTAGATTGCTACAATGAGTCCATTTTTAAAATAATATTTCTCATTTCATTTTCACGGTCCAAAAGTAATTTAATTGGGGATTGCTCTTTTAGGTTTCATTTGAGATAACTTTCTTAATGCTTTATAAAATAATTTTTTAGTACAAAATTTTCTAATTCAAAATGTTCTTATACTAGAAAGTTGTTTAAGAAAGCAGCATAAAAGCTGTCCCAAACGAAGCGTTAGTTTTTTATTCTATTTTAGGCTTAAAAAATGTTGTATAAATATAATCTTCAAGATGTAGCAGCACCCTTGCACCAATTTGCTAGCAAAGTTGTAGATATGGGCAGCAAAGATACAACAGGTACCCCACGTGACAAATATAAGATGACTTATCCACATGTTCCCCATGTGGCATCACTCCATTTGCTCATTTCCTACTCTCTATCCTTGAAATCCATTTGGAGTATTCCACATCACAGATACCAATCAATCTGTATCCAGTTCTCAACTATCCATAAGCTTCCCAAGTCTCTGAACATTCAAAGAATCAGCTATCTCTGAAACAATCCAGTTTGGAAAAGAAGCAGATGGCAGCCATGGCAACCTCAACTACTATAGCTGGCTTTTCTAAATCCCCTCTCTCCCTCCCAGCCCGTTCTTCAAAGCCATCTCTCACATCAGGTATAATCTTACTCAATTCCTGCTGACATGACTAAGAATAATGCTTCTGTTTTTCTAAAACTTCATAGGCTTCGTAAGGCCTCAAGTTGCTATCAAGAATCCTTTGAGCCAGAAACTGGCTTCAGGTGGAAAGTTCACCTGGTGAGGCTGCTTCCCCTTTAATCAGTTAGTATAGATTGTTGACTCTAATATGTTGATTTTCCTTCTATGAGATTAGTTTTGAGAGGAACTGGCTTCGCACAGATCTGAATGTCATTGGATTTGGCTTGATTGGTTGGCTTGCACCGTCGAGTATTCCGGTGATCAACGGAAACAGCCTCACAGGACTATTCTTCCAAAGCATTGGAGATGAACTTGCTCACTGGCCAAGTGGACCTGCTCTCACTTCTCCGTTCTGGTAAATAGTAATTTGATTAGGTAGTATTTAGCAATGTAGATTACTCCAGGTTAAACTAATTAACTTGAGCTTGATTATACTGCAGGCTGTGGTTAATCACATGGCATCTTGGGTTGTTCCTTTGCCTCACATTTGGTCAGATTGGTTTCAAAGGAAGGACTGAGGAATACTTCTAAGAAGCTTATAGAATTTCTTGTAATGTTCTTGTTTATAACTGAATTATGTTATGCTGCTTTCCTTTAATGCATTGCCTTATCAATGTTTTTGGTAATTTTATGACTTAGTAAGGAGGGACAAATATCAGTAATAAAATTTGTCATAGAACACCAAAGTATTGATTGTTGAAACCTAAAAATAGAGAATAATCGGTGCAGAAGAAGGATTCCTATCGCTAGTTTATAGTTGTTCTGTGTGGCTTTATGTATTTTGGTAAAGAAGAGAGGATGTTTTGGACTTCTATGGGGAAATATCTGCTGGTTTATTCTCAAATGGTATGGTAATTAGATCAACACCATTGTCTTGAATTTACCTATAGAGTTAAATGTGATATATAAATCGAATATTTGTGAATAGATTCATTTGTGTTAAATAAAATAAAATAAAATGTTGTGCTCATCCTCAATCTAGATTATGAGATGGTTTGAAGAATGTTGTATCTTGCCCAACTTTAGTCTCTCTTTAGCTAATCCTCCCTAGCAAGTGCTATCAAGATCTATTGTTTGATTGGGATCAGGCAAAGTAATTCATGTACGTGACTCCCATGATGACTCCATGTGATTTTCTTTTATGATAGAAACATGTCTGATATATTTTATAAAGTAGGCATAAGGTGGCATGGAAGCACCTGTAGAGAACAGAGCAAGGAGAAAAAAGGATCTGGAGCTAACACAATTAAAACTGTATTACTGAAAGTATATATTTTCTCTCTCTCTTTACTGTCTTCTTTACTAGTATGTATACCTTCTCCTTCCCATTACTATATCAGTCTAGTACATAATAAACGTTATGTAATACTAAAAATAGCTAAAAAGGTGGAACTGGGAGATGCTAAAAGCTAATAAGCAGAAACAGTAAGTTGGTGGAGACTGAAGAAGTCTCTATGCATATGGTGCACTGCATCTGTCCTCCCTGACTTCACTATTGCTGGTGATCTGTGTGACGCCCTCGTTAAGTGGTTGATCCAACGGGTAGTATGCAAAAATGTCCTCGACATTAGAAGTTGTAGAAGTATGAATATGTGGAGGAAGCTCAACGATGTATGCATTGTCGATAATGCGTTTCAAAATTGGGATGGGGCCAATGTTTTTTGGGGGCTTAGTTCAGAATATTGGCCCAGTGGGAAGCGTTCTTTGTGCAAACGAACCATAACAAGATCTCCTGGATTAAAAATTTTTGGACTTTTTTTTTTGCATCAGCAGCTGTTTTGCACTTTTGATTGGATTCAATCTGCTTAGTTTTAACTTCTTCCATTAAGGATTGTTATTGCTCTGCCATTTTGGTAGCTGAGGCATTGTGACATTTAGTAAGGATAGCAATGTCGAACATGTGATTAGGAACCTTTGTATACACAATGGTGAAAGGACATAGACCGGTAGAACAATTGGTCATGGAGTTGCATGCGAATTTAGCCTGGCCAAGAGTTTCATCCCAACATTTAGGTGCTTTTGCGCTAAGCAACGCAGCACATTTGCCAATGTGTGGTTCATCATTTCTGTTTGCCCGTCGGTTTGGGGGTGATAGACGGAGCTAAGTTTGATTTCAGTGTTTAATTTCTTCGATAATTCATACCAAAAGCGGCTAATAAATTTTTCGATGAGAAGTGATACTGCAAGGAAAGTCATGAAAGCGCACGATTTCGTGAAAAAATAGTTGAGCACGATTTCTTGAAAAAATAGTTGAGCAATGTGGTAAGCATCAAATGTCTTCTTACAAGCTATGAAGTGTGACATTTTTAAGAACCTGTCAACCACCACCATGATAGAATCTGCTCCTTTTTTGGTTTTAGGTAGCCCCAACACAAAATCAATATTTAACTCCTCCCAAATAGAATCTGGAACTGATAGAGGCGTGTAAAGAGCAGTGTTTTGACTGGACCCCTTATAGGCATCGTTCGATGAAACAAGCGACCTTAAGGTTGAGATATTGGAATGAACCCCTAGGATCAATTTATTTTATGAAGAGATATGCCCCCATGTGGTTGAGCAAGCTTTTTGTACATAATATTAAAGTATGTTAAATATTTTATATTTGAATGGGAGTGATGGCTGATGTATGACATTTTTTATTTCTTTAGAACAGTCAGCCTGTTCTGAATAGAAATGATAAAGGAATCAAAGTGAACTATCAATAGAAGAAAATTAATCACACATATAAACATATCAAGTGTCTTCTAAAAGGACAATAGATGAAACATGAACATCTTATAATCTGCTTACAGATTTAACGAGGCTGCACTTGCTCTTTCTGGACCATTCAGCTTTCTGCAATGAGTTTGATCCTGTACAGAAACTCTCAACTGGTTCACCTTGAAATGCCTCTGGAATGCAGGAGATGACAAGGAGTAGGATCTTCGTTGTTTTCCAGTAGTATGGAAAATCTTTTAAGATCACATAGAACAGATGCCTTAACCACATGAGAAAATTTATGTTAATCAATTATATATATAAAAAAAAACGTCTGCATTTCAATTGGAAGCAGTTATTCAGAACAGATTTCTCTAGTCAAGATTAATGTAACGAAGAACAGCATGCTAGCCTCCATAGGTCATCATTGACATATGTGTGCTGGAAAATATTTTCACAAACTATAAGATTGCTGGAAAATATTTTCACAAAATATTTTTCACCACACTTGAGAGTTCCCTGCTGTTTTTTTTTGCCCTTTTAAGTATTTTTCACTGTCATCTAGTCGTAAGAGCTCCAAACCATATGTTCTACACTAAATATTATGATGGAGATGTGTTGTTAGGGAGGAGCAAGGTGATCAAAAAGATTATTATCATCAAAAGTCTGTGAGCAGCGCATTCCATGCAGCACAATGATTATTATAATGATTTTGCACAAAACATATAAAAGATCTCGAATTCAAGACATCTTCATTGAATAAGCTAAGGTAGGTTTTGTTGGGGATGGAAGTAAACCATGCAATGAAACAAATAAGAAAGTAAAAGTAACGGAAAGTGAAAGGATACTAGGATTTAATGTGAAAAAATTCAAAATTGGGAAAAAACCATGGAGCAACACCACACCAAAAAATTCACTATGAAAATGAGGAGAAATAAGTACAGATCTCTCTTCTCTCGTGCTCTCTCCTTGCTTCTCTTCTCTCTTACACTATTCTCACACTCTAATCACAAGCAAAAGTCAAGTTAATAACACAAAGGAACGCCGCCCTTCAGAAATACAAGAAAGAAAGCTGTCCAGTCCAATTTGGAGCACTGTGACGCTCAAAACATCTGTCAACATGATGCTGTTGTGCTCAAACACGTAGTGCTGCGGCACTCCACAGCGCTGTGGCACCCGATCTAGAGCTCTATGGTGCTCTGTTCTCTGATGTTTCTGCTCTGCAGTAGCGGGGCGATGTACGAGAAAAATAATTCAAGTATAAAGCATCCGAACCCAAGCAGGGGGTACACACTACAATTGAATAAACAGCAGTTTTCAATAAAGTTGTTTTCACTGCAACAATTTACAACTAACTTTCTAAAAAGCTTTAACCATCTCAAACTGATCTTTAGTTTCACTATTTCATGTATGAAGAGAGAGAGAGAGAGAGAGAGTAGTGATGTTTTGCTACTTATTTTCCTATTAATAGAGCTTCAAAAAATTTGTGCATCTTTGTTTTTCTTGGTAAAATACTAAAAAATTTAAACTATTTCTTGCTCAAAGAAAACTTTGCTCCATTTCCAAATACCAAAGGACAAAATTTTCACCATGCAATGAGGAAAAAAAAACTTTGGATTTTTTTTAATGATTTATTTCATTAGATAATGTGAATTAATAAGAGCTTATTTGGAGCAGCTGCAACTGACTATAAAATAAATTATAAAATTGTTGTAAGAAAATTTATTACTTAAAGTTATTATGTATTTTTAACAAAATATGAATGATAGATATTAACTTTCATTTTCAATTAAAATATATTTATTATTTGAGTAAAGTTTATTTATTCAACTAGAACCACTTCAATTGAAGTTGGAGTCTTTATAATACAAATAATAATTTATTTTTATTAAAAATTATCTCTTGCAACCAACAACATTGATTAATAATAAATAAAATGAATGTGCTATGATAACGTTTCATTTTTAATAGTGGGCACTTAAAAGTGTGGTAGAATTAAAAAAATCTCTTCAAATTTCATTTAAGCTAGTAACATTACAATTGGAAGGAGTCTTTATAAACATTTTCAAAGCAAATTTTCTTTTTGTTGAGATATTTACTTTTAATATTCAAAGTTTGATATAGATTCGATATTGTTACATGCTAGAATATTTAAAACGGTAGAGGGAATATGTTAACATCTTAGGTTAGCATAAAGATCGAACGCATGGACACATTAAAAAAAGTTACAAGAGATCGATACTCGAGTTTTAATGAGAATTCCTAAAAAAGATATGGGACTTGGTCATATTAAAACGATTATACTAATACATGTTATTTGTTATAAATGATGCCCTTCCTAGTAATTACTAAATGTATTAATACAATAGTAGACAAAGAATGTAGACAATAGATTCCATGGTATTATTTAGAAGAGCTTTGAGACGTTGGAGTTAGGGGTATAAACAAGTCAAGTTTAGTTGAGTATCTGCTTATTTAATTCTTACAAAAATTCGAACTCAAGTTTGAGCTCATTTATTGAGCTTAAACTTGGCTCGATTACTCGAGCTCATTTGGAAAGCGAGAGCTTGACTTTGAGAAATAATTAAAAATATTATTATATTACTTTTAGATTAATTTTGAAATGTATTTTAATTTAAATGAGCAGTTTGATAAGCTTACGAGTTGAGCCAAGTTGAGCTCGAGTATAAGCTAAAGCTCTAACTCATTGCTCAATAAGCTTGCCTTGTGAGTTTGTTGACTGTGTAAATTTCAAGCAGGCATACAAGCCAACTTTGCTCACTTACACCTCTAATTGGAGTTATCTTCAAGAAATTATTTACAGCATGTTCGACACTTCTCCTTTAAGGAAAGGAGACTAGAGGTCAAGATGTTGATGTCGAGAGTCAAGAGTTAGTGTTAATAGTGTGCATCAGCCTTATAGGTGATAACATGTATCAATGTTATTAGTGATGGCAGATGACAAAGTTAGAATGCATCGATGTTAGTGTCAATGACGTGTATCGTCCATATAAGCAACTTTGTGGGTCATTATTATTGATGATAGTAGACCTTAAGGTTTATATTAACAGCTTGCATTAGTCTTATATGTGGTAGTATGCATTAACATTGTTGGCAATGGTTGGCTATGGAGTCATTGTGTGTTGGCTTTTGTGTTGATAGCATGCATCAACCTTATATGTGATAGTACAAATCGTCATTTTTTTAAAATGGTGGGCGATAGAGTTGGCATGCATTATAGTTAGTGTGACCACATGCCTCTACCTTATATATGATGATGTACGTCGATGTTATTAATAATGATGGGCATCAAAGTCAGCAGACATCAGTGTTGGTGTCAGTGGAATGTTTCAATCTTACATGTGATACCATGTGATAACGTTGTTGATAATGGTGGGCGATGATAGTTGAGTGATAGTAAAGATGTGTGATTATAATCTATCGATTATTATAGGGTGACAATAGTCAAGAGACTATAGTTGAATGATGATAGTCAAAAGACTGTGGTCAGGTGATGGTGATTGGGAGATCATTGTTGGGATGATGATTGAAAGATCATGATTGGTGTATTCACGTGACTATGATTAGGATACCTTAGCCAGTCAATGATGATCAGATTGCTATAGTTGATTTGTAGTGGCCAAAAAAATATAGTTGTGTAATAGTTGTTGGGAGACTGTAGTCAAACAACTTTTATTAAAAGACCTTGATGGAGCAACAGTGGTAAAGTAATAATGTTTAGGTGACTATGGTCAGGCGACTTTGGTCGGACAACTATGGTCGAAAGATTGTTGTTAGGCAATGTTGGTCGAGTGAAATGATAGTGCTGGTGATTAGGAGACTATTGTTAGGCGGCGATGATCATGAGACCATAATCGTGAGACAGCGTTGGGAGACCATGGTCATGTGATGATAGTCAAGATATTGTGTTCAAGCAAAGGTGGCTTGGAGATAGCATTTAGAGGATGATGTTATAGCAAAGGTGATTGGGCGATGGTGGTTTGTTGGTGTTGGTTAGACAAAAATGGTTCAATGGTGGCGGTTAGGTGGCAACGATATGATGGCAATTCAACAGTAATGGTTGGGCAGCGGTGATCTGATAAGAGTGGTAGGGTAGAGCTCTAAGAAACCTATGAACTCTCTCCACCTCTCCCATCCTCGATCCCTACTTATGCAAAGAGTAGGACTCTATTTATAGTTTTGAGATTGGCATTCTTTGAAAATATAACTCAAATCTAAAGCAATTCATCAAACGACCCAAAGTGATCCCCATTGATTGTAGAATATTCCTTCAACATTCAAGTGCTGATGATGTTAGAATTAAGCGATGTTAGGCTCATTGGATTCATCTCATTAGACGTATGATTTGACCATAAGCATGTAAGTTTTGGAGATGATTTGGTTATCGAATTAATGTCTCAAGATTCTCAATCATACTTTGAGTGTTTGAGTTGAGCTCCTTTGGACTCAGATCAAATCATTTTTTGTGTTGATGGATTTATCTCATCGAGACGATCAATTCAATTATAAATTTGCTCAAATCAGAGTTCTCATAATCATAACTTAAATTTTGAAAGTTTTATTCCAATATGCTTTGAACATCATGAATAATAAAAGTGGATTTTTTTGTTATAAAACACACATTTGCGTTCAATTTTATTAATTCATTCATTTTTAATACATATTTATAAGACTATTTTATATTGAAATGTTTTATAAAATTCTTTCCATAATTTATTAAGAAGGAAAAGTGATGCAAATAAAAATAAAAAAAGAGCATCAAAGCTACGTAATTTTTTGATATAAAAGCACCCAAATGTTCGAACTTGAAACTTTGTGATTCAAAGAGACAAATCCAACAAAGGAAGAACTTGATAAATTGAGTTCAATTGGATCTAAATTGTGTACCTAAGACAATATTTGCAAACTTCTCAATGATATTTGGAGAATTAAATGTCCTCTCAATTTTGCTCAGTTTTAGTCAGAATTAACGTCTTGAAGAGATGAATCCAACAAACTTAAGATTGCCTAATTTTAATATCAAAAATACAATATAATGATCTAGAAGTATCAAATAATCACGAATGATCATATCTTTAGATCGTTTGATTGAGACTATTTATGTTAATGATAGAAATAATTAGAATAATCTTACAAAAATTTTAAAAATATGCACATTCTTTGTACATTTAAGTGCTAGAGGAAAGAACATGATGACTAATACTAGCTTCTGCCTTTACTCTTTTGCCTTTGCTCTCTATTGACTGATTATAACATTAATTGTCAATTGACCCCAAAAGCTACCATTGTTGACATTCGAAGTCGCTTGTTAGTCGTTGCCAACTTTCTGTTGATCCCGATCTGTAGGGTCACCTGATCGGACGTTTGCCGTTCAATATTACTCATCCCCGACCAATTCTAACATTTGCCCTCGCCCAATCCATCGTCAACTGGCATTAATAAACATCAATATTTGTCGCCTTTTACTATTTCATAACATTCTCTATTGCTTTTATATGAGAACCCCTAATAATTCCTGCATTATAATCCCACTTAATTGACAAATAGAGAAGGACAAATTCATATAATTTTCAACATTCATAATGAAACTCCACTAGCCACCATGATTTTTCTCTATAAAAATTTTCTCTCGTTAAAAATCTTATGTTTTTTAATAACAATGTTCTCTTATTAGGGTTTCATTTTCGTGAGGATTATATCTTCAAATAGAAATCATGGTGTAAATTTAGCTCTTTGGATAAATAAGGATAGGAGCCAGACTCTATCTCTTCGAGACTCCAGCCTAGGAGGTGTAAATGAGTCGAGTCGAGCTTGAGTCACCACTGAGTTGAGCTTGAGCTTGATTAATTAATTGAGTTCAAGCTCAAACTCGAGCTTTATTCTACAAGTTTGAGCTCGGCTCATTTATAAGGAAAGACAAAGAAATGATAGTTATTTATGCAAGTATTATAATAAAATAGAAAAAATGAGAAATTAGAAGAAAAATAATAAAGAATCATTTAATATAAGTAATTAATATATAAATTTTAATTATTTTTAATAACTTTATTCTTAAATCATGAATGTTAATGTACTTTAACTATACTTTATATTAATATATTTTTAATGAGCTGACAAGTTGAGTCATGATTAACTCAAATATGACTTGTTAGCTTATTGAACTAGACTCACGAGGCATTTAACAGGTTGAGCCAAGCCGGCCGACGAGTCAGGCTTGACTCACACCTACCTGAGCTTAACTAAGACTTCGTTTGGCATGACTTTCTTTTTTCTTTTGTAATCATCTGTTTAGTATAAAAATTTTTAATAATAAAATTTTTTATTAAAAAATTACTTTAAAAAATAATAAAAAAAGCAGTCCAAATGAGCAAGCAGTCGCAAATGAAGCCTAACACTGCTACTCGAGCCTAATCATTCCTTCACGGCCATGAAACGAAGCGAGCGGCCACTCGGTTACTGTCCTTGCTTTGCTTCGCCGCTCTATGACCCTTTTACTTCGCTGCTGCTGCCGTTGCCTATCTTCTTCCTCAGCAGCAACCCTTGCTAACACCGCACTTACCGCCGCCGCCTCTTCTTCCTCTCTTTCCGTCGCTTCTCTCCTTCGCTCCTGTCGAACTCTTCGATCCCTCGAGCAAATCCACCCTCACATTATCCGCAAGGGTCTAGAGCAGCACCAGGTCCTCGTTTGCCGCTTTCTCGTCCTCTGTGCTTCCCACTTTGCGCTACGTTACGCTTCAGAAGTATTTTTTCGCGTCTCCTCGCCCAACGTCATCCTGTGGAACGCTCTCCTCAATGCCTCCTCCAACCTCTCTTCGCTCTCCGACGCTCTCTCCCTCTTTAATCTCATGCGCCATTCCCAACATCCTGATGGGTTCTCCTTTCCGTGTCTTCTCAAATCCTGCTCTTTCCATGCCGCCCTTTTCCTTGGTGCTTCCCTCCACGCAGCTATCGTCCATCTCGGCCTCGAGGACGACCTCTTCATCCGCACCTCCCTTATAAACTTCTATGGAAAATGCCGCCAGGTTGACGCTTCTTGGAAGTTGTTTGACACGATGTTGTACAGGAATGAGGTATCTTGGACCGCCATGATTAATGGCTACGTTATTTCTGGCAATGTAGTCGCTGCCCGCCTTCTATTTGAACAAATGCCTGAGAGGAATATTGTTACTTGGAATGTCTTGATTGATGGGTATGTGAAGGCTGGTGATTTGATTAATGCACGGAAGGTTTTTGATGAGATGCCGAAGAGGAATGAGATTTCCTTTACTTCAATAATTGACGGGTATGCGAAGGCCGGAGACATGGTTTCCGCAAGGTTTATGTTTGAACAGTTGAACAACAAAGATGTTTTTTCATGGTCGGTGATGATATCTGGGTATGCACAGAATTGCCAACCCAATGAGGCCTTTAAGCTTTTCGTTGAGATGTATAATAGAAAAATTGAACCTGATCAAGTTGTTATGGTTGGATTGATGTCAGCATGTGCACAATTGGGTAGAATGAGTATCGCTAAGTGGGTAGATCTATATGTTCAGCAGATCTCACTTGATGCTAGTCAACCTCATGTTTTGGCTGCCTTGATAGATATGAATGCAAAATGTGGAAACATGGAAAGAGCTGCCATTTTGTTTGATTCAATGCAGATAAGGGACTTGGTCTCTTACTGTTCGTTGATGCAAGGATATTCTATACATGGTTTTGGAGCTAAGGCAGCTGAACTATTTGATCAAATGCTTAAAGAAGGGATCATCCCAGATGATATTGCATTCACAGTGATACTCACGGCATGTGGCCAAGCTGGCCTCATTGAAGAGGGTAGTGGGTATTTTAAGTTGATGAAGGATGTGTACAATATCGATCCTTCTCCTGATCACTATGCATGCATGGCAGATCTTCTTGGACGAGCAGGTTTGTTGAAAGAGGCATATGAATTTGTGAAATCTATGCCCATGGAGCCTCATGCTGGTGTATGGGGTGCACTTTTGTTAGCATGCAGGATGCATTGCAATACAGAGCTTGCTGAGATAGCTTTATTGAGGCTTAGTGAGGTAGAGCCACAAAATGCAGGAAATTTTGTCTCGATGTCAAATATCTATGCTACAGATAATAGGTGGGCTGATGTTTCACAAGTAAGGTATATAATGAGATTGAAGGGTTTAAGAAAGATCCCTGGCTGTACTTGGGTTTATTCCTAGAGAAATATTTTTGGTGTTGACTTGGTAATTGGGATTGGCTATTTCTAGAAATCTCACATGGAATGGCGAGGAATATGACCCGGTGATGCTATTAGTTTTTGGAAATCTTTGCATTTTTTACCGGAAGGCATACCTTGTTTTGTTGATTTTAACAACTGCTTCAGAGCTACAACACTCAATCATCAAGAATGATATTGTTCTATCCTATTTACAACAGTTGGTTATGCAGCATTGTTGTTGAAAAGCAATATCATAGTGTGTGACTTTGACTAGAAAACTGAGATTTTCGCTGACTTTTCTGAGATTTTAATAATAGTGAAGTAATGAAGGGGCACATCTGTATATAGGAAAATTGAAGAGAAGATGAAGAGTTTTTGTTTCTCCATTTTAAGCCGATTATTAAATCAGCAATGATGCGAATCAGTAGATTGAAGATTTGGCTATTCTCAAACTTCTTGGCTTGCATGCTAAGAAGGATTAAATAATTCATGATTTTTGGACTGAATCTGGATATACATTGTCCATAAGTTAATGCTGTTGTAAGGTAAGGACATCCTCCTTCATATGCTGTTAGTGAGTTGAGAGTGTACATCTTTTCTTATCAAAGAGAGTTTTAGGCATTTTTGTGTCCTTAGATAATGCTAACATTTATGTCGTTAAAGAGGGAGAAAAAGCTTATGTATTTTGGAAACATATGCTACAATTCAATTATTGTGTACAAATTATATCTTTAAAATCATGTAAGATTCTCGAACTAAGTAACTTTGTTAAATTTTTGTATGAAATTTTTATTTTTCTTAAATTCTATCAAACTCAATGTAGAAATCTCAATATTATTGTTTCGTGTTAGAAAATTTGAGTCGGTAGAATGTGTGTTTTACGTCTCAGTGTTGTATAAAAATTTAACACGCATGGGAAAAATGTGTAAGATACGTGGAAAACTTGGAAAGGGAAAAAACCACAAGGCCTGGTCTAGTAGAAAAATCCATTATGTAGTAAGTGATACAAGTATCCTCCTTTCATCGCTGTTGAAGAAGAGGAGGATTAAACAAACTTTTGATTTTGCTGATGGATATTACATAAATCAAGTGTCCATAGAGGGATAATCTATACCCAATAACAGAGCTTGATTTTCTCCAATAGGGAGTATTGGAAGCACGTGTACCCATAGGCGGGCAACTATGCCCAACAGCAGGGTTAAATCTTGTCAGTATTTTGGAGATGGTGGTGATGGTAATTTTCTGCGATAATAGTTGATGGTGGTCATCGGCGGCGATGGCTGGAAAATGCAAGAGAACTCTCTCTAGTTTTCTCTCTTCTCTTCCCCCTTCATGTGAAGAATGATGACTTATTTATAGATTTTCGGAAGTGACATGCTCCGTAAATATGAAGAAGATTTAGGGAAAGTTCATAGTGTTCCATCAGACGACCCATATTGATTCTCTCGATCATGAAGCATTCATCAAGCATTTAAGTGTCTTAATGATGTCAGAATTAAGTAATCTTGGACTCATTGGATTCGGCTCGTCGAGCTTCTCAATTCGACTATAAGCACGTCTTATTTGGAGATTATTTGATTATCCAATTAATATTTTGATGCTTTCAAATATGCTTCTGTCCCTTGATTTGGGTCCATTTGGGCTCGAATATGACCGATTTTGGTGTTGTTGGGTTCGTCTCATCAAACGTTCAATTTGACTATATGTTTGATGAAATCGGAGTTTGGATGGTCTCTAATTTAATTTTGGAATTTTCCAATTCTGATGTGCATCATGATCCTGATCAAGCCAAATTTTGGTGATGTATCAATTATGCTAAATTGAATTTGCATAGAATAAACCTTTTTCAAGTTTGTTCTTAAGCTTATGAAAGTTTGATCGTTTCAATGAAAACAACTTAAGAAAAAATGATATTCCCATCCTAATAAGTTAGGTATATGACATTCTTCTCGTGAATGTTTATTTTCACAGCACAAGGATTTTTCTCACCCATATAAAAGTATTCTATTAAAATTATTTTCGTTGTAAATCAAAGGAAAAGTCAATTATCATTAATTTGGGAGTGTTTCATAAATTTTTAATGCGTACGTTCATCCTCCCAGCTGATTACAAGCAAGTGCATATTTTTTCTTCATATTTGTAGGTTGAGAAAACACGCAATGTCCATATTTCAAAGCAGATGGCACGGGCTAACTACTGCTAATATAATTATGAGGATTGACTGTGCCACAAACATCTTGATCATATTGAAGTGGAAGAAATGGCTAGGCACTGTCAACTCGTTTCTCTTTCTCTACAGCCACCTCTTTCCTCGCCAATTCTAAACAAAAGTACAACTGAACTGAGCTTTTGCTTTCTGTTAATGGTGATTAAAAATTTTGCATAACAAGACATGGCTATGAGCAGAAGTCGCTCGTAGGAAGTTAATTTTAACTTCAAGTTGCTAATTCCTTTTGTAGGAAGGTCATATCCTAAGAAGCAAACAAACCCTAAAGGTGAAAGGAACTTCTTTCTTCAGAAAAGTACAGTACTGAAAGGAACACAAAATCATTCTATCTTTGGTGACTCCTTAAAAATTGGTATTATCTTATCAATTGATCCTGCTTATAATTCTTCATCCTAGCATGATACTTGATATGCTCTCTTTCCTACATATGCTGTCTCCTCATTTCTATATGTCCTTGTAATAATAAGCATGCCACTACCAACAAATTCAAGAATCTTGGTGGCATATCCCTAGAAAATCTCAGAAATCGTTTTGGCGATGTTAAGAATTGGGAATTTAATGCCAATGGTACTTTATTCAAGCCTTTTATAAGGTTCTAATTTCAAGAGGTGCTGCATCTCCTATTTACTGGGCTTCTAAAAGTGATCATATTTACCTGTGTAGTCCTCAATAATAAGATCTTGACTAATGGTAATCTATAGAGACCTGGCTAGCAAAGTGATATGTATTTTATTGTCATGTTTTTCATGGAACTGTTGATTGATGCAGAGCATTGTGCAAGCAGGGCGGAACATCTTAATTCCTTGCACAGGCGGACTAATTTACCTATTTGCTGCTACTTTAGTTAGTGTGGACGTGCCATTACCACTTCTCATAGTACTATTTTAGTTATACAACACGTTATTACCTTTTTAGCTACTTTACCGTTTTAGTCTTTGGCTGGTGTTAGCCTTATATTGTGAACCTGTAGAGTTTCTCGGGGTCCTTGCTAATTTACAAAGTTTAGCTCTGCAACTCTTGCAAGCTTATTACTGTTGCATTAATTTTCTGCATTGCTTGTGCCTCTACCGAAAAGATCCTACATCAGTATTGGTATCAGAGCTAGATGGCCGAGAGCAGCAGGCGGGTGGCTCCTGGCAGTGATAACAGCCTCGAGGCTCTTTGGACGGCGCACATTGGATTGGGGCGACGGACAGATGAGCTGGAATCGGATTTGAATCGGTTCTATGACAAAATCCGACAGGAATTAAGAGCAATTTCTATGCGGCTAGATAGAATTGTTCCTAACCAGAATACACCGGCGGCGAGACGGGCGTCGACACCGAAAGGCTATTCCAACGAGAACCCCAGGTGGTTGAAGCTTCCGATTCGGATGACGAAGCGGATAGGTGCAGGAATTCCGGGCTTTCAGATTCAGATGATGGAGTCCTTAATCTCCGCAGGCGAAGGACCAGAGAGGTAAATCGCTCTCACAATGAATTTCGGGTTAAACTAGATATCCCATACTTTGATGGGAAACTACACATAGAAGATTACTTGGATTGGGAGAGAGCGGTTGAAACTTTTTTTGAGTATATGAAATAGACCCGGCCAAGCAAGTGAAATACGTAGCATGTAGACTCAAGGCAGGAGCCAGTGCTTGGTGGCAACAGGTGGCTCAAACGCGATGAAGAGAAGGTCGCGGACCTATTGGCAGTTGGCAAAGAATGCGGCAATTGCTACGTGGGCATTATTTACCTACCGATTATGAACAAATGCTGTATCATCAATATCAACACTGTCGCCAAGGTAATTGATCGGTTAATGACTACACTGAAGAGTTCTACCGTTTGAGTGCAAGAAACAATTTGAATGAAATAGCTAACCAATTGGTGGCCCGCTATATCGGTGGATTAAAGGAGTCAATCCAAGATAAATTAGAGTTAAATGTTGTTTGGTCTTTATCTCAAGTGGTTAACTACGCTCTAAAGGTGGAGATGCAGACACTTAGACACAACAAGGGTCTTCAATTCAGGCGGAATCCCTCAGTTTCAGAACAGGTGATTGATAATAGCCGAATAATGAATCCTGCTTCACCTCAAGTTAGTAAACAGCCGAATGCAGCAGCAGGCACCGTCGGACAACAAAGTGTTATTGGCAGAGTTGTGGACACCAGGGCTGCAGGAAGGGGAAAGTCAATTGCCAAGGAGAATCCTTACGCGAAAACTTCAAACATTAAATATTTTCGGTGTTTTCAACAAGGACACAAGTCCAATGAATGTCCTTCACGGCCACAGTTACAATTGTTAGACGCTGAAGCGGAGGAAGACTCAGCCGAACCAGAAGCTGATACGAAGGAATTTCCAGAAGATGTAGAAGCCGATGTTGGCGAACCCTTAATTTGTGTAATTGAAAAATTGTTGTTAGCTCCTAAACAGCCAGGTGTGTCCCAGAGAAATGCTTTATTTCGAACAAAGTGCGCAATTAGCAGAAAGGTGTGTGACTTGTTGATAGATAGTGGCTGCACTGAAAATCTGGTCTCACGTCCTATGGTACAAGCACTACAACCCAAGACTACAAAGAACTCAAATCCTTACAAGATTAGTTGGGTGAAAAAAGGAGTCGAACTGTCCGTGACTGAACTTTGTAAGGTGACATTTTCAATAGGGAAGCACTATGTTAGTGAAGTCTTATGTAATGTGTTGGACATGGATGTATGCCATATTATATTGGGTAGACCGTGGCAATATGACACGGGAGCTATTTATGATTGCTGAGCTAATATTTACACATTTGACTGGAAGGGTCGTCGACTGCGATTACTTCCAAGCAATTCTGGGCAAGAATTGAAGGAATTAAAGAGCAAAAACGGACTGTTTGCAGTGTTCGTTGCAGCTCTATTGAATGCTTGGAGAGAATCAAGCAACATAATGGCATTAATAATAAAGGAAAGCTCTCCAGACATTGTCAAGGATCAACTTCCAGCAGCTATAAGTTCATTACTAAATCAGTTCACGGATGTTTGTGCAAAAAGTTTACCCGCCGAATTGCCGCTGACGAGGGAAATTTAGCACCAAATCGATCTCGTTCCTGGAGCTACTTTATCGAATATGCCGCATTATCGACTCAGCCCGAGTGAGAATAAGGCTCTACAACAAATAGTGGATGAATTGCTAGACAAGCAATTGATTCAACACAGCTTAAGCCCTTGTGCGGTACCTGCTCTACTAATGCCGAAGAAAGATGGGACTTGGAGGATGTGCATCGACAGCAGAGCCATCAATAAAATTACAGTGAAATTTCGTTTTCCAATGCCACGGTTGGAGGAGATGCTAGAAAGGCTATCAGGTGCAACAATATTCTCCAAACTGGACCTTCGAAGCGGCTATCATTAGATCCGAATTAGACCCGGAGATGAATGGAAGACCGCGTTTAAAACGCGGGAAGGATTGTATGAATGGAGAGTAATGCCGTTCGGGTTGTGCAATGCCCCATCTACGTTCATGAGGTTAATGAACGAGGTTCTAAAGCCATTCCTCAACCGGTGCTGTGTGGCGTACTTTGACGACATCTTAGTGTATAGCAACACCTTAGAGAATCATTTGACACATCTGGAAGGTATTCTTGAAAATTTAAGAAAGCATAAGTTATATTTAAACATGGCTAAATGTGAATTTGCTACACCGTTAGTCTCATTTTTGGGATTTAGAATTTCGGCTGATGGCTTAAGTGCCGATCCACGCAAAATTTCTGCTATCCGCGACTGGCCGATTCCCACATCGCTTACGGAAATCCGAAGTTTCCATGGCCTAGCCAATTTCTACAGGCGGTTTACAAAAGGGTTTAACATGATCACTGCACCCATAACAGATGCCCTTAAATCCAAGACATTTGTTTGGACCGATGAGCAACAAAACAGTTTTGACAACATACAGATTGCATTAACAACAGCACCCGTCTTAGCTATACCCAACTTCGATAGACCCTTCTCGGTCGAAACGGATGCCTCTGCAATCGGTATCGATGCCGTCTTATCACAGGACAATAAACCGATTGAATTTTTTAGCGAGAAGTTGAGCTCGCCTCGGCAACGATGGTCGGTGTATCAACAGGAGTTGTATGCGGTGGTTAGAGCTTTGAAACAATGGGAACCATATTTACTTCAACAATATTTTGTGCTTTGTAGTGATGACAAGGCGCTCCAGTACATCAACACACAGAAAGACATAAATTGCATGCACGCTCGATGGCTAATGTTTTGACAAAAATTTACATTTGTGCTTAAGCATAAACGTGGAGTGCAAAACCGGGTGGCAAATGCCTTAAGCCGTCGGGCAGCGTTAATCACATAGCTCCAAATAGAATTTGTGGGGCTTACTTCCCTACAAGATCTGTATCCAGAAGATGAGTATTTTGGTGAAATTTGGCATACGTGTGCAAAGGCAGAACCAACGGCTGACTATTCAATCCGACATGGATTTCTTTTCAAAGGGAATCTTTTATGTGTTCCTAAGTCATCTTGGTGGCAACAGATCATTAAAGAAATTCATGAAGGCGGACTGGCAGCCCACGCGGGACGGGATAATACCATAATACAGCTCCAAACCAGATTTTTTTGGCCCCATTTGCGAAAGGATGTAGCTCGGTTCATTGAAAGGTGCTCAGTTTGTCAGAATTATAAATGAGAAGGGCAAAATACAGGCCTTTATATGCCTTTACCAGTGCCCGAATCAATATGGGAAGATCTTAGCTTGGATTTCGTATTGGGCTTACCTCGCACCCGTCGCGGCAACGACTCTATTATGGTCGTCGTCGATCGATTTTCAAAAATGGCGCACTTTATACCGTGTAAGAAGACATTTGATGCCATGAATATTGCCAAGTTATTCTTTCGTGAAATTGTAAGATTGCATGGTGTTCCGCGATCCTTAACCTCAGATCGAGACGTTAAATTTATAAGCCACTTCTGGCGGGAATTGTGGAGGCGTATAAACACCAATCTCCAACTTAGCTCTTCTTACCATCCCCAAACGGATGGACAAACCGAAGTGGTGAACCGAACTTTGGGCAATCTCCTTCGCTGTTTGGTGCAAGACAACCCGAAGCTGTGGGATGAAGTATTGGGGCAAGCCGAATTTGCCTTTAATTCCTATCCGAATCGCTCAACGGGTAGATGTCCATTTAGTATTGTTTATACTAAACTTCCAAACACTATTGTTGATGTTGCAGTGATTCCCAAGTGCGCCAATAATGCTGCTTCCTCTTTAGCCGACCAATTCTCCGAAATGCTAACTAAGGTGTGACTGAAGCTACAGGAATCAAATTTGAAATATAAACAACAAGCCGATTTGCACCGCCAATAGAAGATCTTCAACCCCAGAGACTTGGTTCTAGTCCGCCCAAAGAAAGAACGCTTACCCCCGGGGACATATTCGAAGTTGGGACGCCGCAAATTTGGACCTTTTACTGTTAAACAACGCATCAATAACAATGCCTATGTTATTGAGTTACCACCAGAATTTACCACCTCTCATACCTTTAACGTGGCTGATATCTACCCATACGCGCCTCCGGACGACAGCAGCATCAATAGTGATTCCGGTGGAATCAACATTTCTCCTGGCCGAGGCGAATGATGCGGAGTATTGTGCAAGCAGGGCGGAACATCTTAATTCCTTGCACAGGCGAACTAATTTACCTATTTGCTGCTACTTTAGTTAGTTAGTGTGGACGTGACATTACCACTTCTCATAGTACTATTTTAGTTAGACAGCACATTATTATCTTTTTAGCTGCTTTACCGTTTTAGCCTTTGGCTGGTGTTAGCCTTATATTGTGAACCTGTAGAGTTTCTCGGGGTCCTTGCTAATTTACAAAGTTTAGCTCTGCAACTCTTGCAAGCTTATTACTGTTACATTAATTTTCTGCATTGCTTGTGCCTCTACCGAAAGATCCTACATCATTGATCATCTTCTTCATCTATCTTTTATTCAGATTGTCTGTTTTTTTTACTTAATGATGATTTTCCTGCTTTTACTGTATGCCTTTTTCTTGGAACATGTTTTGTTGACCATGCACTCTACGAGGGCTGTAAAGCTCTTTAGTTATTCTATTCTGAATATTTAATGTTTATTGTAAGTCTATTTTTGCCATTGTTCTTTGCTTCAAACTTATTCATTTAATTGTTTTTTTCTCATATAAGATATTTTAATGATGGAACAGAAACTCAAACTTTCAGTGATTGGTTTCACTGAGAGCAACCCTTCTATCTGTGTATATGTAATCTTTTGTAAAGCTGTACCTGGCGGCGGACATTTGTTGTTCCATTTTCAGCCTCATTACTTTGTTTTACTGACAGCTTTATCAATCATAGTACCAATGGTGACCTAGTTGGTTCTGGCCTTCTGGGTCATGGCAAGCGTCCATGAGCGTGTCAATTACTAACTGACATCACATCCCTTCTTGTTCATGCCACATCATGGACAACCGGTGGACTGCTACAACAAAGAAAGCTTCATAATCTTGATCACAGCCCATAGCTAAGTATGATTTTTTGTCACATTTTTTCTCTTGATCTCTACCTCTTTTGCAAGGATGGAAGTAACATAATGTTTCATATTTTTTCTTAGAACCTCTCTTATTTGTCTTCCCTGGGATGATTGTAATTGTAGGCGGCATCATTGATCAAATTCCTCTAGGATGGTTGCGGATCCTCCTTCCATGTTCAATGAGGCTAAGCTGGCTAGCAACATTGGCCAGAGACCATGGTGTCCTCTAGCAGCTTCACTGATGGGCCACTGAATTTCTATGCTTAATTGCAACCTTGATAACAAGAGAAGTAGAAAAATAGGTAGATTCTATGAAGGAACTGCCATGGTCGATGTTGAGATTCTATTCGTTGCAGTGGGATACAGAACTGAGGTTGGAGTCCGTTGAAACTTTATGCTTTGCCAAGAATATTGCTTTTAAGTGAACAATTCTCTTCACCTCCCTCATTTTACTCTCCACAATCTCTCGGAACACCCTCAGGCTAACCTTGCACCACCACCACCTAGCGTTCCTACTCTACTGCTACTGACGCCAGCCTACCACACCACTACTACTTCCTCTAGAAAACACAGCAACAACACCGCCTACTACCACCAATCACTGTTATCAATCACAAAGAGCTATGAGAGGTAAGGAGAAGGGATTGATTTTAAAATTTTATTTAATAGTATTTGGTTAAGGTACGTGGATAGTTGGATGCTTTCCACATGTCCATGATTACGATAATGTCAACTATGATTATTTGCGGTTAACAGAGCGGCAATTTGTAAGATGCATTAATGTTAGCTGTATGGGCATAAATATGAAGGTTGGGTGTTAAGTTTGTAATATAGCGGTTTTGGTTGCTTGAATGTAAATTCCCTTTTCAAAATTTTTGTATCTTTAATATTGATTACCTGACATGTTATGTTTTCTAGCTTCTTAGGCCTTGGTTGGTGCTTGGCTTTTTGTGGGATTCGTAGTTTTAAGTTGGTAATGTTGTTGTATTTTTTTTAATCAATAACTATTCTGCTGTGTCTATCCCTACGAACATAAATCCTAATTATAGCTTGCTTCAGTTTTCTGTTTTGTTATTAAATTTGAATTGGTATACCCATCATATTTACATCCAGTGTTCTCTGATATATACTTTCTTTTCCAGTTTGTATTATTTCATAGTTCTTCAATTCATTTTTAATGTGTTGAGGGTTTTAAACTCAGTGATACTTTATTTGTGAGCATGGTTATTTAAAAAGTTTAGTTAAATTACTGTTTCATATAATTGAAACTTTGTCAATTTCCATTCTTGCAATGGTACATGCATTTTTCCTTACCTGATTGGTTTGAGCTGCTATTCTTGATGTGCATGGAGTTCACAAATGGTCCATCAATCTTTCTTTTGTTGCTTGGCTGAATGATATATGTTGATACCTTGCAGATTTTTTATTGTGGTTTCCTAGATTAAAGGCCCATTTAAATTGTTTTTGAGTTTGATGTACCGGCTCTTGGCAAAATGGAGCCCAATATACTGCACTGTATAGAGTCACTGTTTGCTTCATTCCTGTGAATGATCTGATTGAGAAATGATTTCAAACGAAATGCGTAGCTGTTGTCATTTCAAGTTGAGTTTCGTAGTTGCTGCAGTTATCGTAGCTACTGTAGTTTCAAGATACTATTTCATAAGTAGTCATCTTTGCTGTTGTATTTTCTAGATACATTTTCATAATTGAAGCAGTTTCTGTAAAGTAGAGCTGGCTGTATTTTAACTGCAATGTGAGAATCGTTTCCAACAGTTTCTGTTTGAACCAAGCTACAGTTTTATTATTGTCACAGTTCTAGGATTTTAATTTGAAATTAGGTTGAAATATCATATAAGCATATGAAAAGGAGCGCAGGAGGAATTTCCAGGGGTCTCTAGAATGATTGTGAATATATTGTTAAGCCTGGTCAAACCTGTAATGAATATTAGTCAAGAAGCCAATGTAAGTAGAAAGGGGCAATGCTCGGAAAGATTGTTAAAAACTGAAAGAATGGTCATGTTAATAAGAGAAAACTGAAATTTCCCTGCTGTAAATCTCAGTTAATAGCAATACAAAGTCATAGGTTAATAAACTAGCAAATGGATTCCAAGTGTTGAATGTAACTCACTGCATTGTTTTGCAAAAATACTCAGAAGGTAATTAAATTAAGAACCCATTAGGTTGCTTATAGTTGGTAAACACTTCTTAAAAGGTAATTGATAGGAAGTTGATACAATTTCCCCGAAATCAGCAAACGACATTAAGAAATTAGGAAGAACACATCAAAACTCTTTTTATTGCAAGATATATGAAAGAAAACAACAAGATATAGTTGGATCTTCAATTGGAGAGGAAGATCCGGCTCTCTCAAATCCCTAGCCGGCGGCTAGAGCCCTCACAACCTAAGAAATTCTAATTTCAGCAAACTCAAAACATAATCCTAAAATCACCCAATCATTAGCCTTAAATAAACTTCTCTAATTCCCTCCCAAATCAACCCCCTTTTCCTAAATAATTCCCTCTCATATTTGAATTTAAATTAGATCTCTTGCTCTCAATCATTTCCTCTCAATTATAATTAAAATTTTCCTAAATAATTCCTTTTTGATTAAGAACCTTCCTAAACAGCTCCCTTTTAATGAGAAAATTTCCTAATTATCTCCCAATCAAATCGGTCGGTCCATCAGAAATGATTTTTTTTCCTATCATTATGAGTGTAAAATTAAAATCCTTACTTTTTTAAGGATTTTGATGGTTTTAGAGTCTGAAATTCGTATTTATTTCTAATTATATCCAAGCAACTGATAGAATCTAGTAAACTCATAATTTTAACATACATGTTTACTAATTTCAAGCAACCAAACGAGTCCTAATTGATAAAACTGCTATTTATGGAATTACTTATCCTGCTTTATGATGTCCTTGCAAACTTCTCCCTTAAGGATGCATATGTTCTTCAGGTTTCTCCTCTTGCAGTTTTGAACCACAGTGTTTTTGGTCTTTACATAACATTCTCTGAATTCTTATGCAATGCACTTGGACTCTTCTAGTGGTTTTGGATATGAGGAGCAAACAGTCTTTCTACTAGTTGGAATCCAGGATCTAATAATCTGTTTTTGTTGTGCCAACTCTTGTGCTTCTAATGTTAGTATTTCTTTATGGATGCCTGCAATCAATTCTTCTAACATCGTTTTCTTCTAAAAGTGTTCGTATTACCAAGGACAGAACATCAACATAGATAAGAATATGGTATGTTACTACAGAAACTACTCCAAATGCAGTATCAAATGAAAACTAGTCGCCAAGATAAAGGGAGAACAGTTATAATAGCACCAATATAAAACCGAAGTTCAACTTTTGATGTCTGTCAGAACAGCAGGAGCTTCTATCATGAGAAGGGCATATTCTTCTCGTGTTTCAAATCAGTATCTGTTCATTACTTAAGGCTGGAGAAGTGCCAAGAGTCTACTTATTGATACAGCAAGATCCAGTGAATTGATCCATGGAGCATTGACACCTCTTGGCGATCGTTGTGTTGGAGCTTGGATATAATGGATACTGTATTGGGTATGCCATTTTCAATCTCTCTCTCGCTCTCTCTCTCTCTCTCTCTCTTTCTAAAAATTTTAAAATTGCTTGGCGAACTTTTGGTCACCTCTTCCTCTTCAACATATCTCTACATATTGAACACGTTTTAGAAACATGTTACTAACCAAGGGAAATAATCCAAAGGGAAATAATGCTTGGTCAGGCAAGGGAAGGAGAAAAAGCTCTTTTTAAAATAATTGTCTTTAATTTTGATTGATATTTTTTTTATAGAAGTTTATAGTGGAATGGAGTATAGATTTTCATATGTCAAAGATACATACACTTTTACTTTATAATGGTAGGTGAAATAAGAATAAAAGGGAAACATAAACGGAATTGTGACATATTACTAACATATGAAAGAAAGCATTAGAGGAAGTAATAACATTGCATATGGATGTGGACTAATCCATGTCCTACAACATTGCTCCTTTATTATTCAACGCCAATAAGTTCACAATCCAAAGGGAAATAATGCTTGGTTAGCCATGGAGAGGAAAGAGCTCTTTATACAAGAGATTTTCTATTCAACTTCAATTGATTTTCTTTTTTACATAGGATATATATATATAAATATAATGAAAAAGACTTGAGACTTTCATCTCATTTCTAAATTCCCTTATCTTTTCCATATAGTGCAAGATGAAATAAGAATATAAGGGAATTTCAAATAAAATTGTGACATTACTAACATGCCAAAGAAAACACAGATGAATAATGTTAAAATTGGTCTTAGGATCTAGTAGGTATTGATGTGGAATAATGCGATTGTGCCTTGCATCATTTTTCTTTATTATTCACTGGCATGTCCAATTTGATTGTGGGCTCCGAAAATTTACGCACCGATGTGGGCTTCAAAAATTCGTACCCCGGCCTCTTCTCAGCCCCTTTCTCTTTTTTGGGTCATTGAGGACACGCAGCATCTTCAGACATCACGTATGTGCATACATCACGCTCGTCGGGGTTCATACATGTATATACTCTTAAATGCATTTTGCATGATGTGTTTACATGTCAGTGTAGGGCGCTGCTACTGTATGGTATGTTTTGCACGTTGGGTAATGTGCTCGCACAATGTATTTTGCATGTTGTGTAGTGTATACTTTACATGATGCATCTTGCATGTTGCAATGTGTGCATGTTATGGATGTATCATTACACATTTCAATACATGTGGGTGTTTTTGTAACATTCAAATATGGTCAGCTGTGCGAGTGATTATATCTCACGAGTGCACATGATTTCATCTTGGCATCTGCAATCCCCTTATGTCCGCTTGTATGAGTGTTGTGGATCTGGTGGCATGGCGTTGCGTTTCAGTGGCCCTTAATTTTTACTACTGATTTTCTACTTTTGCTTACAGATGAATCGTAGGGTTATGTTGCAGGTCATTTATTGCTTTATGCAGGTAGACTGTTGTGCACTAACGAATCTCTTGCAATTGTGCGTAGTTGCTTGCATTTATCACAACCTCATTGCTTTTGCCTGTAGGTGGTGTGTTGCGCTATGCAGGCTTTGTTGAAGTAGTTTGTACGTCAACAATAGACATTCAAGAGTTACTAGCCATCGTATGCTAGTGAATTACATTCAGCGTGATGTCCTCTGGCACTGCTTATGGGTGCTTGTACTTGCTAAAGTTCTTCTATATTTACTTGTAGACGGCACATTGTGTACATGACGGGTTTCATACAGTTGCTTGCAAGTGCTTGCATTCGTTACATATGGACCTCCTTTGTTTGCAGGGGATTAGTGCATTTACTCGTCACTGAATTGTTGTTGGCTTAAGGGTGTCGTAGTATTCATTGTCCGTTACTGGTTATCACCCGAAAATATATTACTGTGCATACAACGAATCTTCCGTCATTATTGGTAGGCATTTGTATTTGCCACGATTTTTATCTCATGCCTATAAAGGATCCATCATATTGATGATACATTCACCATTATTGCTTGTAGATTGGATTGTTGTATGCATTACAAGCTATCCATTGTCATATGTGGACAAGTTGTGTTGAATGCAGGTTTTTAGTGTTGCTTGTAGGAATTTTCATTCATTGCAACCCTTCTGTGTTGCTCGTAGAATGGCATCTAGTGCCGTCGTCTGCAGGCGAGTTAGTGTCTTTATTTGCATGCTTAATCGATATTGATTGTGGATGAATTATTAAGCTCCGAGCTTTTAACCTTCGCCAGCATATGAATTATTGTGTCGTAGGTTTCCTCTTCTTGCTTGTAGGCTGATTAACATGAACAATGTGAGTCTTATGTTATATATCTGTTGGGAATTATGCACAATTGCCTGCATTTAGATTGTCACATTCTTTTTTTGTTCTTGCTGATCATTGCTTGCAAGCAAATTATCTTGGAGTTTTGTTCATCACAAGTTGTTGCCTGCAAAATTGCTTATTCTTGGAAATGGTCCATCACGAATCTCATGTTTATTCATTAATGCTCATTTGAATGATTTGAACCATATTTTGGGATTTATATTTTTAATTTAACTGTGCATTTTAAGGTTTAGGGTCCAATTCCCTATCATCCAATTTGCATGTTCTGTTCCCTATGGTCCAATTTGGAAGTTCAGTTCATTATCATTTTGTTTAAGTTCAGGTCCTCTATTCAATTCGAAGTTTGGCAGCCTCCTGGCATCTCCCTTATTTAGGAAAAATTTCGAGAGCTGGGCCTTCCCTACCACGCTACGAGAACGTGTAGGGTAGGTATATGACGACACCACGGCTGTGATTTTTAATCCCACCACGCTAGAAGAATGTGTAGTAATCTTCGAGGTATCTGCCTGAAAATACACAATTTTTTCTCGGCAAGCATGACAGCACATACACAGGTACTTATAATTGTCCCCGTCACGTTACGAGAGCATGTAAAGGCCTACATGCCTCGCCTCAAGCATCGCACCGGGTTCCCTCCTACCATGCTACGAGAGCATGTATGGTAGTCCTCCGACGCACCACAAGCGCCAAAAGCGGGGTTTTGAGACTTTTGAGTTTTAGGGACATTATACCTGAGCAATGAGGTGATGACAACAACAATTTTAAAGCGACGACAACGATGAGCGCAAAGATCGATACACACAAAAAATAACTTTTCTTTCCTCTTTTTTGGAAACTCACCCTCTTTCTTCTTTTTTTTTTTTGTCTATCTTTTTCTTCTTCTTTTTTTGCTTTCTTTTTAAAAAACTAATAATAATAATAATAATAATAATAACTAATATTATTAATAATATTAACTATAATATTACTAATACTAAGATAGAGAGGGAGATGGCTGTTGAGCGTGATTTGAAGTTGGCTTGAAGAGTTTTGGGTTGTTGAGGTGGCTATAAGTTTAGGAGGTAGTAGGGAGTTTTTCTGGTTGAATGTGTTGTACATGAGGTTGATTGCTTGGAGGAGGGCAAGTTAAGTGGAGTTGAATTAACTAGCTGCTGTCGGGCAAACGAGAGGAGGTGTTTGGGCCAGATTGAAAGTCACGACCATGAGGTTCGATTGGGCAGAGGGAGGCAGAATCAGGGTTGATTGGATGTTCGAGTGAAGAGTTGATTGCAGGGTGTGGAGTAGAGTTAGATGAAACGTCAGATCAAATAGAGGCTTTGATCGGGCCAGCTTCGTGTGAGGAAGATGGGTTGCGGCTTGGAGTGAGGGTCTTCAACTGTGTGGAGTTCAGATGGGGCTACAGGTGGAAGAGTTAGGCGGGTCTTGTGCGAACTGGCGGTTGAGTTCGGTCGTGTGCGAGTGCCGAATAGAAAGGAACATCATCGAAGGAGGCCGATCGGGTGACCTGCAGGCAGTTCGGGTGTCTTGGCTTGATTAGCTGGATTGGAGGTTGGAATGGGTGGAAGAAGAGGCGTTGGGCCTAGCTTGCGAATGATATTGGGTCGAATAGCTCTGTATGTAGATCGGATGTGGGTTCGTTGGCTACAACAACGGGATCGACCATGTAGGATATACGGATAGGACTGGAGTCATGAGGCTGTGGGGAGGAATCAAATAGAGTTCGAGCGGTTAGGCTTCGTGCATGGAAGAAAAAAAAAGAGAGCTCGATTCCTTCTTATTTTATCAACGAGGGCGGTTGCTTACGGTAAGGCTTCCTCAAGCATGATTTGAGCGAATATCACGCACACGGGGATGGGACAGCTTGGTGTCATTTGCAGGGGATGTGTATTGTAACAGGCTGCGAGATTTGAGCGAGATTTGGGCGAGATATCGAGCAGGGTGTGTCACAACCCGACCCGATATGACCCGATAACACACAGGTCATACCATATCCGATTGTGACAAGACTGACCCTAAGATCTGGTTGGAGAAGTACTGAAACAAAACTTTCAATTTATATGTTACACAGAGTCACTATTGAATGCAATATAAAGAGGAAGACTACTGAATATTAACATGATTTTTTTATATCATCCAAAATATATATAATCTGAAATCTATCTACAACAGTGTTTGGCAACAGAGAGCACAACAAAAAAATAAAAGTTAAGCCTGCAAAAATCAAAACTAACAAAACATACAGCACAAATCAGAGCCTGCTATTCCAACTACTCAGCTCGCTCTATACCCTTCCCCGAGCCTGAAAACAAAAGCAAAAGCAGGAATGAGCTAATATGGCTCAGTAGGCTATCATAGTCTAAAACAGAAATCAATAATCAAAACTAAAAGAACTGAGAATATTGTGCTAAATCATATACTGAAATTAAATATAATTAAATAAATACTGAAATGAACTGAATTATAAGCAAACACTTTATAACAGAATCCCACATTGGTAGCCTATTGGCTCTAGCATAACAATACTTAGGTAACAGAATCTCACCGGTATATTAAAATCCCACATCGGTCGCCCACTGGTGCCGGCGTAACAGAATCCCACCTCGGTCGCCCAGTGGCGTCGGCATAACAAAATCTCACCTCGGCCGCCCACTAGCGCTGGCATAAAAGAATCCCACCTTGGCCGCCCACTGGCGTCGGCATCACATCACAATACTTCACAACATATTTTTCAATGCATTTCATTAATTAAAGCATAATTGGACTGAATTTAAAATTTTCAAAATGTCCAAACGGTAGACAATAGAAATACTAGTGAGTAAAAATTCATAATTTTCAAATATAATCAAATTACCACAAATTGTGTAAAATATCATTCTGAAGCTTTAATTGAACTGAAGCATTATTTTTAGATGTCAAAATAAATTTCTGAGTATGCAAAAATCGTTGTTTTTTCAAAATCATCTGATGAAAAATTTTCAGAATATGCTCAAAATATTCGTAATCACAATCTCTACAACAAATTAGAAGTTACGAGGTGTAAGTTTTACCAAAATAAAGTTATCGTCATTTTTCGGTAACGAAAATACAAATTTGAGCGAAAAATATTAAAAACACAAAATTATTGAAATCTGAAATAGACAAAATATAACCTACCTCGAGACGAGCAAATTTTTCAACTGGGCCGACGAACAAAAATCACTCTACGACTGTCAAAACCCAAGTTCCCTCGTTTCTCCTCTCTTTCTTCTCAATTCTCAAAAATCCTTCTCCGTTAACCGATGGCATGCATTAAAAAGCTTTTAATTGGATTTAAATAACTTTAAAATCTTAATGAATTTAGATATTTTATAAAATAATAATATTTTAATAAATTTTTTAGTATAAAATTCATAAAAATTCTTTTAAGGATTTTAAAAATTATAGAAAAATATTCATAAATTAACTTATTTTATTTAAAAAAATCTAGTGAAATTGATTTCCAAAACGGACACTTTATGGTCCCAAAACACTCACTTGTACTATTAGGTGTCAATTTTTTAAGCAATTTCACTGGTGCACAAAAATTATGAAAAAATTAGGAAAGCTAAAACACAACAATAGAAATGTTATAGATAAGACGATTTGTGATTTGAGCTTATAATGACTCCTGAATAAATTCTTGACTGTTATAAGTCAAAATGCAGTTTTCAAAAATTTGAGTTATAACAATCCACCCACTTTAGAAAAATGTCATTCTCGATATTCCCAAATCAAAATATGTCAAAAAAACCTGGGTAGAGCTATCTCATCTCAAATTCTTTCTCCCAAATAGCCTCTCTAGCAGTCCTATGCTTCTACTGCACATTGATCATAGGAATCTGTTTACTCAACTTCTTGACCTCATATGCCAAAATCCTATCTGGCTCTTTCCTGTAGTGTAGACTCGGATGAACCTCCACATCATTAGCAGATAATCTTTTTCCAGAATCAGATACCCACTTCTTTAGAGAAGATACATGAAATATACTATTTATGTCTAACATATGATCAGATAACAATAACTTGTAAGCAGAACTATCAATCCTTTCAATAATCTCAAAAGGTCCAATATATATTTGCTTATTGATTCTTCCAAATCTACTGACACCTTTCATCGGGCTTACCTTGACATAAATAAAATCACCAACCTAAAATTCCACCAGCCTATGTTTCTGATCATAATACTTCTTCTGCCTATCCTTTGCAGCTCTCAATCTTTCTTTGATCAGCTGAATTTTTGTTGTAGTGTCATCCATGAATGCTGGTCCTATCATATGTTTATCACCCACCTCTGTCAAAGATAAAGGTGTCCTGCACTTCCTACCATACAGGGCTTCATAATGAGCCATGCCAATACTGGACTGATAACTGTTGTTATATGCAAACTCTATCAGTGAGATATGATCCTTCCAACTGCCTCCAAAGTCCAAAACACAGAGTCTCAAAAGATCCTCCAGTACCTGAATAGTCCTTCCGGACTGTCCGTCTATCTGTGGATGAAAAGTTGTACTGAAATACAATTTTATACCCAGACCCTGCTGAATGCCTCTTCATAATCTGGAGGTAAATCGTCAATCACGATCAGATACAATCACATTCAGCACACCATACAATCTAATAATATCTTTGATATATATCTGTGTCAATCTATCTTTTAGATCAATCTGTCGGATCAGAATAAAATGCGCTGACTTCGTTAAACGATCAACAATAACCCAAATGACATCATGTCCCTACCTCAATATGGGAAAACCCATAGCAAAGTCCATCGTCACCTCCTCCCATTTCCACTCAGGGATAGGTAATGACTATAGAAGACCACCTGGTCGCTGATGCTCTGCCTTCACTAACTGACAAGCCTCACACTTTGAAACAAACTCAGATATATCCTTCTTGAATCCAGACCACCAGAACATACCTTTCAAATCTCCATATATCTTGCTGCTTCCTAAATGAATAGGGTAGCCCGAGTAATAATGTGCCTCATGTAGGATCTCAGCTCTCAGATCACCAACAGAAGGAATCCATAATCTATCCTTACAGAAAATGACTCCAAAATCAGATAAAGAGAGTTCAAGTCTCTTACCAGCCTTAATATGATCACTCAACTTCAAATACTCTGTATCTGATTTTTAAGCTTCTTGAATTCTTTCTTGTAGAGTAGGCTGAATAATCATCTGAGCTAATAATTTCGGATCTATATCAGCTGATACCACCTTTATCTCCAATTTCTTCATATCTCAAATAAGAAAGTCAATAGAATTAAGCAACAAAAGAGAAGTACCTGAAGACTTCCTACTCAAAGCATCTGCTACCACATTCACCTTACTAGACTGATACTGAATAGATAGATCATAATCTTTGATCAGCTCTAACCATCTTTTTTATCTCAAATTCAGATCTTTTTGAATAAAAATATACTTCAAACTCTGATGATCAGTAAAGATCTCACATCTGACTCCGTACAAGTAATGTCTCCAAATCTTTAATGCAAATACAATAACAGCTAACTCAAGATCATGTGTCAGATAGTTCCTCTCATGTGATTTCAACTACCGAGATGCATAAGCAATCACTTTATCTTATTGCATTAGCACACATCCCAAACCTCTCAATGATGCATCACTGAAAACTTGGAACCCTTCACTGCCTGAAGGAATAGTCAAAATTGGAGCAGAAGTCAAACGATCATTCAACAGCTGAAAACTCACCTCATACTCCGGAGTCCATATGAAAGCTGCTGACTTCTGAGTCAATCTCATCAAAGGCAAAGAAATACGAGAAAATCCCTGAACAAACTTCCGATAATAAC
The DNA here is from genome assembly GCA_019925795.1 of Dendrobium chrysotoxum. NCBI lineage: Eukaryota > Viridiplantae > Streptophyta > Magnoliopsida > Asparagales > Orchidaceae > Dendrobium > Dendrobium chrysotoxum. The sequence continues at coordinate 6,010,750 of CM034314.1, read as the reverse complement.
TAGCCAAGCCTAAAAACTACGAACATCTGAAACTGTAGTAGGCCTTGGCCAATCAAAAATTGCCTTAATCTTCTGGGGATCTACTGAAATGCATGTACTGCTCACTACATGCCCTAAAAATGAAATGCTCCTCAGCCAAAACTCACACTTTGAGAACTTAGCATATAATTGATGTTGCCTTAGAATATCTAGAGCAGTCCTCAAGTGTATTGCATGCTCCTCCTCAGATCTAGAATAAATCAGAATATCTTCTATAAAGACGATCACAAACTGGTCCAAATACTTCTTGAAAATCCTGTTCATCAAATCCATGAAGACTGCTGGGGCATTAGTCACTCCGTATGACATGACTAAAAACTCATAATGTCCGTTCCTCGTACTAAATGCAGTCTTTGCCACATCCTCTGCTCTTACCTTCAACTGATAATAACCAGATAGCAAATCTATCTTAGAAAATATTAAACATCCAGCCAGTTGATCAAACAAATCATCAATCTTAGGCAAATGATACTTATTTTTTACAGTGACTTTATTCAACTCCATGTAATCAATGCGTATCTGCATCGTACCATCCTTTTTCTTCACAAATAGAACAGGTGCTCCCCACAGAGACACACTAGGGTGGATGAATATTCTGTCAACTAACTCCTGAAGCTGAACCTTTAACTCTTGAAGCTCCTTAGGTGCCATTCTATATGGAGCTTTAGAGATCGGAGTAGTACCCAGAAAAAGACCGATACAGAACTCTATCTCTCTGTCTGGCAGTAAAGTCACTAATTTCTCTGGGAAGACATCTAAAAACTCCCGAACTACAGGGACACTCCTCACAGAATCAGAAGAGAGACTCACATCTCTGACAGATGCTAAAAATACTAGGCTACCTTTCTTCTAAAGTTTATCCAGTTCTAGAGCAAAAATAAGACAAGAAAGAACACCTCTGATTCCTTGAAATACAAAACTCTCACCATTCTGATACAAAGTCACTTTCTTCTTTAAGCAATCAATTTGAGCCCCATATCGACTCATCCAGTCCATACCCAAAATGACATCAAATGCAAAAATAGGTAGCAAAATCAAACCCTACTGGCTACCATTCCATCTCCCATAGGTAAAACCACAGACAAAGAAACAGATAATAATACGGAAGGCAAACCAAGAGAATGAAAATACTGCTCAGACATGAAAGAATGGCTAGCACCATAATCGAATAAAATACGGTAAGGAGATGCAGAAATATAAGCCATACATGTCACAACATTTGGGGACTCACCAGCCTCTTGCTGTGTCAGACTGTAAACTCGTGGATGCACTGGGGTTAAAGAAATAGAATACTTGCACCTCGCGAACCTCCAAAAGGCTGACCTCGTGATACCTGACCAACATCCTGGCTACCAGAAGCCTCAATATACGGTCGAGGTGGTACTTCCTTCGGCCTACCCATGGTCGACTTCGCAGAGCCTCTAAAATCAGAACGTCTATCAAAACCACCTTGTGGACACTCAACAATCCTATGTCCAAACTATCCATAGTGAATACACCTGCCTGATGCTCTATAACACTGACCACTGTGCCTTCTACCACACTGCTGAGATAATGGGGCCTCACTCACTGAACCCCGAAACTAACAATATTGCCTCTATCTGATCCAGAAGAAATTGCTACTGGTTGTCCCCTCCTTCTAAACTCAATAGGTCCAAATCTGCTCTTTTTCCCAGAATGGCTACTGCTAGCCATCTCACCACCAAATATCTTCTTGCTTGCAGCCCATCGCTGTTGTACTGCTACAAGATCAGTCTCTATTCTCTTGCCCCTCTCGACCAACTGAGCAAAGTCTGTAATATCATGTGCCAACAGTGGCTGCCTCAAAGCATCTCGGAGTCCCTTTAGAAATCGATAACACTTCTCTTCAGAAGTGCCAACTAACTGTGGAGCAAATCTGGAGAGAGTAGTAAACTCTGCCTTGTACTGCATCACTGACATGCTTCACTGAATCAACTTTAGAAAAGAGCTCTGTAACTGTCTCCTAGCAGATGGAGGTACAAATCATGTCCTGAATGTCTCAGCAAACTCATCCCACGTAATCAGGGTGTTTGCACGACCCTAAACTTCTCTCTATTGGATCAACCACCAGCGCTCTGCCTTGCCTTCAAATAAAAATGCAGCTAATGCAACTCTCCTCTCAGAAGGATAATGCATCCCATCTAAAGTCTTCTCTCTCCTTATCAACTAATCCTTAGCTGCTCTAGGCTCAATAACACTTGAAAGTTTAGGAGGTTGTAATCTCTTGAAATTCTACAAACATCTGTCCATATCATCAGATCGGGTACCAACAACCCCTGTGTGAGCCTCACCAACTAGTTGTGCTACTATACTAGCGATCTAAGAAATCGCCTCAAAACTGATCACAGGAGCTGTACCCTGAACTTGAGCTGCCTGATTAGAACTCTGACCATTGATCATATCTGGATCTGGTTAAGGTGGATCAGCCATTTCAAAACACACAACTGAATGCAACACATGCATATGAAAATAAATAAAATGAGCATCCAAAACTACCCAAAAGCATCTCACTTTTCTACAGATTAAATCATATGGTTATGTTACAATTCACTTCTCCAACCTGGCTCTGATATCAAAAATCTTGTCAGAACCCGACCCGATATGACCCTATAACATACAGGTCATATCGTATCCGATTAGGACAAGACTGACTCCAAGATCTGGTTGGAGAAGTACTGAAATAAAGCTTCCAATTTATATACTACACAGAGCTACTATTGAATGCAATATAAGGCAGAAGACTACTGAATCTTAATATGATTTTTTTTCTATATCATCCAAAACATATATAATCTTAAATCTATCTACAACAGTGCTTGGCAATAGAGAGCACAATAAAAAAAATAAAAATCAAGCCTGCAAAAATTAAAACTAATAAAACATATCTATAACACAAATCAGAGTCTGCTATCCCAACTACTCAGCTTGCTTCTTACCCTTCCCCGGGCCTGAAAATAAAAGCAAAAACAGGAATGAGCTAACACGGCTCAGTAGGCTATCGTAGCCTAAAACAGAAATCAATAACCAAAATTAAAAGAACTGAGAATATTGTGCTGAATCATATACTGAAATTAAATATAATTAAATAAATACTGAAATAAACTGAATTATAAGCAAACACTTCATAATAGAATCCCACCTCGGTAGCCTATTGGCTCCGGCAAAACAACACTTAGGTAACAGAATCTCACCGGCATGTCAGAATCCCACCTCAGCCGCCCACTGGCGCCGGCGTAACAGAATCTCACCTTAGCCTCCTAATGGCGCCGGCATAACAGAATCCCACCTTGGCCGCCCACTGGCGTCGGCGTAGCAGAATCCCATCTCGGTCGCTCACTGGCACCAGCATAATAAAATCCCACCTCAGACGCCCACTGGTACCGGCATCACATCACAACACTACAACAATATATTTTTCAATGCATTTCATTAATTAAAGCATAATTGGACTGAATTTAAAATTTGTCAAAATGTCCCAACGGTAGACAATAGAAATACTACTGAGTAAAAATTCACAATTTTTAAACATAATCAAATTATCACAAATTGTATAAAATATCATTCTGAAGCTTTAATTGAATTGAAGCAGTATTTTTAGATGTCAAAATAAATTTCTAAGTAGGCAAAAATAGCTACTTTTTCAAAATCACCCGGCAAAAAATATACTCAAAATATTCGTAATCACAATCTCTACAACATATAAAAAGTTACGCTGTGAAAGTTTTACCAAAACAAAGTTATCGTCGTTCTTCTATAACGGAAATACAAATTTGAGCGAAAAAATATTAAAAATACAGAATTATTGAAATCTGAAATAGGCAAAATATAATCTACCTCGAGACTAGTAAAATTTTCAACTGGGCTGACGGACGAAAATCGTTCTACGGCATCCAAAACCCAAATTCCCTCCTCTCTCCTCTCTTTCTTCTCAATTCTAAAAAATCCTTCTATGTTAACCGATGGCATGCATTAAAAAGCTTTTAATTGAATTTAAATAACTTTAAAATTTGAGTGACTTTAGATATTTTATAAAATAATAATATAATAATAATATTTTAATAAATTTTTTAGTATAAAATTCATAGAAAATTTTTTAAGGATTTCAAAAATTATACAAAAATCTAATAAAATGGATTTGCAAAACGAACATCTGATAGTCCCAAAACCCCTACTTGTACGGTCAGGTGTTAATTTCTTAAAGAATTTCACTGGTGCTTAAAAATTATGAAAAAATTTAGCGAAGCTAAAACACAATAATAGAAATGTTATGGAGAAGACGGTTTGTGATTTGAGCTTATAACGACTCCTGAATAAATTCTTGATTGTTATAAGTCAAAATGCAGTTTTCAAAAATTTAAGTTATAACAGGGTGAACGACAAAGGTGATGGTGATGTTTTTTTTTTTTTCATTTTTTTTTCTTTTGTAGAGGTCAACATTGATGTTCCCATCTTTTCTAATAATTATCTTGTCCCATGTCTTTATGATTTCATGTCCGTGACTTTCATGGCCTTTTAGGAATTTATTGAACCTCCTATTTGTAATTTTAGTGTCATAGTGAAAAATCTAATAAAAGAGAAGCATAATATTAAGTTAAGTGTTGCAGAGATGAGGATGCCCAGGTGGATGAGTTGCTTTACTCTTAGAGACAGGATATGAAATGAGCATATATGTGAAAAGGTTGGATTAGCTCCAGTGGAAGATAAGATTAGAGAGTCGCCTTAGATGATTTGGTCACATAAAACGACGGTCTTCCAATGATTCGGTTAGGCAATTAGATGCATTAGATTTGACTTATGTTAAGAAAGGCTAGAAAATATTAGAAATAACATTTCTTTATTAGATTTAGATGAGAATTTGACTCTTAATATGATATAATAGAGAAAAAGGATTCATATAGCCAATCCCACATAGTAGGACAAAGGCTCCTTGTTGTTGTAGTGAAAACCTTAATTATGGTTGTAGTGTCATGGTGCAAAATTTAGCCTTTGATTCAACTAAAATTGACCGTAGTAAAATCTAACTTACTTGCAATGATATACATTCCTAGAGAAGTTTACATGAAATGAACCAGGTCTTATACCAAATGTATCAATGCCAACAAAATTAGAGGATTTTGAACTTATCACCAAATTGTTACCTATTATCATAATTTTCACATCTATCATCATAGTCATGTTTATCATTATTATCATACCTATCATGAATTCTAATGAAATAAACTTATTTTATGGGCTATGACAAAAAACGGCCTAATAAAACATCATGACATAAAGACCTAACAACATCCAAAATATGTAGGCCCAAATCATGACATAAATGCCTTACTGTATAAATGCCCAAAATACAACTATATATGGTACACAAATATCTTTAGGAGGATGATGATAATGATGACGTTGATGCATTGCTTCGCTTCCCCTATCTATTACACAAGAAGGTCTGTGTGGGCTTCCATTGTTTGGAAGTGGTGAATTTAGCCATTGACTATCTACAAAGTTTGGCGAAAGGGGTGATGTTGTCGAGCAAAAGTTTCACGAGCTACCTCTATGTGATATTTTTAAGTGTGCTGGTAAAGACACAACAATGCAAGTTGCTAGATAAGGGAGCTAGCATGATGGCATCAACAAAGCTCCTAAGATGCTTTGTGGGGGTATATTAGTCCCTTATAGTGATATAAGGGTATCCTGATTTTAAACTGTGGATGTTGGACTATTCAATGTTTTGGGCGTATGCATTCAATTGTTGCAACTAATCGGTTCTATCGAGCATGAAACATAATTACATAATGACCATTTGTGCGGGGTTGTTCATTCCTATAAGGCACCAAGTCAACGTAAAAAGATTGAATCATTATGCGATATAGACTACTATTATATATATATATATACATGTAAGTTGGATTATCCAAAAAAAACTTATTAAAAATCATAATGTTTTTTTTTTCATAAAACTGTACTAAACTAATCTTATCATTCAATTTATGTTAAGTGGATCATAATCAATAACCTCACAGTACACTACAGTGAACACAAATCATTGATAATGAGAGAAAATCCAAACCCCTATTCCCGAGTCTGGATGACCGGTCAATTAACGGAGGCTCGAGACCCATTAAAGACCACATTGTACGAACCACGACCCTCGACTTCCTCCGCACTGCACGGACCTCTCTCGATTCTGTCTGGAGGCTAGAAGGAATTTCTGATAAAGGCCGACTCGACCCCTCATCTCTTGTTAGTTTGAAATCGCCCATCAGTCTGGAAGCCGTGGTAGCGACGAAGAGTGATAGCAGAAGGGATTGGTTTTTTTGACAGGAGGGAAGAAGAAGATCACGTGTGTTTCAACCGACGGAGAAAAAGCGCAATCTCCTCGCCTCTTTCATCACTGACTACAGAATGCTTTTTTGATAGGATGCCCCGTAAGTTTTCCGTCTTTGCTTATAGTCTCATCTACCGGGATCAATTCAGCCCAGATCTACCCTAGTTCTCATAGCTACAAGAAATCTAGAGTTTTTAAGTAGTTCCACTTTACATTCTGCAAAGGCTGAGAAGCTTTTGTCGAAGGAAATTATGTTTTAGGGTTTTTCTTTTGCGTTTGATTGATGTGAATAGGGGCGTGTAAATCTGTCTTGTGCTCTTTTAAATTGTGGTTTGTTGCCCGTATTTTCCCTCGGTAGAGTAGAGAATTGGACTGCAGATTCATTGGTTAATTTCTTGTGAATTACGCTAGGGAGCTGTTTGGTTCACAGACATAGTAATGTTATGCTATGCGTTGGGCTTATTTGTTTGATTGGAGATGTAATACGTGTTTTAGGAGGTGATTTTTCACTCATTTTGGATGTGAAAATGAAATCATCATCAGAGAGGTTTTCATTGTGCTTGTAAACTTTTAAACGAATTTTAATTTCTAAATACATCTAGCGGAATTACACAATCTAGTATCGTGCTTTAAAACTTAATTTCTAACTTCAAGTAATCAAATAGGACCTAAAAAACTAACACCAGGTGTTTGCTTGTTTTTTATGAAATAAATTATCTCCTTTTCTCATCTCCTTCATAGTTGAATCTAGGCTATCACTATTTTCTTAAATTTTATTTTATACAAGATTTTTAATGTAAAAATATAAGTTATTTTCTTCTCTAAATATTGTTCAATTGAGCTGTTTTTGAATTTCAACAATTTTAAATATTATAAACCTAAAGCAAACAACAACATTTGAGAAATAACATTGTCTAAATAATCACAACATTTGTATAACATTAAGCCAATTAGTTCGTAGGTTATTAAGAAAGCTATTCATGAGCTTTAACATAATAATGTGTTGCTTCCTTCTAGTTTTGAAGTAGCCTTGAGCTTTTTTTAAGGAAAATTTGTAAAGGGTTCCCTATAGGTTTTAGCCTTGAGCATTTTTTTTTAAGGAAAATTTGTAAATAGTTCCCTATAGGTTTTCTTTTTTAATTTTGTATTAGTCCAATAAAGGCTTCATGCCACCTTTACTTGGGGTGGTCTATGATTTGACAACCTGCCCAAGTAAATGACTCATTCGATGTTTATGATATGGTTACTAACTATTCTAGTGTGAGTAACTTTGACCAATTCCTATGATTTAAAAAAGGAAGGAAATTATAAAAGGAAGCAATGCTTAATTGTGTGTGCGTGTAGCGTCGTGGTATATGAGTGCACAAAGAGCAAAGGAGTGGTAATAGGGAACTATTTGAGTATTAACTCATTTCTCTTTCTCTCTCTCTCTCTCCCCCCCCCCCCCCCCCCCCCCCCCCTCCCCTCTCTTTAAGTGATATTAGTCATTAGTGTAATGAACAAACGTGAGTGCTTATTTTTTTTCTTCCTTTTACTTGAATCCACTCAAAAACACCAATGTATTTTTGGGCATCAAATGTGATGTAGTATTGATCATGGATTCATCGTGTGAGTGATGATGCTACAAACAACATAAGTGTGAAAATGATCCTCAATCCCAATTTTTGCTTTTCAAGAGTATGCTCCTCTATGAATTTTGCAGTGTATTACGTTATTATAAGAGTCACAACATTATCATCCTTGATTTTATTTTTCAATGGAGTTTGTCTCCATCAAAAAAAAAAAAAAAGAGCAGAAAGTGATGGTATGATAGTTGGTTGTGCTTAATTATTTTTATATTGCATTGGCATGATACTTCAATTGTCCTACGTGACAATCTGCATATTTGCAAAGTTACATATATGCCTTATGATGCATGTAAATCATCGCCATGTGTTCTCAACTATGGCCGTTGTTTTTTCTCCATATAAATCATCGCCATGTGTTCATTTAATATTTGTACAAGTTCTAATTATTTTCATGTCTTAAATGTATAAAAAGGATGCATTATTTTTGCTTATTAGTATTTTTTTATGTCTTGAGGAGACCCTATTCTATGTAAACGAGTACCTTAGGATTGTATGAAAAATTGAGTGATTAGTAAAGAATTGAAGCAAAACAAGTTGCCCTCCTTACGACAATTGACCCTGTCCTAGGGTAGTCACCAGGTTAACTTTTCTCCCTTCATTTCTCTCATTTTCTATTCTCCATGATGATTAAAACTTCTTCTCGTCCTCTATGAGAGGCCCCTCTCTTCTAGCTCTCTTCTTTCTTCTTCATCTAAAGACTAGCCTTTAACTTTCATGAAGTATTCCTTAAACTTTGACTTATTTTATAATAAATAACAGGTTTGGAAAGTATTGGTTAATTTGCTCTATCTTCAATACTTCTTCCTGCTTATAATCACCACCTCTAAAGGCAGCAAGCTTACTTACTGCTTTCCAATCTGTTTTTTTTTTTTTTTAATTCAAATAATATACTGGGTTATGAAAATACTTGCAGTAATGCCTAGGTTATTATAAATCAAGTCATAATTTCTCAGTTGCTAGAATCATTGCTAGGTTGCAACTCTCGTATTAATATCTTGGTTGCCACTAACCTAGGCTGAATACCTGATTTTCATGGAATCCGGTTGTCAATGCTAATGTTTATCTATCTAAATTGTCATTATTTATAAAATAGATTAAATTATTATCCTTACTAAAAAATTATTCTTTTCCACAAAAGGGCTAACTGTCGAAACTTTCTGTACTATTGTATTTTTTCTTGGCTTGGCAAGAAGCTTAATACATCTTCATTTTGCTTGCTCTGTGTGTAATTACATAATTATGTTAGGCAGGCTGTTTTGTTGCTGCTGGCAGTGATGTCAAGGCCTATCGTACTTGTTTTTCTTCTGGTGGTTCTTATAATTACATCGCAGTTTGAATGGAAGCAGCAACTGGTGAATGACATGGAAGCAAGCTCAAGTGTTTCTCAAAAACCGAGCCATCTTATGAACAGAGAAGAAGTCGTTAAAGAAAAAGTAAGTGCACAATCATAAGGATTGACTTATTTTACTTGGGTCCTTTTTAAATTTGTGCTTACATTGGGGAATGCTACTTCTTGAAATTAAAAAAAGTGATTTCTGTTTCAATAGAAAGAATGTTGTATATCTTCTCTTTAGAGTTGCTTTTATATCTCCTCTTTAGAGTTGCTATAGCTTGCTCCAAATCTTTCCTTTCCCATTTTTTATCTGACATTTTTTAGGCATTTGGTCAGATTGATGGCTTCAGTTATCTCCTTAGGTGTATTAGAACGTATCGGTGCGCTATTGGTTAAGAATAGGACATTTGGTTGCCACTTATTGCAACTTCTTCATTGGAAATTAAACAATCAAAAGCATTGTTTTGATGTGTACATTGTAATGTTCATTCCTTGCATATTTATTGACGTGATAGTTTTAATGAAATCATTCTTATTATTGGTGAACTCTATGCACGAAATCTAACCTTGATTTGGATTAGTTTAGCATTATATTTAAAATTTGCCAAATTTCATTACTATTATTATTTTAGAACATTTGTGCATCTTATGTTAAGATGAATGCATGCATCTCCGCGCTCCTTGGAGATTAACTTAGGGTATAGTTATCACCGTTAATAGACATGGTGTGACAGCTTAAGTTAATCAGTCTTAAGTTGTTTTCACGGTGTTTTGGTTGCTCTTGGTTTTTGTTAACGAGTATTTTCATATAATCAGCCATTTATTTGCATTTTTAGAAATTTTACTTGTTAGTTATTTCTCAGTTCAACATAACCTATCTTGCCAATTCTTTTATTTAATTTGAATTAATGTTTTCTTTTCCCAGATATTTTTTGTTTGAATTCTTTTTGGAGGGAAGAGGTGACTAAGGAGATAGATTTGTATATTTATCTTTTTTCCCTTTTTTTTAATAATTGGAAGATTGTTGTAGATGTGAACAATGTGTAAAGCTGGGTATTTTCTACAGTTCATTTCAAGCGTATGAAGGGATCATATGCCTGATAACGTTCTGAACTTTCAGATAATAAACAAATATGCTGGATGTAATTTGAAAATCGCCATAGAATGGCTATGATATTGTTGGATTTCGGAGACACCAAGCAACACACGTATGCTAATATTTTTTTCCCATAAATGTTCTTGAAAAACATACAACAACAATAACATCAAGCCTTTGTCCCACTACGTGGGGTCGGCTACATGAATCATTTTTCTCCATTGTGTCCTGTTAAAAGTCAAATTCTCGTTTAAATCTAATAAAGAAAGATCATTTCTAATATTTTCTAACCAAGTCTTTTTAGGTCTACCTCTACCTTTCTTAACATAATCTTTTTAGGTCTACCTCTATCTTTCTTAACATAAGTCAAATCTAATACCTCTACTTTCCTAACCGAGTCATTGGAAGGCCGCCGTTTTATGTGACCAAATCATTTAAGGCGACTCTCTCCAATCTTATCTTCCACTGGAGCTACTCCAACCTTTTCACGTATATGCTCATTTCGTATCCTATCTCTAAGGGTAAAGCCACTCATCCACCTGAGCATCCTCATCCATGCAACACTTAAATGTTCTTGAAAAACACAGGTAAACTTTATTTTTCTTCAAAGGTCAAAGCCTAGAGCAATTGATGTTTCAACTGAGTAAAGCTTACCCCCCTTCTATGGCTTCTAATATTTCCCCAGCATTGTTTAATGCAAAAGTTTATTAAATCAAATAATAAAATTATCTATTTTACAAATCCAATCATTTATGTACAATTACTAAGGTAAGATGGTGACAAAAGGCGGGTTAGGTGAACTGTGTCATGTAACAAAAATGTGCTAGTTAAGTTATATGCTATAAAAAAGTGAATTAACTGAGAGTCCTTACTGTAGATTTAGCAGCGAGCATCACTTCAAGGGAGAAAAAAAGGGAGAATCAAGAGAACTGTGTGATTTGATATTCCCACAAAATAGATAGAGAATTTCTATGGTAGCATTACATTAAAATTTCTTAAATTCAGATAATGTTTTAATGCATATGATATAGAAGACTAGTATGTTAAGTAAGACACAAATGTCTAAGGAAAAGAGTTATGAAATCTTTTAAGGCTTGTATAAGGCTTCTTAAATGGTTGAACAATAACGGATCATTTCATGGCTTAAATTAGAGTTAAGTTAGAGATAACTAGCAAAGGATTGCAGCTTCAGCAACAATGCAAATATTGTGCTGTTTTTAGAAGTTTAGCAATGTAGTTTTGCATTTTAGGAGGCATTCTGGATTGGAGCATGGTATTGGTACTAAAATTTTTTGAAAATTAGAATGAGAAGTGAGGAGAGTAAAATGGGGGATTTTATTCTTGAATTTTATTCGTTTATTCCATGTAAAAAAAATGATAAAAAGCTGTACATAAATAGATGAAGTATTCAGGAAAGACATATATATCTAAAAATCAATATTTAGTTATGGATATCATAAACAAATACACAATAAAAATAAAAGGCTATTGTCCAAGAATTGTTAGATTGTTGTAGATGGAATTTTGCTTTCCACGGATTGTAGATTGCAGTTGATGAAAACAGTTGTCTACAAATTTCTGGATTGCTATCAAGGTTTAAAATTGTGTAAATTGATGCATTTTTTGTTTGTGAGGCGAGGCGTAAGCCTCCAAATCCTAAATTGTGTAAAGTAAAAGTAAAAGTTAGAAGTGTTTTTTTATATAATGCCTAAATAATATGTTAAATGATGACATATTAACTTTATATTGAACTATGAAATAACAAATTGGCATATATATGAAACACAAAATTGCATAAGACGTAAAGTGGCAAGTGATAAATTGCATGGAATAAAATTGGCAGTCCAAATATCATACGAGGAAAATAACATAAAATATTGGAATTACATAAAAGTATCATATAACATCAAGTTCAACTCCAAATTACTTTTTTTTTCAGCTCCCTACTCATACACATTTAATTACTAAAAAAAGTTGAAATAGTTGACAACTCTAAAATCATGTCATCACTAGGGGTATAAACGAGTCGAGTTGAGCTCGAGTCATGCCTAACTCGATTTCGACTTGCCGGCTGAAGTATAAGCTTGAACTCGAGCTCGAACTTGAGTTTAGCTCAAATGATTAGCTCAAGCTTGGCTCATGGTGGTAAAAACGAGCTCGCGAGTAGCTTGTGAGATCCCGTCGGAGAAAGATCGCTGATCGGTGTTGGAGAAGGTCTCATTTGGGGCTGTTGTGTGAGAAGAGGAGAAATGGTTTTGTTATATATATATATATGGAATAGTAATAGTTTCTTTCCCATATTTAATTGTGCAGTTTATTTTTCCAAAAAAACTGTTGTACTTCATAGCAGTTTATTAATGCTTGGCAGCCTTTTTTTTTATTTTTTCAAATCCATCAATACATTTTTTTCTTGGGAAAAGCTGTATGTTTTTTGACAAACATTATTTATTTTCTTTTGTTTAGAGAAAAAACTAGTTAATTAAAAAAATAAATAAGTTGTATTATTACGAGTCGGCTCACGAGCTGAGCCTCATCAAGCTCGAACTCAAGCTTGTTTAATTGACAGGCTGGAGCTCGAACTCGTGGCTTGATAAGCTCGACTTGCGAGCCTGCTCGGCTCACTTACACCCCTAGTCATCACTAATGGGGTCGTTATTTAAGTCATCATCATAATAAATTGGTCTTTCCCATGTCTCATCCTGCAGAGTCCAATACCTTACAATATGCTTCTTCATTTATTTCAATCATCTTCCTTTTTCATAAATGTTTATCATCAACATAAATATTAGATTAACACTCCAAATTTTGAATTATTTTAACTCTCCCCCTCAAAGCGGGTTGTATATGTTGATCATGTCTTACTTATTGATAAAATTTTCAAAACATATTCTCATTAAAAACATAGTGAGGATATCTATAGTTTAAGCATTTGTTAAAATATGATTTAGTTGGGCTAGTTCATTTTCAAATTTCTCCAAGATGAAATGTTGCTCTATCTCAATGTTTTTAGTCCTGTCATAAGGGATATCTGTATTTACAATACTAATGGCAGTTTGGTTGTCACAAAATGATTTCAAAGTTTTTTTTTTTTTCCAATTGATAATTTAGTTCAACCAATAGTTTTTATGACCATATTCATTCACAAATATCAAGTTTCATTGCTCTGTATTTAACTTCAACACTGCTTCTTGAGACCATAGATCTTATTTCTCCATATACTAGGTTTCCTTTTGCATATGTATAATAGCCAAAGCTGGATTCCAACTCTTCATCATCTCTGAAAATTCTGATGACCATGCTAGATAACTTTTTACATAATAAGCCTTTTTTCTAATATTATCTTGAGTTACCTTAGAATGTGGTTAACAACTTTCATGCTATCTTAAAAAAAGGTTGTTCATGTATTGGCTAACAACACTAACACAAAAACCAATATTATAATGGTTGAGACATAAATGAGTTTGCCCACAAGGCGTAGATGCCCTGCCTTTATTAATCGACGTGTTGTTATTGATGATCATTTTTTTCTAGTGTGTCCATTGGTGTATATGTGGGCTTACATCCAAATATTCATGTTTCTTGAAGTAGATTAGGAATATACTTCTTTTGGTAAATATAAATACCAAGGTTTTCAAAAGTGCACCTCTCACATGAAATGGATTGGATTGGAGGGGTCAGCATCGCAGCTCCTTTGTACGTTAACTATGCATGAAGTGGCCGCTTGCTCGAGTATGTACGTGAAGTAAATGACGACCATGAAACGTAGTACTCGGCTTAGCTTAATTTAGTTTTTTTTTTCAATATATCGGTCTATATTATAAAAGGCTTTGAAACCCTTAGATTGGGCCCCTTTTCGACCACGTTTTAACCCTTCATCCTCAATATAAATCTGTGATGTCATCTCCTTGATACGCAACCGCGACTTTGTCCTCTCAATCAAGCTGCAAAATGCAACATCAACGGTATCAACTAAGCCCAGGGAACTCGATGCTGACACGTGGAAATCAATGGTATTGAGGAGTATAAGACTATGACTTTCTTGATTGACTGAAGATAATTTTATTTAGGGTTTTACCGTAAATGAATTTTTGGTATTTTTAAATGATTTATGATTATTTCTAAATTGATTTTGAATAAGAGACGAACTGGTCACTTATAAAGACAATTGAAATAAAGTTTTTGTAGAGAAAATAATGAGTGGTTGGTAGAGATCACTGAAGAATCGAATCTTCAAATGCCCATGCATTGTAGTAAGGGATCATTTGAACCAAGTTCTGGAATAGAAAATATCAACACACAAAAAAATAAGTATTTTGGATCATTTTATGTATCAAGAGCCTGAAAAAGAGGTTGCAAGAAGAAAAAATATGAGACAAAGGAGAATAAAAGAAATTATAGATAAGGAAATAAGGGATAGAATGGTAGAATGCATAATTTTGTGGTCCTATCAAGCAAGCATCCCTTTCAATGCGGTGAAGTTGGAGAGTTTTGATCATATGGTGGAGGCTATTACACAATATAAATTGTCTTCGACCACCTTATCTTGAGTAGCGAGTCCCTCTACTTGAAACAGAAATTTGATCGACAATTAAAGATGTAAAGGAGCACAAAAAAATCAGGCAAGAGAAGAGGTGCACTCTTATGTCAAATGGGTGGATTAATCATAGAGAATTATCTATTATAATTCTTTTGGTTAATTCACCATCCAGTACAATATTCTTGGAGTCCATAGATCCATTTGAATATATAAAGACAACATTCAAGCTCTTTGAACTCCTTGATGTTTAAATAGAGAATACCGGAGAGAATGCGCTTCAAGTGGTTACAGATATTCACTAGATATGTTCTTACAAGTCAATAACTTATAATATTTTATGTTTATTTATTTAATTAAGATTTTAAAATTGACTTGCAGGGCTTGTATATGTGAGAGGAACTCGAGTGTTTTCGAACAGGTTAATAATTTATTGATTTTGAATATACTAAATAATTCGTATGTTTTATGCATTTTATTATGATTTATACAAAGAAAAGAAATCAGTTATATAAAAAATGTGTAAATGATTTAGTGTTCATCACATACAACCAAATTAAAAAAAAAAAAGATTCAATTTGAAAGTTGTTATTGATCCAATTAGTCTGAATTCTATTGATGGGAGTTGTGAGTGGTTAATTGGAGAAATAGAGGATGTTGATGCGCAATAGTTTGGTGATGAAAATCTCTCTCTTGAAGACAAATTGAAGAGGCATTAGGAGAAGTTAATTGAAGATGTTCTATAAGATTTAGCTCATAAAAAATAAGAAGTTTTCATCCACAATGAGGTTTAGTTCATCTTGACCTACATCCACGCTAGTTCATCTCGACCTACATCCACTTATGTTAATTAAGAAAGAGGAAATGAGATTGTCTCATAAGGAGAAGGAAATTTTGAAGATGAAGAAATTCTATTTGAAGGAGATTGAGATAATGTGAATGAAAATTAGGATGATGACTAATGAATTCCCTTTAGCTTGCTTTATGAAAGTAGAGACTATGCATTTAAATTTAGTCTTTTTTTTTAAAGTTAAATGTATTTTTATACAATCTTGAAGTTTTTAGCAAACTACTATGTTAGTTTTAAATTTTTATTCATTTGTTATGCATAATAAAAAATGGTTAGAAATTTCAATTTACTGGTCACTTTCGAAGTTTGTCTTTAAGTTAGGTATGTACATCACATTTCTATTCTATTCTATATCAACGTTTAAGTCATCTATTAAATACTACATATTTTATAATTGTTAGTGATTGTCTCATTAAATTTATAATTTTATATAAGTTATGAGCACTTTAGTCAATAAGAGAGTCACTTCTCTTGCGCTTTGTGGCTTGAAGTAAAAAATTAATGCTTGCGCATTGCATTGCGCTTTGATAACATTGATCAATACCATGTTATGATCGTCTCTCTCATAACAAGAAATTATTTTATGTTTCTCAAAGTTTTTTTTTTAATTTTAAATTCTCTTGTAAAAAATCCTTAGAATCTAATTTGCTCTTCCTCAAAGTCTCCTGTTAATATAATATCATCTACATACATAATCAGAATCACTCTTTTTCTTTTAGACGAGCACTTGACAAAGAGTGTGATCAACTTGACACTGAATGTACCTATGGAGAATACACCAAATCACACACATAGTGATTGTTTGAGGACATATAGAGTTTTTCTAAGTCTACATACTTTATTTTCCAATTTAGATCAGATTTACATGTACACTTCTTCCTCAAGTTTCCCATCAAGAGAAATATTCTTAATATCAAGATGATAGTGACCAATCCAAATTTGTTATCTAGAAAGCAAAATTTGAATTATGTTGAGTTTGGCAATAAGAGAGAGTTTTTTTATAGTCAATACCATTTTTTTAAGAAGTCGGATTTTAAATTTATCCATGCTCTTATCTGTTTTTATTTAATTGTATACATTCATTTGCATCTAAATGGCTGTTTTTTTTGTGGTGGAAGTTCATAAACTTCCCACATCTTTCATTTCTAAGACCTAAAATACTTGCATCACATCTTTCTTTATATTTGGGGGTTTTGAAAGCTTTATAAACATTGCTTGATGTTATATTTTTTCAAGTTTAAAATACAAAATTCAGGTGAAATTCTTTTATAAGTCATAAAATCATGTATAGGGCGTTTGGAGCATGACCTCACTCATTTTATTAAGGCAATATGATAGTAGAGATTAATATCATAATCAATGAATTTATTCTCGCCAATTTGTACTTCATTAGTCCTTAAACCAGGTTTAGGTTCTTTGACCTGTTGGAGATGTATTGATTACTCCCATTCTTAGTTTTGGTTTTCTCGTGTAAACATGAATCTCATTATGCATAGATTGGGTGTATTTATAAGGTGATGGGTGAGTTTCTGGTGCTAGTGAGACTTTAATGGGTTGGGTTGGTTGTACTGATGAGATGATGAGAGAATTTACGATTTAGGTGAGGCTTCTATTGGTTAAATGAGGGGACAATGAGAAATGTGAGAAATGTTTATTGTCCATTGGTTTGATATGAGAATGGTGGATGATAAAATAAGTTTAAATCTTGAAAATCTTGTTCTTAAAATTTCTCCAACTGAATTTTTGCGTTTGGAGTAGTATTGGTTGGTATTGAAGGAAAATTATGTTCATGGAATTATATATATATTTTTAGTGATTGAGGAAGAGTACCCTTTTTGATTTGAAGAGTATCCTATAAAGATACTCATAATAGGTGTAGGGTCTCGTTTATTTTGGTGCTGAGAATGAATGTAAATGAAATTAAAACACCAAAAGATTTTTGGAGGAAGAGAAGGAATGATTTTGGTTTTGGAAAATGAAAATAAAAATAGTTTGAACAGAGGTTTGAAATTTAAGCATATTTGAGGGCATTCCATCAATGTGATATGTAGCTATTAGGATAGCCTCTCACTAAAGATATTTGGGACATTTATAAAGAACATTAATGATATAGCTACCCCTTAGAGATTATTTTTTTTTTTCCTACAACTACATTTTGTTGAGGTGTGTCAATATAAGAGCTTTGGTGGATAATCCTTTAATGTAAGATATACTTTCGTAAGATCGATTCAAAGTATTTTTTAACATTATTGATTTTTAGGGCATTTTTGAGTTTATATCATGGTGTTAAAAATATTAAAAATTCATCCCACTTCTAATTTTTCTTTCATTAAAAAAAATGAAGTGAGTTGGTGATACATCTTGGTATCCAAACAACAAATACTTCAAAGGATTCAACACAAAAATAGATTTTTTATTGATAGAAAAGCAAATACAAACCAAGCATGATACAATGGTCCTTTTTCGAGAGGACATTCTCTCCTAAACCCTACACGCAGCTAGGATCCATCTCAAAAAGGAACTACAACACTCAAAATAAAATTCTACATAAAAACAAAATAAACCCTACTGTAGACTTAAATAAGCTTCCTCCTTCCCTCCGAATCAGCCTCCTTCCTTAAGTGTTTCCCTTCTCAATTTGAAATTCAATTAGGAACGGATTTCCTAATTGATTTCCTCCTAATATAATATATTAATTTCCTATTAGGCCCCACCCCCTCAACCGTCTCTCTCTCCTTGTCTGCCGGCCCCACTTGGGCCGGACCTCCTTGCTGGACCGGCCAATCCAGCCCTGCTTTTTTCATATCAGATAGGTATGACCACCGATGAAGGAAATGAACTTGTATCTCTAGAGACATTATTTGACTCTAGATTGTCCCCACACATGATTATGGATTAAGCAAAAGGTTGAGAAGATTTGTAGGTTTGGCTAGGATAAGAGGAAGAAGTGAGTTTAGCCATATGATAAATTTAGCGCTGTAAGTATTATAATTTTTTGTTAGTGAATAGAGTAGGAATTGATTTTTCGAGTAGAGTTTGGGTGTCATAGGCGGTAGTGCCAAAGCCCCAGACATCACTATCACTCTTTGAAGTGCATTTAAAATATGAAGTTGGTGTTCTACTCTTAATGTTTGAGCCCGTAACTTACTCGAGGGACCATTCCTTAGAAGGTAGAATACTTAACATATCTCTACACTATCAATTATCTTCCTCGTGTTTAGTCCTGAAAGTGGTAGGTTATATGAGAAATTAGTGTTTTTTTTTTGTCTCGAGTGAATTTAATGATTAATATTAAGTTGGATTTTAGTTTAGACACTTGAAACACATATTTGGGTGTTAGATTTTTTTAGAGGATAGCATAACTTATTTCAACTACGGTTGATAGTGACCCATTTGTAGCTAGACATTATAATTTTTATGGCATGAGTTGCAATCATGAAAGATATTTTTATCCCCAATCGTATGATCTGATGCTTTCATGTCGATTATCCAAGTAACTTCCTTCTTATGTGTAATGAGAGTAGATGAGAATTTGATTTCTTTTCAGCAACCAAGATTCTTTTGGTGATGTTCCAGAATCATCTTCTATTGGAAGAATATTTGGTTGTCTTTTATGTTGCACCGATACACCTATTTATGAAGGCGTGTTATATCGGATACGTGTCAAACACGGATACATGTTCGATACGGCATCGATACATGTCGATACGCCTTTGATGTATCCAATTAAAATAATATTTAATTTCAAAAGGACACGCGTAATTTCAAAAGGACATGCGTGTCCTAATTAAAAAAAAAACGCATATCGGCAATAACGTAACGTGTGAACCACTAAAGCTCGTATATCATTACCACGAGTTAGGGCATTTTATTTTCGGTTTTGCAATCACATGTAACACTAGTAGAAGGTGAGGGGTGCGTGTTAGGCGAGCAGGAAGGTGATGGTAAGAGACGGGCTCGTGAGCAGCAAGACCACTGAATGAGGCCGTCCGGTACTTCATTTCTTCGTCTTTGTGTAAAGGTTCGTTTTCTTCGTCTTAGTCTTTGCGCCCTTCCCGCTCGATTCCATGGGTTTTCGTCTTAGTCTTCAATCTATTTTCTTTGATTTAGGGGTAACCGTTCTTCATCTTCGCAAGCAAGCGAGACGAAGGGTTGGGAAGAGCGTAGATACACGAGCACCAAGCATTCTTTGGTATGATGGCTAACATTTTTCTTTGATTTTCCTGTAGAAATGTTTGGTTGCTAGTGCATTTTTACATCTAAGTGGTTAATTTGATTTGATTGCAAATGTATGTTTAACAGTTATTTTTTCTAAATGTTTTTGTAGCAACTTCTGCTTTTTAGGGTTTCAAGTAAAGTGACTTTAAGATAAAAATGTTATTTTAGAGAATGTTGTTATAAGTGCACATGAGTTTAAATGAGTTTGGGAAATTGTTTGAAAGATTAAGCTATAACCTAATTTCATTATTTCGTTAAATAATGTTTTAGCATTCTATTTGGAGTTCTAACTATTGAACCTATAAATTGTGTCGATCCTTCGATTATTTCATAGGATAATGAGTTCCAGTGACGAACGAATTGGGTTTGTTGATGGTTCATCAGAGACTAATATTGAAGATAACAAATCTCTGTGGAGTCATGTGACAAAAATAGGAAAAATTTCTGAAGGGGTGGCAATATTGCATTCAAATGCAATTACTGTAATGCCACATATAAATGATCATATTATAGAGTGAAAGCTTATTTGTTGACGATTGTTGGTCATGGAATGAAAGTATGCCCGAAGATAAGCCCATCACAAGTGGTTGAATTACAAAAGAAAATCAGTGAAGCTGAGCAAAAGAGTAGAAGAGAGCTTCCAAAAGAGATTTCACTTTCAAACAACCATGCTTCATATCCTTCATCATCTTCTTCAATTCGAGGTGATAATATTACTGTGAACAAAGGGTCATTCAAGATGGAGGGATATGAACCTAAAAAAAGAAAATATGTTATAGATAGTGCTTTGCGGAAATCATTTAATTTACAAATGAGAGAACAATTAGATGTGGAAATAGCTAGAATATTTTACTCAGCTGAACTTCCTTTTAACCTAACAAGGAATCCACATTACAAGAGTGCATTTACATTCGCATGCAATAATAATCTTGCAGAATACGTGCCACCAGGATATAATGTCATTAGAACCAAATTATTACAAAGAAAGAGTGATAATATTGAGAAGTTGCTCGAGCCTACCAAAGGAGTTTGGAAGGAAAAAGAAGTTATTTTAATTTGTGATGGGTGGACAGATCCATAAAGAAGACCACTTTCCAACATCATGGCCGTAACAGAGGGCTATCATATGTTTATCAAAGCTGTAAACTATGAGGACAATACAATGATAAGTTCTTCAGTTCTAATTTAATCAAAGAAGCCATCATGATAGTTGGGCCTTCAAACATCATCCAGGTCATTATTGATAATGCACCTGTTTGTTGAGCTGCAAGTCTACTTGTGGAGCAAGTCTATTCTTATATTTTCTAGACATCATGTGTTGTGCATACGCTTAGGTCTCGTTTGAGAGGGCTTAATTTTGCCTTTTCTATTTTGAAACGACAAAATTATTTTTGGGTTGTTGGTTGAATGTGATAATTTTATAAAAATGCTTTTTACAAATCTTCATTTTTTTATTATTTTCAAAAGCTTTTTGGTGTTTGCTTCTCCGTTTGAAACTTCCATTCTCTTAATCAATGTTTTTAAAACTACCTTTCATAAAAGGTACTTGGTAACCAACAAAGACTTAATCTTGCCTTGAAGAACATTTGTGCAGCTAAGAATACCGAGGCAAATGAAATCACTTACAAGGAATGTTATTGGATCACAGTAGGGGTGCAACCGAGTCAAGCCGACTCGCGAGCCGGCTCGGGCTCGACTCAGTAACAGGCTCGACGAGTCGAGCTTATCGAGCTCACGAGTCGAGCTCGAACACGAGTTCGAGCTCGACGGCTAATCGAGCTCGAGCTCAAATATACGTCAGACTCGACTCGTCGGCTTGATGACCAGCTCGACGGCGGAGCTCGCGGGCGGGAAATCCAAATCTCGCGAGCAAAAAATTCAAAATAACGGCGAAGCACACACGGATCTCGATGGCGGATGAGCTCGGGACAACAGGTGGATGCACTGTGAGCTTAGGACGATGGATCTCGACGGCAGAGCTCGTCCAGAGCTCGTCGGATCTCAGGACGACGACCTCGAGATGACGGATCTCGATGACGGAGCTCAGGAAGACGACAGACGAGCTCGGGACGTCGGTTCTCGACGACGGACGCTACGAGTTCGGTAGACGAATCTCGACGACATAGCTTGGATGACGATGGACGCGACGACGACGGCGGAACTCGAGTCTCGAGACGACGGACGCGACGACAGGCTCGACAACGAAGCTCGACGAGCCGCTTGACATGACGATGAGTCGAGCTCGACTCGAACACCCCCTGGCTCGAGCTCGACTCGACTCGTTTGCACCCCTAGATCACAGTGATTGCTGGAGATGCAGTTGTAATTAGAAATTTTATTATGAATCACTCCATGAGACTCTCAATGTTCAATGATTTTTCTAATTTGAAGATGTTTGCAGTTGCTTAAACTCGGTTTGCCTCAGTTATAGTGATATTGAGAAGATTCAAAAAAATAAAAAATGCCCCTCAAGCTATGGTGATCAATGACAAATGGACTTATTATGGGGAAGATGATGTTGGAAAGGCAAGGTATGTAAAAGAGAAGATTTTAGATGATTTATGGTGGGATGAAATTGAATACACCTTTTTTAGAGAACTTTGGTAACCAAGAATCCTTGCGTGATAGGTGGAGAATTGATCCGAAAATGTGGTGGTTGATACATGGAGCTTCAGCACCTCTACTTCAAACAATCGTCATAAAACTGCTTGGCTAAGTTTCATCCAATCAATGAAGAAAAATGAAATTACTCCACAACAGGATGAAAATTTAGTTTATATGCATACAAACCTTCGGCTTCTATCAAGGAAAACCCAAACTTATATGAAAGGAGATAACAGGATGTGGGATGTTGCAGGAGATGGATTTGAATCTCTTGATGATATAGGAATATTAGAAATTGATAATCTTTCACTTGATAAGTCTGAATTGGAAGCTATGATATTTATTGAAGATGATATAGAAGTTCAAAGACAAACCAGTGAAGAAGCTAATCCTATCACTCCTTCTATTGAATAGTTGAAACTTCATGTGCTAGACAATTTATGTTTATGTTTAAGTTGTACTAGACATTAATGCTTACTTTTATTTTGATATTATAAGCTACAAGACTATAAATGATGTTGCTTTCTTTTTTTTATTTTGTCATTTCAAATATTATGTTTTGATTGCTTTCTTAATTTTAATGTATGATTTATAAATTATAATGTCGTGTCTGTGTCGTACCCGTATCCTGTATTTTTAAGAATTGATGTGTCTCGTATTCATATCGTGTCGCATCGATACGGATATGATACGTCTATATATAATTTATTTTACCTTGATTAGCATTGAATCCCACATCTCATAAATGAGATGTAAACAAGACTTATCAGTATTAGCAACTCTCAATATCTCATAAATTAGATCAGTGAAATTTAAGATGTATTTAATCTCATCCTACTATAAATCATCTAAAATCTTCTCTTTTACATACCTTACCTTTCCAACATCATCTTCCTGATAACAAGTCCATTTGTCACTGATCACCATAGCTTGAAGGGCATTTTTTACTTTTTTGAATTTCTCAACATCACTATAACTGAGGCAAATCGAGTTTCAGCAACTGCAAGCATCTTTAAATTAGAGAAATCATTGAACATTGAGAGTCTTATGGAGTGATTCATAATAAAATTCCTAATTACAACTGCATCTCCAGTAATCACTGTGATTCAATGGCATTCATTGTAAGTGATTTCATTTGCCTCGATATTCTTAGTTGCACAAATGTTCTTCAAGACAAGATTAAGGCTTCGTTTGGTTACCAGGTATTTTTTGTTAAAGGTAGTTTTAAAAACATTGATTGAAAGAATGGAGGTTTCTAATGGAGAAGTAAATACCAAAAAGCTTTTAAAAATAATAGAAAATGAAGTTTTGTAAAGAATATTTTTTACAAAAGTGTCACATTCAAATAGCAACCCAAAAATCATTTTGTCGTTACAAAATAGAAAAGGCAAAATTAAGCCCTCTTAAATGAAGCCTAAGCGAATGCATAATACATGGAAAAAAATATGAGGATAGGCTTGTTCCACAAGTATACCTGCAACTCTACAAACAGGTGCATTATCAGTAATGAGCTGGATGATATTTGAAAGTCACATCATCATGATGGCTTCTTTAATTAAATTAGAAATAAAAAACTTATCTTTGTACTGTCCTTTACAGTTTACAGCTTTGATAAACATATGATAGCTCTCTGTTACGGCCATGAAATTGGTAAGTGGTCTTCTTTATGGATCTATCCACCCATCACAAACCAAAGTTACTTCTTTTTCCTTACAAACTTTTTTGGTAGGCTTGAGCAACTTCTCAATATTATCTCTCTCTCTCTCTCTTTGCAACAACTTAGTTTTAATGACATTATATCTTGGTGGCACGTATCCTGCAAAATTATTATTGCATGCAAAGGTAAAGACATTCTTATAATGTGGATTCTTTACTAGGTTAATAGGAAGTCTAGCTGAGTAAATCATTCTAGTTATTTCCCCATCTAATTGTTCTCTCATTTGTAAATTAAATACTTTCTCCAAAGCACTATCTACAACATATTTTCTTCTTTTAGGTTCATATCCCTTCATCTTGAATGGCCCTTTGTTCACAGTAATATTATCACTTCGAATTAAAGAAGATGATGAAGGATATGAAGCATGGGTGCTTGGAAGTGGAATCTCTTTTGGAAGCTTTCTTCTACTCCTCTGCTCAGCTTCACTGATTTTCCTTTGTAATTCAGTCACTTGTGATGAGCTTACCTTCGGACATACTTTAATTCCATGACCAATAATCTTCAACAAATGGGCTTTCACTCTATAATATGATCATATATATGTGGCATTATAGTAATTGCATTTGAATGCAATATTGCCACCCATTTCGAAGTTTTTTCTATTTTTGTTACATGACTCCACAAAGCTTTAAATATTAGTCTCTGATGAACCATCAGCAGACCTAATTCGTTCTTCACGAGAGCTCATTATCCTACGAAATAATCGAAGGATCGACACAAATTATAGGTTCAATAGTTAGAACTCCAAATAGAATGCTCAAACATTATTCAACTAAATAATGAAATTAGGTTATGGCTTAATCTTTCAAACAGTTTCCCAAACGCATTTGCACTCATAGCAACATTCTCTAAAATAATATTTCTATCTAAAGTCACTCTACTTGAAATTCTAAAAAGTAGAAGTTGCTACAATAACATTTAGCAAAAAAAATAGCAGTTAAACATGCATTCGCAACCAAATCAAATTAACCACTTAGATGTAAAAATGCACTAGCAACCAAACATTTCTATAGAAAAATCAAAGAAAAATGTTAGCCGATATACCAAAAAATGTTTGCTGCTCGCGTATTTACGCTCTTCCCAACCCTTCGTCTCGCCTGCTCGCGAAGATGAAGAACAGTTACCCCTAAATCAAAGAAAATAAATCGAAGACTAAGATGAAAACCTATGGAATCGAGCGGGATGGGTGCAAAGACTAAGATGAAGAAAATGAACCTTTACACAAAGTCAAAGAAACGAAGTACTAGACAGCCTCATTCAGTGGTCTCGCTGCTCACGGGCTTGTCGCTTACCGTCGCCTTCCTGCTCACCTAACACACGCAGCTTCACTGCTCGCAAGGCTCGTCGATTCCTGCTCAAGAGCCCGTCACCTTCCCTCTCAAGAGAACGTCACATTCCTGCTCACGTAAGTCGCAACACGATGTCCTTCTCACAAGCCCGTCTCCTTCCTGCTCGCCTAACACATGCCCCTCGCCTTCTACTAGCGTTACACGTGGCCGATACGCGTATCCTTTTGAAATTAAATATTATTTTAATTGGATACATCAAAGTTGTATCTGATACGTATCCGATATAGCACACCTTCATAAAGTATCGATGCAACATAGACCTAAATATATAATATAAACTAGCAATTATTTATATTAAATTTATATATTTATATATGAACTAAATTTTTATTAAATGTGAATTAAAATCAATGATTGTAGATATTTATATTTAAAATTAGTAATTATTTATATTTAAATATATAATATAAATTAATAATTATTTATTTTTAAATTTAATATTATAGAATATATTATTTATATATGAATTTTATTTATTTTTTAGTTCCAAAATTATATCATTTCATAATTATTATCTTATTATTTAAATTTTTTTAATATTTATTATGTCATCCGGTTCGAATATTGAATCTTGAACTTCTCGCTTTCCTGGTTCTATGTACAATCCAATTTTTACAACCTTGCAAAAAGGTGAAAAGAAAAAAACACGAATGAGTTTGTAATCATTTCCCACTGACTGGCTCAATCTCAACTCTTTCCTGCCTCTCTTTTTTTTTTTTTTTTTTTTTTGATATGCTGTATTAGAAGGTACTGATTCTGACATAAACTTGTTCAACATAGGAATTTCTCTGTTGGATGCACTGAACTCATATTTCAAATGGATAGTATCATAGTTATATGCACTTTTTGCAATCCCTTTCAGGTTCACTATGAGTTTTTTTCTTGTGTTCCACCTATTCGTGTGGTTGTTCTTGTTGTCTAAATCACATTTACTTTTACCACTCAACTGTCTACATACTTTTAAGAATAAATTTTTTGTGCAGATAAAACTTGTCGGAGCAATTATCCGCATTTAGATTGACTATCTTTTTTTCAATCCTTACCACTTGCTTTCCAGTTCTCAGCTTTGCTTTCTAGACAATCATCACGATTCTGTTTAGCTACAGCTTTGTTGCTGTTTTTCAGTAGTTTTTATAGAGAGACAATTTTTTACAACCAAAATTACTAGTATAGTAATTGTAATTGTCGTCCTACTTTTTAAAAAGGGGAGTAGTTTATAATATCCAGAATAACTTTTTAAAAAGTATATTTTTTCACTCAACTGCTTTACACCAACGTTTATAAACGGATCTAATTGCACCAAACGGACCCTTCTTATTGATTGTTCTAAAACCTGGTATTTCTTGCTTGTGGAGACTATTTATCCAATAAGTATAAACTGAGCGCCATGTTTAACTGGATTGTACTTCTTACTTCAAAATATTTAACTGCTGAGAAAATTTCGCTTTGTAGTATGATTGTTACTATAATCTGGGCCGGTACCAAGTATTAACTCAGCAGTAATAAGACGTTGAATTCATTGTATGTTCATCTTTTCTGTGCCAGATAATTTTATCTCAAGAAAAAAATATTCAGAGACTTAATTCGCTTGTCCAGAACCTTCAGCAACAATTATTGCAATGCCGCAACATCAATAATAACACGGCAAGCTTCTCTGAAAATAGTTTAACAACAAATGCCAATGGGACTGAGAGGCAGCAGATCCTGGAAGATTAGTTTGATGCGCATTACCTCAGCTATTGTACAATTTGTTTGTGACAAGAAAATCCATTAAACATAGGTTATTGTGGATTATATTAAAATTCCTTGTTCAAAATACTGAAGGGATGTGTTGTTATGGCAGTTTCTGTTCCCTAATATTATTGCTGAGACCATGAAATAGTTAATTTGAAGTAACCAGACCTGCTTTTATCCTGGTCCTCAGATCAGAGGTGTTACAGGTTTACAAGTTCCAGGATTAAAGGCTTCCTTAAATCTATTGCTTGAGCATATTACATATTTGATGTTCCAAATTGTTATCACGACCTCTACATTGAACTTTTATTGAGCTGTAAATAAAAACTTCTGATTTCTGAACTGATACCTTACTATTTATTTGGCCGACTCTTCTTTATCTATCAGTTCTGCTCAAGGTTCTGTATTCTTTTTTGTTTTTCTCATCCATGGTTGCAGCATAGCTTTCATTGAAGAGATTTGAGGAACTACAAATATTACCCTTTCACTGCAAATATTAATAAAATGCAGAGCTTTCATGGGATGTTTGGTTTTAATTTTGATAAGGATGCTGGTGCCAAATGAGAGGACATTAAGCTCCATAAAAGCATATTTGTACCTATTATTAAGATACATCTTATCAAGTATTATGGTACATATTATAAAATCCTTCCATTGAAATCCTTTATTTTTACATCTGATGATTCAAACCTTTGATTGATAGTATGTACACTCATTTATCATAAATATGATTTACATTTTTTTTCATTGATAAATGATTATATGCCCATTGGAGGCACTAAAACCAATATTTTTTTGTGGATATTTGAACTAGTATGCATATGCTTTTACTCTATATGCATCAAACTATATGCCTTGAATTTTTATTTTTTGTTTACTTTCACTGACCACTTCCATCACTTTTATGGTTTAAAGTTCTTCATTTTTGTAAGATCTTTGTCATCTTCTATTCACTAAATTTTTTGTCGTTTCAAGATCTGTGAACTTTTCATTCTCTTCGCGAGGAAAGCCAAAATGTTCCGATAAACAATCTCATTCATCTTGGGATACAAATCATTTCAAAACCAAGGATGATGGGGAAGCATTTGAATATCACCTTAGCTCTATCACTTGCTACCTATTTTTTCCTCATTAGTAGAACTTTCAAAGTTGAGAATCTCATCCCTCTGCATTTGGCGCCGTTTGTAGTCTCTCACGCTCGCCTCGATCGCGTGTCTGCACTCGCTTGATAAAAAGAAGACGAGCAAAACTTCTTCGCTTCTCTCCCTCTCACATGCTCCCATACAATCTCCATAGCCGTCTTCTTCCACAAGCTACCCGATTTTGATCTCCAAACGGAGCCGGATTTTGTGATCCAGCCCTCCGCTCGACACCCGCTTCCTCTCATCTCAATCCACATAGCCGATCGAGCCCTCTACCACACGAATCCACACCTCCAGGCAGTTTGCAAGCCCGAGCCAGTCCCGATCG
The DNA here is from genome assembly GCA_019925795.1 of Dendrobium chrysotoxum. Lineage (NCBI taxonomy): Eukaryota > Viridiplantae > Streptophyta > Magnoliopsida > Asparagales > Orchidaceae > Dendrobium > Dendrobium chrysotoxum. The sequence goes on along the minus strand of CM034314.1, from coordinate 5,981,838 downwards.
ACCTGATCTCTACCAATCGTCAACAGCTGAACCTCACACACGATTCTGAATTCTCACTTCTTATCTGATCGAGCCAGCTACCCCGATCCTTCCTCCCAGTCTTCCGATGCCGTCGACCGACCCAGTTGCCTGTTGCGGGTCTCTTGTGATTGGCTTCTAATCTTCCCTGCATATCGAGCCTCACTCATTTCCTTCCACACACGTAGGACCTTCCACTGAGCCCACCAATTGATCTCCCTCAACCTCCACTCCACTAGGGTGTCAATTCGGGTCGACGGGTCGGGTTCGGATCAAACCCGAGTTTACCCGGCTCTAAACGGGTCAACCCATACCCGACTCATTTTTGCAAACGGGTCGGCTATCTCAACCCGGACTCGACCCACGCGGGTTGCTGGGTTGACACGACTCGACCCGAATTTACATGATTTGGCTGAAAAAGCGTGAGCTGAGCTCCCGTCATCAGTCGCTACTTCCAGTTCTGATTCATAGCTGGCGGCGAAGCAGGGACAGCAGGCACTCGATGCGAAGCGACGCTATAGGCAACGCAGGCAATGCTGGCAGCTGGGCACTTGACGCAAGCAGGGCCCATTTTCGGGTCATTTCCGGGTTATTTTTGGGTTTCTGGGTCAACCCGAACCGGACCCGATTTTTGAAACGGGTCGGTTTGTTGAACCCGAACCCGACCCATTTCACAAGCAGATCGACCCGAATCCAAATTTTTCAGGATTTGACACCCCTACACTCCACCTTGCTTGACTTTCCTGGCCCGTCATCAAGAAGGAATCGAAGCCCACAATCCACTGCCTGATTCCTTTTACTGACCTCAAAAGACTGGACTCCAATTCTCCCTCTACCTGATTCCTTCACAGCACTTAACCAACACTTCCTCACAACTCTACTTTCAGCAAGCCCATTTCCCTACTCCACTAAAGCGGTAAAGCCCATCCAAAACCCAAATCAACCCAAGTAATCCCTTTGTTAGGTTTATGTTAATGTTAATAGTGTTTGCTATTATTAATATTTATTATTATTATTATTATTATTAATTATTATTAGTAATATAGTTATTATTAATAATTATTGTTGTGTCCTGAAATATTCGCGGCGGTAGAGAAATATAGAGTTTAATGTCTTCACTTTGTACGAAGATCCAGCACGCAATCAGGTAAAGAGATAGGGTGTAACATTTATGAGAGACACCAAGATTTTTACGTGGAAAGCCCCTAAAAAAGGGGGAAAAACCACGGGGCCTAGCCCAGTTTGAATGAATCCACCATTATTTACAGTCGATTACAAATGAGGCCCTTCCTTATGGGGAAGGCCTTAGCTTAATGTACATTATATGAAGTACATAATGGGAATACAAATAGTCACTGTTGACATGTTCGTTTGGTCGGAAGGACCGTAGTTGATGGGCGACGTAAGTCAGAAGGACTGTGTCGGGTAGAAATCTGGCATCGGGTATAAGTTCGACTAATGTCCGACGACGAGTAGAAGTCCGGTGTCGGGTAGAAATTCGGCAACGAGCGGAGGTCTGACGTCGAGTAGAAATCCTGTGTCAGGTAGCACTCCGGCGACTAGCAGAAATCCGGCAACGAACGGAGGTCCGACGTCGGGTAGAAATCCGGCGTCGGGTATAAGTCTAACTAATGTTCGGTGGCAAGAAGAAGTCCGGTGTCGGGTAGAAATCCGGCAACAAGCGGAGGTCCGACGTAGGATAGAAATATGGCGTCGGGTATAAGTCCGACTAATGTCCGGCGGGCGAGTAGAAGTTTGATGTCGGGTAGAAATCCAGCGTCACTTGGAGGTCAGGCAAAATTCTGGAGTTCGTCAGTGGACGGACAGGAGTCTGACGTTACGTGGTGGCCGGGCGAAAGTCCGGCATCATTTGGTGGCCGGGCGGAAGTCCGGCGGTGGTCGAGGAGGAGTCTAGTGGCAAGAGAGCTCTTCCTTCTCTTCTTCCTTGGCTCCTTCTTCCTCCTCTTACTTCCGTCCCCCCTTAAGAGAAATGAGGAGTCTATTTATAGTTTTCTGAGAGTTGCATGGCCAGTAAATAAGGGAAAGATCAAGGATAAATTGGGAGTGGTTTGAATGGACGGCCGATGTTGAATCCCTTGATCGTGGATTATTTTTCAGGCATCTGAAGGTCTTAATGATATCAGAATTCAGTGATCTTGGGCTCATTAGATTCGTCTCGTCGAGCCGCTCGATTCGACTATAATCTTGTCATGTTTGGAAACCGTTTGGTAACTCAAATTGTGGTTTGAGCTTTCCAACAGCGCTTCAGGTCCTTGATTTGGACTCATTTGGGCTCGGATTGAGTCGAATTTGGTGTCGTTGCGCTCTTATTTCTGAGACGCTCAGTTCGACTATAAGTTTGCTCAAATCAGAGTTCAAATGGTCTTCGAATTAATTTTTGAAGTTTCCAACTTAGTTTTGCTTCGAGATTCGTGCCCGATCAACATAATATTTTCATGATATATCAATTATTAATATTTCTATAGGGAGACAAAAAAGAAGAAGAAGAAAAAAAAGGGGGAGAAAGAAAAAATAAAAAAATGAATAAATAAAAAATGAAATTTTTATGCATATTCGCCAGCGTCGACGTGTCATCGTTGCCACTTCATTCGTAGAGGTATAATGCTCAAGCTCAAACCCTCCAAAAAAAATTGTTTTCAGCGCTCGTGGCGCACCGAAAATCATATATACACGCTTTTCTCTAGCGTAATGAAAGAGAACTCGGTGCGGTGTTTGCGGCGAAATGGGTAGGCCTTGTACATATTTTTTTCTAGTGTGGCGGGGATAAATTTAAGTACCTGTGTGCACGCCTTAGTGTAGGCAGGAAAAACTACATTTTCAAACAGGAAGCTCTGAAGATCCATACATGCCTTTCTCTGGCATGGTGGGATTAAAGACTACGATCGCAATGTCACTTGACACACACCGTACACTCTTTTCTCTAGCGTAGCGAGAAGGTCCAGGCTCCCCAAATTTTTTAGTGAACTGGAGACTTAAATGAACAACAGGGGACTAAACTTGCAGATTATCAAATCACAGGGGACTTGACTTGAACAACAAGGAACAAAACTTGAACTACTAAACATGGAACTTGATATTAATCTAACAAATACACAATCACACTAACAGACAAATGCTGATTAATGACCCTGATTGCCCAAAATGAAATTTGTAATGAATGCAACATATCTACAAGCAAACACAAAAAAGTTGTAGAGAAAATGCCACGCTTATTACCAATGTTGGTTAATTGGTGAAAGAAGTTCATGCTGCCTACACATATAAAAAGAAGCATCTAACGAATGTGACTTGTCCACAAACATGAATCGGGGAATTTGCAATATAATGATCTGCTCATAATGCAAGGGAGTTCATAATGAATGTAACGAGTTGCATACAAGTGACCTGTAGGCAGTGTCACGCCACCGGATCCGCAACATACATGCAAGCGAGCAAAAGGCGTTTGCAGATGCCAAAATAAAATCTTGCACGCTCATTAGCAATAATCATTTGCACAGCCAGTTATAATTGAATGTTGTGGGAACACCTATGCATCAAAATGCGTGCTGCACATTCATAGTAATCATACATTCATAATATGCAGAAGCATCGTGCAAATGCATCATTCAATACGCAAAACATGCCACATTGGGATAAGACATAGTAACATGCAAAAATATATAATGCATGTACGCATTGCAATACACAAAATGCATTACGCAAGTTTTTTTTTTTATGATACAAGCTTAGCATAGTTGCATGTAATTATGAATGAGTTGGCATGTTGCATATAAATATACCAGATACATATGTATCATTGCATACCCAATACATGTTGCAAAATGCTAACACAAGTATATCATATAACATGTGAAGATGCACCGTGCAGCAGTAGTTCGCTATGCTAATTTGCAAAGGCATCATGTACTACAAAAGCATTGGACTATCATGTAAATGAATCAGGCCAATAAATAGACAATGCATGAGTGCATTACATATATCTATCATGCAAATGCATATATAATGCATAAATATACATACAAACGCAAAAAATGCGCATACAAGCATGCAAACATATAAATATTCATGCAAATATGTGTACACACATGCATATACATCATACATACCCACTGCATATGTATAATAATCATATAAATGCATTATGTAATGCATACATAAGTATATACCCGTATGGGCCCTGACAAGCATGATGTGTGCATACATATGACGCTGAGGATGCTGCGCGAGTCAAGAAATGAACTTAATTTTGAGCCCGATCCTTCTATGTGAACAAGATAGAAATTGATATGACTCTAACCATCAAAAAGATATACGATCGCGTCGTCGATCAGGATATTTATTTTATACATTCATATTAAGCATTCAAGTTCTATAATAAATAAAATTCACTAATAAAGACATAAAGCAGACAACAAACCCTATCCTCTGCCATCAAGTAGACAGAGTCAACAAGTTTCAATCGATAAAATAAAATAACCCATAAAGACATCGATGATTGCCGTATTGAATGTTTATCTTAATTGGAGGGGACCACAAATACTTAAAAAATGCATCCCAAAAGCCCATAAAAATTCAAAATCCAAAAATCACCCAAAATTAAGATATTTAAAATGAAATAAATCATCAAATGCTTAAGGCAAAATTCGTCCATCCTACACAACAGTTTGTCGGGGTGGACAAATTAAAAACTACTTCTGCTCACAAAGAACTAATGTTTGTTCGAGAATATTACTAGAATTTATTCTCAAATCATCTTTTGCCAGTAAGGATGTGGCATGTGTCATCTAACCAGTGGTTTCACCACCAAATGGCACCACAAGTAAACGATTATGACCTGGTGTTTTTGTTGCCAAATGGCACCATTATAGTATGGTCATGGTCAGAACTCGTATGCTCCCCAATGATATTAAATCATTGAGTAATGAATAAATATGGCACAAAATTCTCTATTAGCTAAGGTGGATTCAAATTTGTCCCCATAAATATATATTCACCCCAGGTCTACAAGGTACTCTTAGATGAAGCAACCCATGGCTACCGACAAGGATCTTTATGTCAGGTTGGGTCGACTACCTCTTCTAACTAAGTAGACCATGGGCCATGATGAGCCGGGACGATAGAACCTTTGGATTTTGATCAGGTCTATCATCACTTCCCCTCCACCACCCGCTTTAAGTGCAAGGTGGTAAATTTTTAATTTTAAATATTAAATTTCCATAACACCTAAACCATGCTCCTACTATATGCCTGATACTATGTATCTGTTTGACGACTAGCCTTAATCGAAAGTTCTCTCTCGTTATCGAGAGGGGTAATTAACTATCCCTATAGAAAACCTGAACTCAAATCATAAAGTCCTTGCAAAATGAGGGCAAAATCTCTGGGTAGTGTCTTATTTATAATCCAATCTGCCTTCAAAAAATTTGCCTCATAACTTAAACGTTAAAAACTCTCCTCAACGACCAAAAGAAGAAAGAGAAAGGGTTCGCGGAGAGGCCGGGGAGCGAATTTTTGGAGCCCGCAGTAAAAAATATCCTAATTAATGGTTTGGCATGTTAGTGTTAATAACTTAGAACAAAAGTATAATATTGTCTTATTCTTTTCTATATGATTGCACCATCCTTTCTTTCATCTGTCAAAACTTCCATTATATGTTTAATCCTTTCGGTCAGTGAAGCACAGAGGAAAGTGACAAGAAGAAGAAGAAGATCATGAAAAATGAAGAATAAAAAGAAGAAAAAAAGTGGAAAGTGACAAGCAAAAGAAACAAGAAGATAATGAAAATGAAAAATAAAAAGAAGAAATACAACAAGAAAGAGTACAAATACAAACTTAACTAGATCTTCAAAGCAACCACCTTAATAGAAACACCAAATAAATCATGTTGATGACAGATGAATACAGAACTTTAATTCCATAAAGCTTAAAGTCAATTATCACTTTTCCTTAAAAAAATTAGAGCTAGAATGAATTATCTCAACAATAGTGGCATGACCAACAAAATTAGTTGGAGGGACAATTTACATACTTTCATGAATGTTTACATTACAATGGGTCATTACATTATGAAACTCTTTCCTCCATCCATAGAAATTTACTTATTGCTAACTTGTTTATTTATCATATTTTTAAGATATCAAAGGGGAAGAAGTGAGTATATTTAGTTGTAATTTTATTTCCTTTTTAATATACTTTCCTTTATCATGAACTCATCTCTTCCTAATGAAAACTTACATTTTATAAATATCATATTCACAAATATCCTAGTCATATCTATTAGTTAATATATTGTTATTTGGACTTATAATTATAGAATAATCTACTGTGCTGCATGCAAACCAATGTGGTGTTGAATATATTATTATACTTCATGACCCAATGAAAAACCTTTTAAAGATTTCCCCATTTGAGATTCATTGGAGAAGAAAAACTTGTTCTCAGGTTCTTGGAATATCAGTAATCAGCTGAGAGAAAAAACTGGAATGAAGAGCCATAAAGAAACTTTGAAAAGCTGAAAAACCAATTTCAGTTTTGCAGAATAAAGAATTCTGCAATGAATCTTGAGAAAATTAATGCTTTTTAGTTTTTAGATCAGTTTGATATCTTTGTAGCTGAGGAAGAAAAATTGTTAAAAGAAGATTTAGATTTTATAGAATCTATTTTATGAATCAAAACTAGTTGTTTGGGTGAGTTTGAAAGTGCTTAGTCATATTAGAAAAGTCATATGAAATATCTTTTCTTATGATGATATCATCTAAGGTATTCAGAACAAAATTATTGGTTGGGAGCATTCTTTTCTTTGTTCATGGTGTCATATTTATTCTAATCAAACATGTGCTCAACATGATACCACTTTACCTTTAGCTGCAAGCCCTCCTAATAGAGTTGTTGAAAATTTGAAAAGATATTCTAGAAATTCTTTAGGGTTGCTTTAGATAATTGTACTATGGCTCAATTGTCCAAGTGGGAGCTTAGTATTTTCCTTTCTTTGAATGAAAAGGGGATTTTAGCATTATATCTTTTGGGGATCGCATTAAGAATAATTTTCTAAGGCTTTGGTGGAAATTTGAAAGGACTGAATTCATATGGGCTAATTTTCTTCATATTAATTATTAAACTCATTAAAGCCTATTATTTGGTCCTTGCGCTGAAATAAAAAATGTGACACATTATGGGCAAATTCAACGAATATATTTATTTGGGTGTGGATTATGGCATTACCTCTATTAGTCACTCTTTTTATTCAAAAAATCTTGCTCGTCTTTAGTTGGTTCATTTAGAATGATAGAAATATTTTAAAATATGATGATATTAAGTTTGATTGGCTTGGCATTAACAACTACTCTACTTATAAAGAGATAAGATTCCTTAAAAATTTTAATTTGCTCAACATAATTTCCCTTAGAGGTGCCACTAACTCTATAAATGACCCTATTGACTTTTCTATGCCTCTCAATATGAAGCACAAGGTCAAATTTGCTTTGCTGTCTACATTATACTTCCCATTGGAGTCCTCTAAAGGAAGGTGCCTTTGGAGGGGTTTTTTATGACTCCCATAGAAATCTCATTTTTTCATTCTTTCATTATGTTGGCAATGCCACTTATGCTAACTCCAAACTTTGAGGCCTTCTTCTTCATCATGAGAATTGCTTCAAGCCTAACATGCTAACATTCATATCAAATTTGACGTGTTGTTGTTAATTTTTATTATATTTTACATCAATATGCCAATAACCATCTTCTACTGAGATTCAACCATAAATTTAGGGTATGTTTGGGACAACTTTCTAATTGATTTGTTTTTCAGATAACAATCATAACTTTGTTTGACTACTATTTTCTTACAACTTTCTCACTACTCTTTAAAAATTTCTATTTAAAAATTTCTATGTTGAAAAATTATTTTTTGTAATCAGAATAGCTAAGTTATTTTACCCTCAGCAACTTCACAATCAACTTTATAAAATGCTGCAGTCATCCCAAATAGATCCTTAATCTTATCCATAAATTAAGAAGCAATGCAAACCGAGCAGATGACTTCTTTGCCAACATGGCTTTCAAATGCAAAATTAGAGTAGTTCTTTTAAGGCAATCCTCATTACTTCATTTAACTTTGGATGCATTTGCTGAACTCATTCTCTCATAATCCCAAAATTTTCTTGGTTTGCTGATATATTTGCCATTAATGATCTGATTAACTTATGTATTAATAAAAGTAATTAATTAGATGATATATCTATATATGTAGAAGAAAATAAGGGTGGTCCAAAAGAGAATTATGATAGGTGGATGAGCACGGAAGCTTTTGCTAGAAATACATAAACAGCCATGGTTTTGAAAGAAAGCTGTGCTGAATTTGAACTACTTAGTTCAATAAAGCTGTAACTAATGAAGCCGAGATTTGATGAGCAAAAAAGATAACAATTAAATACAATAATTAATGTTCTTAAACCGGCCTTTAATATTTCTGCTGCTGTGGGCTGTTGGTCTGCACCATCAACATAAGCTTGCCGGCCACGCCAGCTGTAGCTATTACGTCAACCCTCATATTTAAGAGAAGATTTTTTTTTTTTCTTCTTTGTCTTTGAATATTACACTCATCTATTATGAAGTAATATTCAAATATTTTAAAATTTATCTAAAGATAACAAATTAAGGGTCTCTCTTGGCCCCTTAATGGACTGTGAAGCTTCAATAGAGGCTTACTTTGCAATCACTAACTTGAGGGTTGGCACAAGAGAGTCCTAGCCTACACTATGGGTGGCTCGTACTGCTAATACTAGTGTTGTGATGGCTTTATAGGAGGCACAAAAGAGCCAAGAGGCTTTAGATGATAAGGCTGACATTTTTAATTTCTCAATATGTGATGCTATGATGTATCCCCTTTCCCTTATTGTAGCTCTGTGTAATATTTTTATGTATGTTATGGCATGCTCTACTATGATGCTTGTATCGTGAACTTTGTGCTTCTAATATCATTTTGTGAGATTTTGGTATCTTTTTGCCTTTCTGCATGCTTATAGATCAATTTGGATGGACTTAATGAATTGATGATGATATATTTTAGCTTACTGTTTGGACTTGTGAGCTAACATGGATAGGAAGCTCAATCTTTCGACGGTCCTAGACGTAACAACAAAAGGAAATGGATGTGAGAGGAGCGACGAAAGCCTAGCTAGCTAGGACTTATTCTCGTAAGAATTGAAATGTTAGAATGTCAAAAACTATAGCAATGAACATTAATCCCTATAATGAGGGGAGAGCTAGGCACCAGAAGGACCAAGAGTCAGAGCCTCAATTGCTACATGAGAAATGTTGCGGGAAATGACCATGCAGAAGAGCAATATTTAATTATCGTATGTTTGAGAGTGAAGGAGATGATGGGGATATTTGTTTCTTTTTTCACAATGCATAAAAAGGGAAGGATGTGAAGAGGGGAAAAGCTATTTGCAGGGAGAAAACAATGGTCTTGGACAGGGGCGGAATCACGCCCAATCTAGGAGGGGCAATTGCCCCCCCTAAAAAAATTGTAAAATCTTTATTAAAGGAGGGTTTTTTAGTAAATTGCCCCTTCAGCAAGTTAAAATTTGCCTTAATCGATGTTCTTTGCATTTTCGCCCGGTTCGTTTGCACGAGACTCCGCCCGTGCGCCCGCGGTTCTCTTCTCTCCGCTCGACGCTAGAATCCCGTCGGCTTCGTGCAGTTGTGAGCTCGTCAATCGCTGCTCGTGGCTTTTCTCTGCACTCATCAATCGCTTGCTCACTCGGACTTTGAGGAGGCGAGGACTTCATTTTTCTTCGGCTTCTCTGCGCTCAACCGCTCATGTTCTAGTATGTCCAGTCCGGCTGCTCTTTTTTTATCATAAAATTACCCATAAAGCCATAACATCTTTGATCTTTCAAGAGTGGAATTCACTATCAATTTTTGCAATAATTGTTATAGCTACTTTTATGAGATTTACATCTCTCTGTGCGACTGTGCGATAGATTTTTTTTTACAATTATTTCTCCATTTTTAAGTTTCAAAGTCAAATGAAAAGAAGATGGTTATATTTTTGCTTAAGAATACATCACAGATATCTTTAAGCTTTAGCTTCGTTGATTCAAAGAACTTTTAATAGCAATCCCCAATAGGAAGGATAATAAGCACATTACACAAACTTAAGCATTGAAATTGTTCTCAACTGACTTGTGATAAGATTGAATTTGTTGATGTGTTTCATTGCAGAAGACAGAAGTGTCTTCTACCATCCAATTATTTAAAACAAATTATATGTATTTTAGTAATCGTGAGATATAATGAAGGGAGGACTAAAGAGAGTTACTAATGCTTCCTTTGAGGTGTAACTGTGGAATGTCAGAGATATGATCTACATGGGAACCTAAGAACGGAATTGAAGATTTCACTAACAATATTATAATTATTTTAATATTTGTTTTGTTTGCACATTGTGTTTGATCTTGATATAAATATTTTGATTAACGGTTGCTCTTTTTTGGTAATTAAATTTCATTCTAGGGTTAAATAAATGGAGTGTTATTTAAAGAGGAAAGATCGAATAGAAATTGATATTAACAATCTCCCAACAGATCCAGGACTCCGACTTCCTATTTGGAGTTATGATGTAAATGATAGAGATAAGATTCGGAGATCATATCTATTGAAGGGACCCCATCAACCGAGAAGTCATTAATTTCTCTAAACTTTATATGAAAATATTGCACGTAGGTTCAATCCGAAATGATTTGATGAATACTCACTACAGGAAAGTCAGCTATTACCGGCGGCTATTACCTGCGGTCAATATTTTTTTCTGGTGGTTATAAACATTACCGGCGGTTTATCGGCGGTAATTAAACCGCCGGTATAAGGAGCGTAGGAAACGATTTCCGGCGGTTATACATTTCGACGGCTTTTCGACGGTTTTGGCGGCCGGTATGTTCCGGCAGTTGTAGCGCCGGTAATCGCCGGTAATTCACCAGCGGCCTTCCGGCCGTGAAAACCGTCAGTGTGACCGGCGGTTTTACTGACGACTCGTTTATATTTTCGGCGCTATATTAAGCTGTATGGTATCGATGTTTCCGGCGGTATAACCGCCGACGACCGCCGGTAAACTGCCAGTCCGTTCCGGTAATTTAATCATGGTTCCGGCAGTTATAGTGAGCCGTCTGGTGACGAATATTCCGGCGGCCAAACCGACGGCGCCCGGTGGTCTAACCGCCGGTAGTTCCCGGCGGCTAGTTTATATTGCCGGCGGTCTCCAAAACCAGTCTGGTATCGAAGCTTTTTGGTGGCCAGACCGCCGGAAAGCCGCCGAAAACCTGTAGCATTTGAAAAAAAAATTGACAGCCCCTCCTTTATTTACTCAGATTTCCACAAACCTGTACAACAAATATTTATCACAGTATATATTGGGCAACACACCACTATAATCAATGCACGGATATGGGCAACACGCCACTATAAACCAAATAATTTCAACAATAAATATAACATATAAAGTTTAAACCAAATGTTCATTAAAGAAAATGTTTAAAGATGTCAACTTTCACATAACAAGTTCATCAAACTCAATGTTTAAACCAAATGTTCATAAAACAAATAAAAAAAACTAATCATCCTCCGTCTCCTCGTTGTCTGGTGTTTCATGTGTCTGCTCTTGATCTTTCTTCTTTTAATTTTCATCTCTATAAGCTCATAGCTCTGCCTGCATCTCATTTTGTATCTTTCTCATCTCTTCTATCTCTCTCGTCAAGGCTACAACCCTCTGGCTAACAGTTTCTTTAACTCCACTAGAATCATAAAATGCTGATGTGGATGAACTGCCCTCATAAGCATAGTCTTACGAACCCATGTCATATACCCTCCCTCTCTGCCTTCCTCCAACAACATCTGACCATGTATGATACTCAGAATACTAGGTCAATCCTGAAGATGATCCCTTACCAGTAAACTGACGACTTTTCCACAAAGTGTTGCAGGTCTCATTACGTATATGCTCATTTCGTATCCGATCTTTAAGAGTAAAGCCACTAATCCACTTGAGCATCCTAATCTCTTCGAACACCAGTAATAGCTCCTGCATACATACCTCTGCAATACTTAACTTAATATTATGCACCAGTATGAATAGCAAAAATTCTGCACCATAAAGTATTACAGGTCTCACCAATATTTTATAGAATTTTTCCACAAAGTGTTGCAGGTCTCATTACGTATATGCTCATTTTGTATCCAGTCTTTAAGAGTAAAGCCACTAATCCACTTGAGCATCCTAATCTCTTTGAACACAAGTAATAGCTCCTATATATATATCTCTGTAATACTTAACTTAATATTATGCACCAGTATGAATGGCAAAAATTCTGCACCATAAAGTATTACAGGTCTCACCAATATTTTATAGAATTTTTCCATAAAGTTGGGGACTTATCAACAAGAAGAATATCATCAACAAAAAGCATACAACAGGGTACAATTACCTCATGCAAAGTTTTAGTTAGAACATCCATGACTAAAGAAAAAAGATATGGGCTTAAGACTGATCCTTAATGTAATCCAATTGAAATAGGAAAATACTTGGTCAAACAACCTTGTGTTCGAACACAAGTAATAGCTCCTACATACATATCCCTAATGACTTGAATAATATAAGCATCAATGAATAAATGTATAGCCTCCATAATAGCCTACATACATATCCTTCATAAATGTATAGCCTCAATGAATAAATGTATAGCCTCCATGAATAAATGTATAGCCTACATACATATCCTACATACATATCCCAAGTAAAACCTCTCAATAAATGTATAGCCTCCATAATAGACCTACCTACTTGGTATGAATCCAAATTGATTTTGAGAAACAAGACCATCCATGTCTAGTGAGAATACCTAAAAATCAAGTTCAACTTGAACTCCCTCTCTAATCTTATCAACAAGAAGACTATCATGAGCAATAAGCAAACACCAAGGTACATCCTCTTCAAAATGTCTAGTGAGAACATCCATGAATAAAGCAAAAAACAAATGACTTGTTGGTATTACAAATTTCAGACAAAATAAAACCAAACCGAAGGGAGCTCGTTAGCAGAGGGAACTCGTCGGTGGCCGGAAGGTGCTCGTCGGCCGAACAATGTGCGAGATCCTCGGCCGTATGGAGCTCGTCGGCGGCCAGAGGTAGCTCATCGGTGGCCGGATTTCGGTGCAGTTAGCCTGAGGTGTGATCGCGAGTGAGCATATGCAGCGAGAGCAAACCGAAGAAATGAAGAGAAAGGGCTCAGGATGGCCAATATTAGGTCAATATCCGGCGGTTTTTCGGCGGTTATGGCCGCCGGAAAAAATAACTTATCACCGGCGATTTCCGCTGCCGGTAATAGCGACGGTAAAATATAAAACCGGTGGTCTTACCGAGGGTTACCATAGCGCCGCTAATTCCGGCAGCTTTTCATTACAAACTGCCGGAGAACCACTGATACATATCGGCGATTTAACCGTCGGTTAAACCTCCGTTCTTACCGACGGCTAACAAACCGCAGGTAATAGCCGGCGGTAATACCTGAATTTCCTGTAGTGACTCTGATTGGTTAGAGTACAGTGTGCAAAAAGACACTGCTTTTTGTCTTTACTGCTATCTATTTAAACCTTAAGAGCAAATTATTAAAGGTCGAGGTGGTGGGGATTCATTTATTGGAGAATGTTTCAAAAACTGGAAGAAGAAAGAGAAATTATTATGCCACATTGGAGATCACAATAGTATACATAATAAGGCTAGACAAAAATATAAAGATTTGATGAAGAATCAAGAACACAGTCTTCCAGCTTTATGGCTAAGCAAAGATGATAAGAATAAAAAATAATATAGGATCATGTTGACTACAGCCATTAATTGTGTTAGATTTTTGTTACATTAGGGATTATCATTTCGTGGGCATGATGAGTCTTCCAATTCAGAGAATCGAGAAAATTATTTTGAAGTATTTGACTTTCTAGCTGATCATAATGAGGAAATTAAGACAGTGACATCTGCATATGCCAACTCAAATTTGAAATTAACTTCACCAAAAGTCCAGAAAGAAATATATTTTGCTGTATCAGCTCAAACTTTAACATATATCATGAAAGATATTAATAACTCATACTTCTCACTTATAGTTGATGAATCCCGTGATATTTCTACGAAAGAACAAGTTGTTATTGTAGTGAGATATATAGATAAGTTGGGCCAAGTGATTGAAAGATTTATAGGCATCAAACATATCACATCCACTAATGCAGTTACACTTAAGGCATCCATTGAAGACATTCTAGTCAAACACTCATTGAGCATACAAAGGATGCATGGTCAAGGTTATAATGGGGCATCCAATATGTGAGGAGAATTCTATGGTTTAAAGGCCCTAATTCTAAAAGATAATCCTCAAGCATTTTATGTTTACTGTTTCGCTCATCAACTTCAATTATGTTTGGTGGCAGTAGCAAAGAATCATTGGCAAGTAAAACATCTTTTTGAGTTCACTTCTAGAATTATTAATACTATCAGGGCTTCTTGTAAGAGATCGGATGCTCTTAAAAGTATTCAGCATTATAAAGTACTTCTTCATCTTAAAAATGGCAATCTCATAAGTGGCAAAGGTTTGAATCAAGAGACAAATTTGTAGAAATCTAATGATACTCGTTGGAGTTCACATTTTCACTCTTTGATTAGTCTTATGCGTATGTATGCTTTTGTGATCGAGGTGCTAGAGATTATTAAAGAAGAAGGGGTTCATAATCAGCAATCGATTGAAGCGGGTGTTCTAATTGATATAATGGAGTCTTTTGATTTTATTTTTACAATGCATCTGATGATTGATATATTAGGCATTACGAATGAGTTATCACAATCATTGCAAAGGAAAGATCAAGATATTGAAAATGCGATGAAATTGGTTCAAATTTCTAAACAATGACTGCAACTACTAAGGGAGAATGGATGGAATGTTTTACTAGATGAAGTGTCAGTTTTTTGTGGTGTTTTTGAAGTTGTTGTTCCAAACATGAATGAAACATACAAAACTCGTCATTGATCAGTGCAAAGAGGTGAAGATAAAACAAATCTACATCATTATCATATTGATCTATTTTATACTATAGTTGACATGCAACTTCAAGAGCTAAATAATCATTTTTCTGAATAAAGTACTGAGATACTTCTTTATGTGTCATGCTTAAACCCAAGTGATCTTTTCGTGCTTATGATGAGAGAAAATTAATATGTCTAGCAGAGTTATATCCAAGTGGTTTTTCTATAATTAAGGTTGTTGCTCTTATCAACGCACATTATTGATATGCGGACCAGTGAAGAGTTCTCTTCTCTAAGAAGCATTGCTGATCTTGCAAAGCAGATTGTTAAGTTCAAGAAGAATGGCATGTATCCTCTAGTTTACAGACTTATTACCTTAGCATTAACCTTACCAGTTGCTTCTGCTACAGTGGAGAGAGCATTTTTAGCCATGAAAATTATCAAACATCGATTGCGTAGTAGGATGGGTGATGATTGGCTCAACGATTGTCTTGTGCCTTATATTAAAAAAGATGTGTTTGATTTGATTCCCAATGATGATGTTATCCAATATTATCAAAAAATATAAAATAGATTAATAAAATTATAATGATTTTTAATTTTCCTATCATAATGAAATACAAGATTTCACTTTAAATTATGTCCTTATTTTGTTTTTTTATATTAGTCTATTACTAAGAAAAATTTACCCCCCTTAAGTTGAAAGGCTAGTTCTGCCCCTGGTCTTGGAAGTGTAGATTGCAAATGATGCAAGAGAAAAGAAATGATGGTGAGGGGAGCCAATGCCAATGATAATGTGAAAAGAGTATGATAGAAAATCTTGGCATATTTGACAACTTCCTTTTGGCAAATGGATATCCAAAAAATCATTAATCAAACATTTTGGTAAAATTGTTATTTGTATTGTTATTATTATTTCAATCTAATAATTCTAGCTATTTATTATTGTTTAGTCTCATATATACTTGTTGCATCCTGAAAATTTGCGACGGTGGAGAGATATAGACTTTAGCGTCCTAGCTTTATACGAAGATTTAACACACAAATATATAAGAGAGTAGGGGTGTAGCGTTCACAAGAGACACCAAGATTTTTACATGGTAAACCTCTGAAAAGGGAGGAAAACCACAGGGGTCTTGCCCAATCGAAATGAATTCACTAGTGTTGGTGGTTGATTACAAATCATGACTTTCCTCAGGGGAAGATGTTGGCTCAATGTAGCTAATACATATTGTATAGAGTGCATTATATGGCATCAGTTCTTAAGAGAGTGTTGGTATATTTATTTGATCAGTAGGATCGTAGTTGGCGAGCATTGGTGTTCGGAAGAATCGTGTTCGACGAACGACAATAGTCGGAAGGACCGTAGTCGGTGGGCGACGATAGTCGGAAAAATCGTAATCGGATGACTTTAACTCTTCTCTTAACTCGATGTCAGGGAGAAGACAGTATGTTGAAGAGATTTCCAAACTTTTAAAGATTGGTCCCTTTGATGTAGATTAAATAACAGAGAATGTTCCATCAATATCTGACAGATATCTGGAAATGTTTTGTTGTTGGGAAAAAATCTAACATAAACCAATGAATAGCCAAAAGTATGACAAATGTCGGTAGTAAGAGTCTGGTGATGGTTGGTGGTAGGGAAGAGATCTGGCTGTAGTGCATGCTTGAGAAGGCAAGATAGATTCTTTATTTTTCTTCTCTTCCTCCTCCCCTTTTGTAAAGAATGAGAAATCTATTTATAATTTTTTGGGAGTGCATAGCCAGTTAATAGGGAGAATGTCGAGAGCATGTTGGGAGTGTTTTAATGGATGGTCGATATCAACTTCGTCGATCATGGATCGTTTATCGAGCATTTGAGTATCTTAATGATGTCAGAATTTGGTGATCTTTGGCTTGTTGGATTCGACTCGTCGAGCCGCTCGATTCAACTATAAGCATGTCACATTTCGATATAATTTGGCCATCCAATTAATATTCTGAAGCTTCCAAATAAGCTTCGGGCTATCGATTTGGACCCATTTGGGTTCGGATTGGACCAATTTTTGTGTCATTGGTTTTGTCTCTTCAATACGTTTAGCTTGACTATACATTTGCTGAAATCAGATATTGGATGGTCACAAATTTAATTTTAAAAGTTTCTGGTTTACATTTTCCTCGAGATTCGTGCCCAGTCAAGATAATTTTTTGATGACATATCAACACTTAAGTTCATCATCCCCCTTGATTCATGTCAAATAGGTAATCTAATCATATTTTGCCTACATCTCTCACAAGATAATCCTACCTATTATAAAATCCTCCACAAACCATAAACAACATGAAATCCATATTTAATATCATCAAATACCTAATTATATTACAAACTGTTTATGCATCCCACGATCTAACACTTGGAATTTGAATAACGGGAAATAAAAGAGTAATTAATTTGTTCACAGGTTTTATTTTTTATAATATATTGCTTCAATTCCCAGCTTTCAGATAGTGTAGAATAAATAACTCTGATTTTATTTTATTTTTTTTTTAATTTTTTAAATAAGGTAGTTAGTTGGCTAACTTTTACAGCCATTAATCTCTACAAGTTAAGGTTGAGGCAGTGGTTATAGACCAAACTACGCGGCTGCTACGCACATCAATCGTTATCCAAATAAAAGCTTCTTGTTGCTTCTATGTAGAAAATATTATTTCATTAGCTCTTCATTTATTTTCAATGAGAGGTATTTTAAATTTTTTTTCATTTGATTAATTTATCTGTTTATTTATATAAAAAATGAATATATTTATACCTA
This sequence comes from Dendrobium chrysotoxum, assembly GCA_019925795.1. NCBI lineage: Eukaryota > Viridiplantae > Streptophyta > Magnoliopsida > Asparagales > Orchidaceae > Dendrobium > Dendrobium chrysotoxum. The sequence continues at coordinate 5,963,941 of CM034314.1, read as the reverse complement.
TTTTGAAGATAAAATAATAAAGTTTAGAAGACGTAAATTTGTATCAAATCTAGTTGGGTGCTAGAAAATTTACGGCGGCGGAGTGTATGTTTATTGTCTTAGCTTTGTACAAAAGTTTAGCAAGCGTAGATAAAAGTTATGAAAGACGAGAAAAATAAAATTTTTGGAAAACCAATAAAAGAAATACCACAAGGTCTGGTCTAGTTACATTACCCAATATATAATAGGAGATATAAAAATAGTTCCTCACAATTGAGGAAGATGAGATTATATACAGCTAAGTTCAATTATATGATTCATGTTATAGGAACTTGTTGCGGGCTAGAATATATGCGGCGATAAAGTTAGAATTTTTCGTCTTAGCCTTGTACGGATATCGAGCACACAAACAGCAGAAAAAAGGAATACAATAATTTTATGTGGAAACCTCTGGAAAAGGGAAAAACCGCGGGCCACACCCAGTTGAAATGATTCCACTAGTGTTTGATTGGATTACAAGTGACTGACTCATCCCTCAAATTGAGGACAATCAGATTACAATAATCAACCGTCGGGTTGAAGTCCAGTTATAAACGGAGATCGAAAATCGAGCGACGTTTGGTGGTCAGGCTGAAATCCGGCTTCAATTGACAGTTAGGCAGAAATCTAGCATCAATCAGCTATCGAGCAGAACTCCGGTGTTAGTCAGCCATCAGGTAACACTCCAGTATCAGTCGGTCGTCGGGCAAAACTCCGGTGTCGGTTGGCTGCCGTGTGGAAGTCTGGCGATGGTTAGGGAGAAGTCTGGTGGCAAGAGAGCTCTCTTCCTTCTCTTCTTGCTTGGGTCCCCAATCATGAGAAATGAGGGGTCTATTTATAGTTTCCTAAGAGTGGCATGGCCAGTAAATAGGAGAAAGATCAAAGGTAAATTGGGAGTGGTTTGAATGGACGACCGATGTTGAATCCATTGATCATGGGCCGTCTACTGGGATTTTGAATGTCTTAATGATATCAGAATTTGACGATCTTGGACTTGTTGAATTTGTCTCGTCGAGATGCTCGATTCGACTATAAGCATGTCACATTTGGAAACTGTTCGGTAATCCAAATTACGGATTGAACCTTCTAAATATGCTTTGGGTCTTTGATTTGGAGTCATTTGGGCTGGGATTGAGTTGAATTTGGTGTCGTTGGGTTCGTATTTTCGAGAAGTTCAGTTCGACTGTAAGTTTGCAGAAAACAGAGTTCAGATGGTCTCCGATTTAATTTTTGAAGTTTTCAACTTGAGTTTTCCTCGAGATTCGTGCCCGATCAAGATAATTTTTTGATGATATATCAGAACTATAGAAATTAGTTATCCACAAGCGGATGGTTATAACCCAGCAAGAGGGGTTATATTTTAACAGTCAAGCAGCAATAATCGGATGACACAATATAGTACGGTCTATATTGATCTCTTGATCGTATATCATTTATTAAACATTTGAGTACTTTAATAATGTCATAATCGAATGATCTTTAGCTTTTTAGATTCGTCTTGTGCAGCCACTTGATTTGACTATATACACATAATATATAAAGAATATTTGATCCCTCAATTAGTTTTTATAAGTTTTCAAATATATTTCTCTTGCTTGATTTAAGCTCATTTAGAGTCAAATTGGATCATTTGTAGTGTTGATGGGTTTGTCTCATTCAGACATTCAGTTGCTAAAATTAGAGTTTGGCTGCTCCTGTAGTTAATTCCAGAAGTTTTCAATTCAAATATTTCCTCAAGATTCATGTCCATCAAGCAAATTATTTGGAGACTTATCAAGTCTTAAAGAGAAATAGGATATAAAATTATAATTATTGGCATAGAGCACTAATTAAATAGAAAAATGAAGACATTTAAAATTATTTTGAAAATAAAATAATAAAATTTTATGATATATGAAATATAGATATTTAAGTTCATAATTAATATTATATTTCATATTTTAAAATGCTCTGACTAAAAATTATGATTTCCTAAATCATTTTTTAACCTTGAAATGGTCACTAAAAAATCATAAAAAAAAGCATGTCTTGGACTCATAGATAATCCTTAGTTGATGGGACAATTTAGGCCATTTGTGCATACATAAATTGTAAGATACAAGAAATATTCTTATACAATAAATAAAAAAAATTATAAAAATTATAATAATTTTACATATTAAATGTTTTGTAATAATTTTAAAAAATATTAGCAGTTTCAATAATCTTAAAAATTGAGTGCTATAGTGCAAGGGATCAAATTTATTATAATTTTAAAAATGTTTTGAAATAATTTTAAAAAATATTACCACATTAATGATATATTATAATCTCAATTATTTATATGAGATATTATATTTCTTTTAATATTATAAAAAATTGATGCAATATAATTTCCTCCTATCCTATCACACCTATAAAGCCTATATATGAATCGTCCCCACGGTGGGGCCCAGTGCAAAGAAACAAGCATCAACCTAAGTACAGTCGAACATTCTAGAAGCACACAAAGCCTTCTAAAGCTTGATGGCTCAAAGGCGGTGGAATTGGTCACCAGATTTTGATTTCGTGTTATTTTGCCGCAGTTTTCTGCAGAAGTGGGCAAAGAATCCACCTGCGTTAGAAAAAGCGTTTTTTGAAAATTTGATTTATAATCAGTTTTTTAAGCGCAGGGACTAAATTATTATTATGTTTGATAATTTTGAAAAAGCTCAAAATGAAAGTACTTTTTATTAACATTTTTTTAAGTTTAATTAAGTTTTTTTAATAACTTTTATAATTTTGAATGGAACTCATAATCCAACATGCCTCCAATGTGTAAACCATCAAAACTCTTCTTCTTCTTTTTGTGACGAGGAACAAATCTGCTTTGCAGATTACAAATTCTGGTCGACTTAGCAGGCTACCCACAACAATTAGACTGGGTCAACGCTTAAGGCTTTCACTGCAGCCCATGGGGATCGAACCTGGGACCTGGGCTTTGCCCAACCGATTCTTTCCCACTCTAACTACAAGAGAAGGCTCAAGGGCTAAGAAAAATAGAGAAGAAGCCTGTGTTGGCATAATACTAGAGAAAATTGATTATGAGTCACATTGTTGAATATTGTGAGATGTTAGTATTGCCTATCTTGAAGAAACTCTCTCCATTTAAGTACTATAACCTTTCACTTGTGCTAATAGAGACATGAAATTCTTAGATCTCGGACACCATTAAAAGAAAAAAACTCAAGAATAAAATCCTATTTTTATCTTCAGATAGAGGTGTAATTTGGGTTAATAGGCTGGTTAACTTTTGACCTGAAAATGACCTAGCCCAAATTTAGTCAACTCGAATCCAATTCATTCATTAAATGAGTCAATAAATTTAAATTAAATCTGACCCAACATAAATGGATAAATACTTTAGTCATGTTAATTTAGCGTCAATATAACCCAAATTAGACCTTATTACCTTATGTAGACCTAATAACTCAAAAATATAACAAAAAAATGTAACTTAATATGTATCTTTAATTTTTTTAAGAATAATTACATTGGTTAATTCATTATTTTTATGTTTACATGAACACGACCCAACCTTTTTTTTTTAAGTCACTTAAGGTCATCGAACTCTACGAGAATCTTACATAGGTTGATTCAAACCTAAATTCTGTATGTTGAATTCAAGTCATATTTTCATGTTTTATCCAATATTATTAACACCCATATATCATACCTTTGGGAATGATAGAAACTTTATTAATACTCATATCTATTTTCTTTAATAAAGCTATGAAATTCAAAGGATCTTCAGTATCATCAATCATGATATCACCTTCAGAAGGAACAATACGTTCATTAACCATAACCATTTTCAATTTGAATGAAACCCTAACTTCATTATCAATAATATATGTAGGCTTTAAGGCAGCCTCATGATTCTTCATTCTTGATCCCTTCTTCGACTTACTCTCTCTTCCATCCTTCGCAATAGGCACATCTACACCACTAGTCAACCAAACATCATCGTTTATAATTGAACTGTATCGCCACATTGAAGAAAGGGGGTGAATGAATTTGCTGATTTTTTTTTAACTTTTTTAATTTTATTTTTAAAAATATTTTATTTTATTTTATTTTAAAATTATATATATGCTATGAAAGCGCAAATAGGTTGTTAGATCTATTGCTCACGTCCCTAGGCTAACCAAGAGGGGGGGTGAATTGGAACTTTTAAAAATTACTCTTGGTTTTTGAAAATTTTTTAAAGCAAATCGTACAATATGAACAGAGATAACTTTGGCTCTTTTGTTCAAATGCAGAAATTCAACCACAAAGAAAATAAATTGCAACAAGAAATAAAAACGCAGAAAATAAACAGTGAACAGAGAACACCAGAATTTATAGTGGTTCGGTCAAAACACGACCTACATCCACTCCCTAGAGACTCCTTCTCTAGGTATTGCACTAAACTCAAGTGACTCTCCTTTTGCCCCCACAGCAAGGCGGAGAAGCCTTTACAAACTCTCTTCCACCAACCCCGGTGCGGCAGAGAACTGTCGTCCTTTTCACCCTCCAAGTGCGGCAGAGAACCGTTGTCCTTTTCACTCTCCAAGTGCGGCAGAGAACCTTCATCCTTTTCACTCTCCAAGTGCGGCAGAGAACCGGAATCCTCTCGAACAATCCTCTTGCAAAAGTCTCCAAGGAACTAGGAAGATGCTTGAAGAACAAGTAAAAGAAATCCTCTAAATTGGATAACCTTGTGAATCTCCTCACAATTTTCTCTTGAAAGATCTCTCAAAACTCACTCCCAAACACTCTCCCAATCACTATCCTCTCACTTCCCAAAAGAATTTTCGCAGAAGGATATTTCCTTCAAACAGTTTTGAGTCATTTTTATACTTGGGACAGAAAAAACTGTTCAAAAACTGAAATTTCAAGTTAAGTCCGTGTCGATCGTCCCGTACGATCTAAGATCGTACCGTACGAATAATTCAAAATATCGATCATTTCATCTCGTACGAAAGCTTGGACGAATCGAACAGTGAGCTTCGTACGAACATTTCGTCCTATACGAAAGCTTGGACGAATCGATCAATGAGCTTCGTACGAACATTTCGTCCCGTACGAAAGCTTGGACGAATTGATCAGTGAGCTTCATACGAATATTTCGTCCCGTACGAACGCTTGGACGAATCGATCAGTGAGCTTCGTACGAACATTTCGTCCCGTACGAACGCTTGGACGAATCGATCAGTGAGCTTCGTACGAATATTTCGTCCCGTACGAAAGCTTGGACGAACCCAATTTTAAGCAGTTCATACAGCAAAACTCATGTACGAATAGTATTCGTACTGTACGAACATGACTTAGAAAAATTTTCTTGGCATGCGGGTTCTTTTTGGAGGACATATTCTACAGATCGTCCCGTATGATACCAAATCGTATTGTATGATCAGTTTAAAAAATTAAATTTTTTACTCCCCCATTATGTGTGTGTGTACAGTTATCCAACTTACAATCACACTCTCCCAGACTCAAGAAAAAGAAAATTTACAGACTTCATTTACAGTGAACAAATGAACTTGAAGTCTTCAACAATCTAGAATGTGAATTTTCTGAAAAATATTGTAGTACACACAACAAAAACTCAAATATATGTTAGAAGATGAATTAGACAAACAATAAGCTTTTGTAATCATCAAAAACCTAAATAACATAAACTTGGATTAGAATTCACATGAACAAACCGATTCACCCAAATCACAACATGCTATAGAAAATAAACATTCAAGATCAAACAAACTACCATAATCATAAAATATTTCATCCATGATGTACGAGATAAAGTAAAGAAAATAATGACAGTAAGTAAATAAAAAACAAAAGAGATAAGAAGGCGTAAACCAATTTTTATGTGAATTGGCACTAATGCCTATGTCCAAATCTTTAGACCTCGATCCATTCGTAGAAAGCACTACTCTCTCCTATAGTCACCACCAAATGGAGAAGCCCCTTTCCTTAATGGGTAATAGAGAAACCCTACGCCCTTTTTTTCTACTCCAAATAAGAAGACTGCTACTCTAGCCCATCGACAAGTCCGTTACTTCTTACAATAAAAAGCCTGAGATCACATTGATCTCTTATAATAGTTTTGATGAACAAAAACTTTTCATAACAAGAATTCTAGAGGATTTGAGGTAAAAGAAAACTTGAAATAATTATAGTGATCATTAGACATCTTTCTTATTTTGAATTTACAAAATAACAAGCTTGATGTTTTCTCTCTGAGAGCACTTTTCTCCTCAAGTTTTTTGTCTCACATTTGTTCTAAAACTTTTAGAATGATTTATATACTAAGCACCCAAAAATCAAATCCTAAAACATCTTTTTCTTAAAAATATAGGAAGATAATAGTACAATCCTAACTTTGCATAGTATGATTAGTTCAAATAGTCAGATATTATTAAAATCAAACTATGTTTGATCATCTAGTGTGATTGACATTATGATTTCTTATACTTGATTCTCATTTATTTCTCACGTAATTTTTGCGACATGATTAAATTATTGTGGGAAAGTAATTATGAATATATAGCATGATTAATATTGTACGGTATGATTAGTTCATACTAATATTTTTTTAATGTCTTAACTTAGATTGATCTTATCATACAATATGGATCAAGTGTATATCATACAGTGCAATAATGATCGTATAATATAATTAGTTCATCATCAATCTTTGTTTTTTTATTATCTTAGAAAGAAAATGTTTAGAATCATTTTGTGCTTGCTCTATCGTTGTGTATGTGCTAATTGTTTCTTAAATTTATTTTAACTAGAATAAAAATAAAAATATAATTTATGACTGAACTCTTTTTTTTTTTCTTTTTTTTTTCTTTTTTTTTTGCATTTTGAATCCCAGTTGACCAAGCAGCTTGATGCTTTTAATATTGACTTCTTTATCTTGTCCTCAAGATCTTGATTCACGTCCACGCTTGAGTCACCTTGGTTCCAGATTCATACATTTTATTTGAGTTCAGTCTTTGTGCACACCTACACTTATTAGTTCTAATTCCTATAGTAAGTGTATAATCCCATGAAATAATACAATAATTATTAAATTGAATTATGTTTGTGATCATCAAAACATGTGTTATGAGTTAAAGCTCATAGAGGCCAACAATAATCCTCAAGGAAGCTTCATTTACAATAATGTCGTCATTTGGGCAAGGTTTCTTTTGCTCTACCTTAGTTTATAAAACCAAGGACATTTATGTGGTCATAACATCTTATTAACTATCAAACAAGAGACAAGAATTGCATGAAGATTGGGGAGAAATACAAAAAGGCATGATGATTTGTTTTGGAATTATATCATACTTATTAACTTCTAAAATTGGAGCAAAATATAACCATTGAATGTTTTAATATGTTGGAAGCCATTTTAGTCTCATATTACAATATAAAGAGAAATTAAAGAAAACATTTTAGCTGAGACACTCTACTTTCTCTTGGGACAAGAAAAACTATTGAGCAACATTATTCCCAGATAATGCAAGTCACCAAATACATTACAAATTTTGTAATTATGGGATACACTATAAATAAATGATGAACTTGGCATGTGTTACAACCATAATTGTTAGAGTTGATGAGAAGATTAAATGCAAATACAACTAAGCATGATGTTGGCACAATGACAGATCATCTGAATATACTTAATTAATTAATGATGATCCATCTCCCAAGATTCTTGCATTATTTTTCTTCCTCGATACTGTAGGAATCCTCTCACGTATATATAGTAGAAGTAGGCCAATAATATTAAAAAAAAAACTTAAATTCTTATATTTGTATGCATTCAATGTTTACTACTGATCACTCATTATAGTATCTCAAATCATAGCATCTTCTTATATTTTTCATTGTTTGCATCCCAAATACTAAACCTCCTCTTATATTAAAGTTGATTGGATTTTCACATTTCATGCTAAATCTTATCTAAAATTAGAAAAATCATACCTAACATAAGATAATATTTAAGCTATAAATGATATTAAATATAACACTATGGTTTACCTAAACTAGAGGTTCCATTTATAATATAGGCCTATCTAACTCATGAAGTTTAATGATTGTACTATGCTTTGTCCATATAAAAAGGTCTATGGATAGCCCTAGCTACCTATGTCTTCCTACACCAATGGATTTATAAATAACATGCAGTAGATTTAGCCAGGCTATAGATAATCATAAACTATACTATACTTTATCTACTTCACAAATAATTATGCAAAATATTATTTGCATATCATTTGTCTGAAACTTATATTTTCTCCAATGGAATGAACTTCTAATGCAATGAAACAAACAAAGAAAAAAAAAAAATTTCAGTGTATTTTTCTCATGAAATTTCTCTCATTGAAGAAATTATTTTTTGCATACACCGGACCGTCTGGAGGCGAATCAAAATATGCCACGTCACCCGGTATACACAGCAAAAAAGTGATGTGGCGTATTCTAATTCGCCTTCAGACGGCGACCGTATCCGCACAAAATAATTTCACCTCCCATTGAATGCAACCCTATGGCATAGTTGAACATGATGAAGCGACTAGCAAAGGATTGATGAGCTTTGGTTCAGCTAGCTAATTTAATTCTGAAACAAATCAGTCTTCAAAAATATATATAAATAATGAAAATAAATGAAGTAATATAATATTTACATTAATATCTGTAATAAAAGAATGACAGCCAATTAAATTTTTACTCAGCAGTATTATTGCACCTTTATCCATCACCATATTAAACAAAATGAATTTTATTGTTCCATTCAGTTCAGTTAAATGCTTCTGTATTTTCTTCTGATACAGAAAAAAAAAAATTAACAGCAACAAATAAATACAGCAAATTTCCATTAAAATAGCTGGCAATGGTCTACAGTATCATCCATCAAGCTTAATAACTTCTCCATTAGAAAAGAAAGAGAGAGGGAGAGAGAACTCAGCAAAGCAATTATTATTACAGAAAGAGATTCGAGGCAATTAATTAATGAAATGAAAAAGCAAGCTCAACAATCAATCAATCGATGAATAATAATAATAACAATAAATATTACAACTATTCTGAAATGAATAAAGCTTAAATAAAAAAATGGAGCTGTTAAATTCTGCCCTCTGTGAGGAGCAAAAGCTGGAAGCTGCTCTCATCAAGCCTCCATTGAATGCAAATATAAATGAAAGCTTGAAAGTTCATGAGAAAGAAAGCTTGTAGTGTTGTACAATTAATACAAAGAAAAATAGTTTAATCTCCACCATCATTAAATCCTCGCCTATCTCTTAATGACTCTTCTTAGATCTCACCTCAAAGGGTCATAAAAGATGGGCACATGATGGAGTAGTAGCACCGAATACCAAATAATAACACGAGGATTGATTAATACAATATTAAACCATATCCCCACATTAACTCTTCCTAGTGCGAGAGTAATGAGGGGGAACCTCCCAAGTCAAAAACTATTTATATAACTCGTCCAAAAATAAAAGCCACATTAATCTCTCTCCCTGCCTTCAATGCTCTATGGAATCGTGATGAGTGGTGGAAAGATTTTCAGTCATCATAGTTAAAATACCAAATTTAGGAAAAAAAAAATTTTTTTTATTTTTTTCTTTTTTTTCTAACATGAACTAATCACCCCCTCGATCCCTCCTCCTAATGCTACTACTATTACTCTCCTAATGGGTGAAATAATTTAGTTTTAGAGTGGTGAAAGAGATGATTAATTACTTGGCATCCATTAGTTATAACTTATAAGGCATTTGTTATCTTATTTCTTCAAATTTTTAAGTAGTTTTCTTTGTTTGTTTGTTTTTTTTTTTTCAAAAGGGTAATTGACATTCCACCTTTTGGCAAATAGTTTAGCACATTAGGTTTTATGATCAAGACTAGTGTTTAGGTGGAGTGATTTTAAGTAAAAAAGGAACAAAATGAACTATATATATATCCTTAACCTACGAAAGAAGGGTCTATTTGGGACGACAGTAACATTTTATAACTTGGCTATCTTTGCTATAAAAAATAGCTTTCTATCACAGAAATTTTTGAAAAAAAAAATACCAATCAAGCGAAATTATGATTGTTGTTTGAAAAGCAAAACAACAAAATAGCTGTCCCAAACAGACGTCATAAAATCAATAACCAATTTTGAATTAAGGATACGAAAAAAAAATTCTTTTATCATTTAACATAAAATTATTTTTTGGGGATAATATATAGATCATGCCTTCCTAATGAAACAAGTAGAAGAACAACAACGTGGGCTCCATGAAATCAAAATTCATGAAAGATGTGCCTCACTTGCTCTCATTTTAAAATATCAAAGATCCAAATATAAACACCATGTATTATGTCATGTGAAGAGATAGATATCCAATTCCTTGTTGATAATTAGATAAACCCTAAAACTAAATTATCCTTTAATTATTCTACAAGAATTTGGATTGCAAAATCCAATGTGCAATATAGAGAAATGACTAATGAGTGACCTGAAAGTGAAAGAAGTTGAAGAAAGAGAGAGAATAATTTCCATAAGGAAGACTTTAGAGGAGCTTGGAAATGTAATTATATATCTTAACCTGACTGAATTGTCCTCACATGGATCAAAACCAAAGCGTCATTAATGCGAGCTTATCATATAATAACTAAGATGAAACAAATGAGTTTTGAAGCTACACGTCTCGTATATCTTGCAATAAATTGCAAGTAAATAACCATTTTGCTAAAATTAGTATGTTTTTATAGCATTATTTTCTGGTATTACCACAGATGCATTCAATACCATTTATTTGCTCAGTTAAGATCCTTTGGAGTCTTTGAAATTCATAAATCCCTATTGCACAAATTGGAAGGAGATAAATAAATTTTTGAAAGAGACTAAACAATCTTATTAACTGATATACAATACATATATGAGGGGAAAATTAAGGGTCTCTTAGGCTTCGTTTGGGACGGCTTTCTTACTGTTTCTTAAAGTAGCATAAAAAATAAATTTTTGTATTAGAAAGTTGTTTTAAGAAGCAGCGAAGCCTTAATCTGTGGCAACTTTTTCTTTATTTTGCTTTTCAAACAGCAATCATAATTTCATTAATTGGTTATCAATTTCTTGCTGCTTTTCAAAAATCTATATGATGAAAAGTTGTTTTTAACAATCAGAATAGTTGAATTACTTTTCCAGTAACAACTTTACAAGTAATTTTACAAATTGGAAGCTTATGTCAACTCAGTTTCTATTTATGTAAATGTCAAATTTAATATAATATATTTAAGAAATATAAAATTTGGGGAAAAATAGGGGAAATTAAAATAAGAAACAATTCTCACAAAATCAAGGCTGACTTACTGAACAACATTTATACATCAATTAAAACCTAGGAGTAAATACTATTAATGGAACAGCTTGCATACTTCGATGCATCAGTCCACATGGCAAAAAAACTGGGAGGAAATTTGTTCTGTATAAATTTTTTTTTCTTTTTTATTTGCTTTATGGTACCATACAAAATGTCAAAACCAATTACTTTTTGAATAAAAAATAAATTTAATGAAATTTTTTCTTTGGGACTAAATTCCTAAAAAATAAAAAAATAAATTGTTACCATTCTTCTTATCAAAGCATGACAAGTGGAATAATCTGGGCAAGCATTTCTCAAGCTTTTGAGTTTTGACCCCACTGGCTCTTATAATATCCTAATGATCTCAAAATATAATGAGAAACAGAGGTCTGACTGAGTGGAGGGCAAGGGAGAAGATGGAGATTTAGTTAATATTTTTCTCATCCATATTTCACCGACTACAGCAACAATAAATGGAACAGAAGCATCAGTAATTTTCTTTTTCTTTGAATTTCAATGATCTGTTGGCTGCAAAATCTCATCTGCAGCACTGTTCATGAATAAATAACTGCAGGATTAAAGTTTAATGAATTCCATTCAATCTTAGGCCTTCAGAAGGGGAGACCTCAAGAGTAAATAGAATAAGGGTTTGTATATAAAATAGAGTTGAAGAGATGATAGAAAGAGAAGGGAAGAGTATTTATTCTTGTGCTGTGCATTAAAGAAAAAGTTGAGACCTACTTAGTCCACAGCCTGAAATCTTTATATAATGTCACAGGAGGCTCTCAACTTTCACATCCACATCAGGAAACATACGCCTTCTTCTCTCCGCAGCTGCTATCTCCCTCCGGCGAAGCTCGGTCTCCTCCGGCAGCTTTAAAAAGCTGGGAGATATTCCCTAAGGTTTTTTTTTTTTTTTCTTTTTTTTTTATCCGTCTATTTGTGTATAAGACTGCAGGTGTATATTTGTATTGTTTTAAACATTGATAGTGTCTGATATAGAAGAGGAGAGATGAGCCGAAGTGGAAAGAGCCCAAGGCTGGACCTGAAGCTGAACCTGTCACTGCCAAGGAGGGGGAACACCTCAAGGATGGCTGTTGATAACAGAAGCTCCGATGGCTCGCAGAGTGGTTCACCTTTGTCAACATCTCCGCCAAGCTCGTGTGTGTCGTCGGAGGGGGAACAGGGACTCAGGTGTTCAAACAGCCCTGAAGCAACTTCGATGGTTCTCGCCGGCTGCCCTCGTTGCCTTATGTATGTCATGCTATCAGAGGATGATCCAAAGTGCCCCAAGTGCAAGAGCACGGTCCTCCTTGACTTCCTCCATGACAGCGCAAACAACAAGATGAATAGGAAGAGTTAAGGGATGTCATGTTTCATCCTGTTCCTGCAGCTCTCTGCTCAATCCACCAAACCCAGCCATTATTAGCCATAGATTTCAGTGCTTTGTTCTTCTCAATCTTTTAGCTTTCATCTTCTTAGTATAGCTTCTGTCTCTCTCTATTTTGTTTGTGTTCACCTACGTTTTACCCTTCTATTGAAGCTAATGTAAACTGGACAATTCTGAAAAGCCCAAATTCTCCAGTCAAGTTATCATATACATAGAAATTTCGTCTTATTTCATTCCTACTCTTATTCAGAATTCTCTCGCATATACATATCAAGTAATTTGTATGAACTAATGCAGCTTGGAAATGGCAAAGGAGAGTGCCAAGTTGTGAACAATGAAAGGGAAGAGAAGGCTTTTGAATTGCTGGAGTTATTAACAATAAAAACTCAATTGAATGAAGAGTAAGTGAGGCAGTTGAGAATAATGAGGGATTACGTCAGATGATAAATAGCAATTTAAGTGCAACCCCTATTCCGTTCCTTTCATTCACTCCCCCACTTTCATGAATACGCAACAAAAAAACAAGGCAATACTAAATGCAAAGCAATCACTGCTGTTTTCCTCAATTTGGGCTTCTACTTTACCACCATTTATATAAATGCCTCAGCTCATTCAGAAGAAATACAAGAGAAAAAAAATGTTTAATAGTTCTGCAACTTGAGACCTACAATTCCTACTGAAATATTTGAAAATTACTACCTATTTTAAATTTTGAAAAAATAAATAATTAAAGCAATTTAATGATTTCAGGTCAAATCTGCATACAATTCCTACTAAAATATTTGGAAAATACTTACTATTTGAAATTTTGAAAAAAATAAATAATTGAAGAAATTTTATGATCAAATCCAGTTTACAGCTTAATGCCGGCTGTTCTCATTACTGTTATCCTCAGCTGGAGTACATGATGGGAAAAACCTTCTTGTGGACTATGCAAAATCAAACTCATGAGAACTAAGGCTTTGTTTGGATACAATAAGCGAAGAAACTAAGGAAATGAATTAAATTTAAACAATTTGTGGGACGACTATGAATCTGTAACCATTCATTTGAGCTTTGTATTTTTTTTTTTTTTTAGTTTCCTTCCACTCATAGGCTGGGCCCTATTTGGTTCCTTGACTTAGAAATCTTGTATTAAAAAATAATAAATTTACTAGATTTCATCATCTTATGTAGTTTAAAAATTCCTTCAAAATATCTCAATCCATATTTTATTTGTCACGCATAACATCAACTGAGAACAAAATCATCATTTAAAAAAAAAACATAAATCTTTTTCTACAAACCACCAAATAATGAAGCCTTTATTAATCATATGGCAATATTTTACAAAACTTCTAACAACTAAGCTAGCTGACACCCACTAATTTGCCAAATAAAATTGTTACACTGCCTTGGGAGAAAACGCTTTCAATGTCAACCACACAATAGCCCCCCTCCCACACCCAGCCATCCACCCTTGCATTCTGCATCAAATAGCCCCACATTAGATTCCACAGCATCAACAACTATACTATACTTTTTTCCTGTCCCCCGGACCCTCCATGATATATATTGGCTAAGATGCTTGAAAGTACAACCATCACTATCAAAACATTCATGGTCCAGCCTCCTCACATCCCCACAAAATCTCATGAGACATCCTATTTTCTTCTCTCCCTCACAATTAGAACACAAACTTAAGGAAACTAATATAATATATAGTGCTTATTAGATGAAAAGGCAAAGTTTCGTTTGTTGTTTGTAAAACCTGTTGGGAACAAAAGATTCAACAACTCCCTCCAAACTCGAGAGATGGCCGACATGTGACAGGCTACCAATCTAAAGAGAGCAATAACCAAAGATCAGTCATCAGTTGCCCAAACAAGTCAAACATGCGAAAATTGCGCTGCAAACTGTAATGATAAGAATCTCACCTCGCACTTGCTGGAGCTTTGTGGGCTATGCGATATATTTTTCATTGTTTTCTAGATGATTCAGAAATGATAAATGTGCAAATTTATCATCTACTCAAAATGAGCAACAAATTAAATATTATAAAATTTTGATAAAGCTCGCAAAGCAAAATATTAATCACAAGCAGGCAGGCATTCACGGTTTAAAAAAATCCAAAATAGCACTTTACTAAGTCAAAAAAGAACAGTGTGTAATTTGGCTTAAATCTCATCAAATCTTGGAAATTTTAATTAACAAAACCAGTACTGTAATAACATATGATTATCGCCTATAGGATTAAGAAGATTAAAACAATGTAGCAGTATAAATCATGCTATACTCGTTAACATAACTCTACCCGCCCTTGTTTTTTACGAGGCACACGGAGTTCATAAAACATGCAGGAATGCACAACAACATGAGCTGCTAGAGTTGCATTTTCCCTCTTATGGAAAGAACCACAAATAAATTTTACCGATAATTGGACAAAGAATAATCCAAATGCATTTAAAAACTTTATAAGATTTCTTTGATAAAAATCATCATACAACTTGAATGCACAGAAATGATGCCCGTGAGCTCTTGAAACTATTCCAGACCAAAACCAAGCAGCAGATGCATATATTGGCCCCATACGATATTCCATAAAGTTCATAAAAATGATTTTGCTGAACTGAACGAGATATTTGATAAACTTTCCGGACATCTTCAAATTATTTGAAATACATCTCTTAGATTCTAGTTACACTTAAAAAACAAATCATCCTTCCAAAGTTCCCATTAGTAATACTCATGGAGTCCGCAAATCATCTAGCTCAAAACCTTACTAATCATTCCGTAAACAAAATCTATAGGCAGATTTACAATGTCATGTAAAACAGGTGCCTCATCAATCTGCGAACCTACCAGCAGCACAAGCTATTGAAAGACAAAATCTACTTCCTGAATCACCAACTCCTTTATTATTATTTGTAAAGCCGACGCTGGTCTCATGAAATCACTTTTGACATTGACAATTATGTGCAGTTCCCATACTTGCATAGAAAGAAATAAAGATCATTATAAGGAATCATGTCCTTTACATAAAAGTACCACAAGATTAATTGCAGCCAACAACATTATACCATCTGATCTTTCGCTTCAAGCTTCACAAATAGTTGGGATAAGGTTAATCAGGATGATGATGATCAGTTGCTTCAAGTCAGTTGCTAAGCTCATTCTGAAGAAGCAACTATAAGAGTGCACATTTGGAGGCCTCAGGAAGATCAAAATCTACTAGATGCACAAATTACTAAATATGCAAGATAGCGCAACAAGCAACTTCTGCAAGCAACAGTCAAAGATTTAACATTTAAAAGTTAAATAGGAAACAACAATATGTCAGATGATCTATCAAAAAAAAAAACTCACTGAATGACCACAACTTCTAGCCTACATAAGAAATTTTCACTCAAGTCTAAGCAGCAACACATGTTTGTGTCAAACACAGCTTTGAATTGTTCAGTAAATAATAGCATTGTAAATCCTTTACCTGATAAGGTGCACCTTACCACAAAATCATAGATTTGGACAAAACACTATCAACGACATAGCACTCAAATGTCCATCCTGATCATGGATTCCTTTGACGTTCTCCCCAACCACTACTGCTTCTAATGTACTTATCGACAATACCAAATTCCCTGTTTTGTTCAAGCCTCTTGGCATAATTTTCAGTGGAAATCGGTCCCCTTTTCAATCGCCGATAGTATATCATCTCCCATGGCCATAGCCGAGCAGCACCAAAGTAGCCCTCAACTGAAATATCCAACTCATCCTCCTTATGTGACACCAGTCCATAATGATGAAGTGCTGAGAGCATTTCCCCTGTTGATATCGTAGTAGGGTCAACAGCTGCTTTTTCTGCTGGCTTCATCATAAGAGAATTCTGCAGTGCACTTGTCTCCGGATAATTTCCAGAAGCAGAAGCAACACCATTGAACAAGTCAAAACATGCATCAGTTTCATTATATGCAGTTTTCAAATCAGATTTATAAGCACTGACACTATTTTTTCCAGAATATTCTGCATTAAATTGAGTCTCAACACCCAATGGAGATAATGAATTTGCATCTTTCAATGTCTTTACTTCAGAGTTGGTCATTTTAGACGTATGCTTGGACTCTAGGCATTCCATATGCTCAGAGTTGTTCTTCAGGGTGTTAGTTATTGAAACGTTTCCTTCTATATTCTTTGGCGAAGATGATGACTTCCGACCCAATGAGATAGAGAGCGACAGTGACCTCAGTGGACTTGACATTGACTTAGATCTTGACAAAGATTTAGACCTTGATCTAGAAATTTTAGATTTGGCATAAGATGAGTCCGAAACAGACCTTGACCTAGAAGATGCTGGATGGGATCTAGAAGACGCTCTAGATGTTGAATGAGATCTGCTACCAGAAATAGATTTTGAATGTGAATGTCCTGAGCTTGATTTAGAAGAATCGGAAGACATTGATGAAGTGTCAGATGCTTTTTTTGCTCTTCTTTTTTTCTCTGATATTTTCTTTGATGGGTATTTCTTCTTTGTTCCCTTCTTAGATTGAGACCGACAACGCAGCTTGGATCTGTGTTTATCCCTTCTTTCTGGAGAGCTTCCGGTCCTTATGGAGTTATTGGAATGTAATTCCTTTCTATCCCATGTACGACGTCTAGCTATAAACGGATCTCTGCTGGTGCTTGGCCTTCCCCATGAATTGGCTTGAAACCTTTTTAGTCTTCCTTCCACTTTATCTCTAAAACTCATTTCATCCCTCGTCTGTTCAAACTTAGTAAATCTCTCTCTCCTACCATCTCCTTCAGGGCATTTCCTCTTAATATGACCCACTTGGCCACAATTGTAACAGGCTAGATGGTGTATAGATTTATCAAAATTCCTCTCACCTTCCGGAATGAAGTGCTCTCTATGACCTTTTCGATGAAGTCTATAGGGAGAACTGTCTGAGCTGGCTCTTTGGTTACCTTCTTTCTCATCTCTCTTGCTGTAACCATGGTATGGTTCATAACGATCAAAATCATAACCTTTCCCAGCTCCATGACCGGGCAACACATCACTGGTAGGCTCACCCCAACGATCAAGTTCCAATGGATTTAGTTCACCTGCGTCTTCATCCATCAATGCACCTGTCAAATTCTCACTTCTGTTTTCTCTAACACTATCAACATCTTCACGAGTATGACCTGCTTCTTTATCAGGTGCATCATCAATCTGACGCCCTCCATGATTATAAGATGGACTATGAATATCTGTAGCAAAATCCCTTCGATCTTGTGAACTCCTAAACACAGTAACATCATCATCTTCCCTGAAAATCCTTCTCCGAAAGGGTTCATCAAATCTAGAACCCCTTGTAGGCCTTTGAAAAGGCCTAGGCTGTTTGTTTGACCAGTTCAGAGATATTTGCTCCCCACAAATTTGTTTGCCCCGCAGTGCTCGCAAAGCCCTTTCTGCATTTGCAGCGACTTCATACACCACAAATCCATATCCATCTTTCAACTGAAAATGACAACGGCCAAATCTCCGGAAAACCCGTTCAAGCTCATCTTGTCGGACATGAGGTGAAAGGTGACCCACATACAAAGACATTGGTGTGTTATGAACCTATTAAACGCACATACACAATACAAAAATCAGAAGAAAAAGAAAAGGTAGCATGGAAAGAAAAAGATAAACTGCAAAATGAAAATATAAAATAATACAGGAATATGACAATTCATGTTGAAAACACAGGTGCACCACATAATCTAACCCACACAAATGCCCCAAACAATTGTTTCGTATTTGATAAGATGATACAGGAATATGGCAATGCACATTGCTAAAATGTTTCGCAGTCCATAGTTCTGAAACCCCAAAATAAATCCACACCGGCCTAATGCTTGGTGAAGCACCTAGTTGCAAAGAGGCTTCTTACTATGAATTAGAAGGTGTAAGCTTAACAAGGAGAAAACAATTTAATGTTATATAATATACAAAATATGGTCTACATTTCCACATCATTCCCAACATTATGCTACGGGGATAACCAAACACTGATTGCCCTTACAAGAAAGGCTCAGAAATCCAAAAAGCTGCAGGTATGTTACAAAGCACAAACACTGCACTAATTACCCATGCAAGACACCCAAGTAATCCCATCGCCCCTGGAGATCCCCCACAAACCCACACACAAAATAAAAACAACAAAGAACCAAAAAGAGAAAAGAAGAGAAGCACTGATCACAAGTTAAATAATTATTACCAGCTTATTTCAATTTTGACGTAACAAATGGAACGAATCAACATGTACTATTTGCTACTTATGTCTTGAAGATTTACTCAGGTTTAAATGGAGACATCATATTCACCTCTTCTAAAAATTACGCATTCAATGACATAGAAAGGTTCACAAAAACAATTGAAATCTCCAAGCAGGAGAGGACAAGGATGCTAATAACATAGCACATAAAACAAACACCATGCGGCAGCAAAATATTGAGATAAGGAGTTATGGTATTCTTTTAGATATTTGTTCAACAGATAAATATTTGAGATGGGAAAAACTTTAATAACCAATATTTTCTCAATTCTTATCAATTTCTTTTTATAACCAAAAAATGGCACCACCTACTTATGCTAGAGAATTTTTTTCAGAGCAAGTGTAGACACCTAAGAATCTTGGCCAAGTCTACTAGTAGTCAAGCAAACAAGGATTTGGGACCAGGGAAGGAAAGAATGACATTTTTTATAAGGTTCTAGGAGGGACAGTCCCGGGTTTTCCAGACAAGCTCTATGTGATGCTCAAATTAGAAACCATGGCAAAAAGGATAAGAGAAATGAAAGGAATTTGCCACTTTTCTCTTCTCAAAGTGCTGGTAAGAGAGAAAGAACTTTCAAAATAAATAAACATTAATAATCAGAGGAAAATTTCAAGTCACGCCTGCCCTCATAATGGAGTGTATGGATGGCAGAGAGAACATGTCATCCCCATTTCCATAATATTCTTACGGCTGTGGTATGATTGCTCTTTAATAGTTGGATCAAAGCTTAAGAGACCACTTTAACCCTCTCTAGACCACAGTTGACTACCCATAGATAGTCCCTCTACTCTTGCTTCTTTAGTGCAAAGACTGAAGAAGGAGACAAGCACTAGTTATTCTCGTTCTAGGTGTTGACCAACCTTCTAACCTCCATGGGCTTCAACTGCCAGGAATCAGCTTAGGGGTTTTTTGGAATTACTTTTTATTTTTGCATTTAAAAATAAGTTTAGTTTGCAATTTTTAGCTTCCTTTGTTTTCTATTTTGGAAAACAAAGTAAGTTATTTTTTAAAATACACAAAACAATATTTAGGAGTTTTTAGATGTTTTAATTTTTTTTTTTAAATGAAAATCCCCCCAAAAACTACACGCCAATACCAACCACCGATCATAACTGCCAATAGGCAATAGCCAACATTGATGCTTGTCATCACCACCATGCAATATGCAATAAAAAAAAATAAAGCTTATTTAGAATACCAAACATATTTTTATTTCATATTAAATAATAAATCAACAAACAAAAAATTGGAAGTGATCTCAAACGGCCACTTAATAAATATAAATTACACATGTTATTGGCTCATTATGATTACAATAAGGCCTCAGCAATTTGAATGGAATTATCCTTTTATTAAAATTAATAAGTTATGCTAGCTTCTTAAAAAAAGTCAAGCTTAGAATTCTTGGTGAGTAGATAATACTAAGCTCTTTAGTAATATTTGGATATAATTTTACTAATGACACCATTTTTCAAAAATGATGATGAAAATTTTAATGGGCTGTAGTGACATGAATGAATTGGCTTCTAATAATGTCAGGATTCCACTTATCCTTCAAATTGAGCAATGCAAATCGCACTGAACTACACATATAATGTTATTGAATAAAGCTAGCACAACTCTTGTTTTTTTTAAATATGATGGCCAAGTAGAGGAGTGAGCCACATTCTTTAAATATGTTAGCTGATTTCCTTTAGTTAATAACACCAAGTTATGATAATTGCACCGATATCCCTTAATGATGAAAGGCAAGTTTGATGATTCTCAATTGTTATAATTGTTAAGAATGATAGGCTCCTTTAAATCTAATACATCTACTCTCCTAACATGGTCTTCGGAAGGCCGTCGTTTTACATGACCAAACCATCTAAGCCAACTCTCTCTAATTCTATCTGTCACTGGAGCTACTCCAACCTTTTCACGAGTATGCTCATTTCGTATCCTATATCTAAGAGTAAATCCACTCATCCACCTGAGCATCCTCATCTCAGCAACACTTAACTTAATTTTATGCTTCTCTTTTAATGGACAACATTCAGCGCCATAAAGCATTGCATGTCACACCACCATCTTATAAAATTTTCCCTTAAGTTTGAGTGGTACTTTTCTATCACACAACAAACTCGAAGCATTCCTCCACTTCAACCATCCAACTTTAATTATATTAATAATATCCCCATCTATTTCAACATCACTCTAAAAATAGACCCAAGATATCTAAAACGAGTACACTTGTTAATGACTTGATCGCTCAAAGTCACAACCCCCCACTAGATCTATTACTACAAATGACAGGCTTCATGTCTGAGAACAATTCCAAGCATATATATCAAAGACCACATTGATATTTGCCAATTTAGGGATAGAGGTTGAAATAGAGAAAGATCATCCCCGGGCTGCTACAATTATTTAGCTTCCCTTTATTATAATAAAATGGCATAAATGATTTCTTAATTGAATTGATAACCTACAAGAAGAATTTCTTATTTAGAGGATTCCTCTTGATGAGTTTCCTTGTTTGAGAGCATACAATCCCTTGAGGTTTTCTAACTCAATCTATACCATTTGTTGTATCATTGATGATATGATTATAAATAATTTTATTTGTGTAGTTGAATTAAATTTATTAGAATTTAGTTTTTTTTATATTATCTCTCTTTCATGGAGAATTATCTTGTAATGAGCTTTGAGGATAGTTTGGACATTTTGTTATCCAGCTATTTCTATATGAGCCCCTTATTCTTTGTAAAAACATATTGTGATGAGTTCAATGAAATTTTTGAAGTCTTTAATTTAGGTTCCTTTTTCTTGTTTTAAGGACGTGCTATTTTGGTATATTTTTGTTCTTTTTTTTAGTGTGTAGATATATATATGCTCTCTATAATCCTACAACATATCCTACATCAATTTGGTATCAAAATAAAATCATGTTGATTTTGCATTCTACTTCAACAATTTACTATTGTTTTTGTAATTGAACTCCAATTTTGCACCCTTTACATCAAATCCTTGTATTATTTTTCTTTCCTGCATCCCTCACTCTCCTCCAAAGCAGCTTTATCACAGTGCTCAGCTGCCAAATCTTAAAAAAGAGCAACTTTTCCGTGCACAACCAACGTTCCTTCCTATTTGTGTACTTTCTTTCTCTCTAGCCACCCCCATCTCTCTCCACTTCCATCTCTTCCACAGTTCCACCTCATTTCCCAAGTTCCATCAACCACTAAAATTTCTCAGACCACTGCAAAAAAAATAAAAGTTAAAATTTAAATTTCAGATTAAATTCAAATTTTTAATCAATTCCTAAAATCCATCAATTAAATTAGTCACCTAATCCAAAACAAATCCTCCACATTCCTCACTTAAATTCAAACAAAAGTAATTTCAAGTCAATAATTAACGCATTATTATTCTCTTGAAAAGTAACAGCAACTCCAAAGAACGGTACCCAAATATGCATCAATCCAGAGACATCCTTCTCTTGGTTTCTCAATTAACCAAGCAATACTGCCATTAAAAAAGGAGAGAACAGAGATGTTAGAAAATAGAAAAGAAATGAAAGAGAAAATAAAGATACAAAAATCTTCTTCAACCATGCTTTTGGTTGACAATCTTTGCGCTTTGGTACTCTTTCAAGAGATATGTTCAACATCGTCTTGAGAATAGCGCACATCAAGAAGAGAATTTGATTGTGCTTTGCGATAAGTTTAGGTGTGCTTTTGTTTATGTCCAGGATGCTTCAATTGAAGGTATACCTATAAATATTTTCACAATATGAAAATGTCATTAACTTTCAAGACATTTTGCGCTTCTTCTGATCGAATGCATCGCTACTCCTTTGACCTTCTGAAGAGATTTCACTAGTTATAATCTACAGAGGACGACTCTCCTCAAACCAATGAATTGATGCAATAAACCAAGTCTTTTAATTAATGATGGTATAGAAATATAGAATTTTAGATTCATGAGGCATTAGCATTAATTTACATTCTCCCACTGCCATAAAAACTATCCTGTCATAATCCATAGGGATAATTTGGACTTTTAGTTCTCAAGCTTCTTATAAATAGTTTCTTATTTCATTTTAAAAACCATGTTATGATGAGTTTATTGAAAATATCCTACCATCAATGCTTTGGCTTTCTAGTTTTCTTGTCTTGAGGATTCAACAATCTGATGTATTGAAGAATCAAAATCTAAAGGATCCATTGAGTGTTAGTTCTGTGTGAAATCTAAATGTGTCGATCAATCAGGTTGTACGATGGACTAACTCGATGTCGTTAGTCGAGCTCGTCACGCTTAGGAGGGGGGTTGCAGGAAGGCCTCCACCTGCTGGGGTTCGGGGGATTTACCCTCATAAAAAAAAATTTATGTACGTTGTACAGCGCTGCAACGTTGTATACTCAAGCGATGCGATGCTGCAGTCTCTGGTTGGAGATAGAGGGCAAAGCGCTGCGGCGGTACAGGGTGGCTCAAAGATAGAAAGTGGAGCACTGCAATGCTCCAAACTCAGCGCTACGAGTCGGGCTAAGCAGTTTTCTTCCTCGTTTTTTATATTTAACTTTAAGGTTTGTGTCCCTTAGGATAGTTAATGTGCGTCTCTATGTCAGTTTTGTATGAGAACGATGTAAAAAAGTAAAGAGAGACAAGGTGAGAGAGAGAGAGAGAGAGAAGAGATCTGTACAATTTCTTCCATTTTCATAGTGAGTTTCTTAGTGTGGTGTGGTTCCATAGTTTTTTCCTGATTTCGGATTTTTCCACATTAAATCATGTTGTTCTTTCTTTACCACAACATTTTTTCCTTTCTTGTTTGTATTCCCTGCATGGTTTTATTCCCAACATTGAGTACATTTTTTTAATCTTCCCCTTTCAATTTAGTTGCATACCTTGCTTCACTTTTTCAATTGGTAAATATTGATAGCTCTTATCATTTATTTTCTTCATTGTTTCTCATAGACATCATTCTATAAATAGTGGAAGCATGTAAGGATTAAAATAATGCTAACGGCTAATTTGGTTCCTTGGAAATAAAAATAGAGTTTATTTACACCCATTTTAACTTTTATACACGTAAAAATAAAATCTATTTTTTTTAATATTTTGAAGAAGTCTGTTGAGTTGAAAATTCATATTGATTTATAATTACATCCAACTAAATAAGAAAATCTAAGAAAATCATCCATTTTCAAAATATTTTCAAACTTCAGGAAACCAAATGAGCCTTCGTGAATATGACGAATACAAATTTTACAAGCACCAACCCTTCATCCGCTTAATGTAGCATCCGGCCCCTCACTCTCCTCTCTTTCCTCCCTTCTCTACCCCTCTTAAATGTCACCTTCTCTCTTCCCCTTCTTAGTCCCCCTCGCACCTAGATTAATTTCCCTTCGCTTTTATCCAAGGGTCCATCAAGAATAAAAATACATCCACATCAATTTGCACCATAACAAGACATTGACAAAAAAATTAGTTTACATCATTGGTGATTGTCTTCTAGGTATATGCACTTTCTATTAACTTGACTATCACCATCACCTTCATCAACCTTCGACCATCCTAAAAATCCCACACCAAACTTTCTAGTAATTATGAAGACGGGTGATATTGCCAAGTCTATATTAGTACCCTATGAATACTACAATTTAGTTGAAGATTAGGATAAAACATCGACATCATCATCATCCATATGATCATAATAATAGCTTTAATTATGTTGAACAATCTCCTCCCAGATTTTCTCATGCATCCTACTTTCATACAAAGCATCACCACTTTGATTAAGAGTAATAAACTTAATGTTTTGTCATACAATCCCAATTATTAGAATGCATGGACATAACACACCCATCCCAATCCTTTTAATCACACAAACTCCAAACCAATGACCCAAGTCAATCCTATATAGTTCAATTATTACATTGGTCCTAAAAAGCTCCAACTATGTTAGCTTCATTAATGCCACTACCTTCCTTACCCCTATTGAGAAGATTGATGTTTAGTTGCCTATGTTCAAGCTTGCAACTGATTTTGCACAATGGCTTGGGCCTAATCAAGTGTCTAAACTTGAGTTTGATCCAATGTGCTAGCCCAAGAGACCAAGTGATTAAGTTTGAGTGGGAGATCATGCAAGAGTGTGATGTTAAGCCCAAGTTGCTCTGAAATACTAAAATAATTCTCTGACCTTTTGAAATGGAGATACATGATGTTTCTCAACTCTCTCTGCTTCTGCCCAAATCATAATCATTCCTATAATTTGAGTTCATCCGACCAATGTTAATAACATTATGTTGTCATGAGGACCTTGCCAAGGTTCATGAAGTTGTCAACAGCTCCACATCTTTCAGACTACTATATTTATTGTCTTCTTAGCGCATTGATAAAGCTACTTAAGCTTGCTTTGCCATCAACGCCTCCAAAAACAACTTAGGGGTTGTTTGGTCAGCAGCATTTTAAGTGAACATGGATTTTAAAAATTCAAGTGTTTGGATGGTTGTGTTTCAAATGTAAAGTATCTTAGGAGTGAATTTGAAATTCACCATCTAGTTCCTTTTGAGTGCATTTGAAATTTGCCCTTTTGATCGAATTCCAAACACATAGCATAGGAACGAGTAATGTCGGCCACCCACCATCATTATTGCCCATTGTCGCCACCCATTGCTAACTAATGGCTAACCTGGCCATCTATCACCCCATCACCCATTGCAGACCTACATCGGCAATGCCAGCGTAGGACAACATCACAGCTGTCGCCAACGACGCCACCACAATCAACCACTGTCATCATCGTCACCCACTATCCCACCCCCGACCACGCTATCAGCCACCTCCAATCAACTATTATTCCAAATGCACTGCTATTTTATTTTGCATTATCATACTTCAAACCAAACAAAAAAAGTAAACTCCTGCATTTGTAGAGTACTCAACCAAATAAAAAATATTTTCAATACAATGTTTTTACTTTACACTAAATTCATTTTTCATCAAACTAAGCATCCCCTTAATTTTTATTTTTCTTGTGATAAAATGTCATGAATTCTTTCTTTTTAAGAAGATTCCCACCAAGCAGACTCCTTTATGTAGAGGATCCCTTTTAATGATTTTCTAGGTTGGTTATAACTTACATTCTATAAATAGTGGATGATTGTAAGAATTAATATAATGCTAAAGAATATGAAGAATTCAAACTCTACAAACTTCTCTCCTCGTGGAGTGGGCATCGACCTGCTTCTCTTGTCTTTCTTCTCTCCCTCTTCTCGATAACTCTCTCCTAGATTGATTCCAACTATCTTTCTATATCAAAAGCCAAGCGATTCCACATCTGCATCAAAGCTCCTTATAATTTTGTTAATCTTATAAGTTCTTCACAAAGTTCTTTAATTGAAGAAGAAACTCTTGTTAAATTTTTGTTGAATTCAAATTTTAGCCCGCATTTTTTTCTTTTTTCATAATCTAGAAATCAAATAATTTCACAAAGCAAATATTAAGCTTTTTATTGGATCATTTTGAGCTTTTTGAACAATTGATAAAATAATCAATCAAGTTGTCAAGCTATACTTCCACACCATCAGGTAATTGGTGGGGATCTGCCTAGTTATATCAACATATGGGGATTAGGGACAAGCTAAGGAATTTTTATCGTAGTTCAAGCTGGGGATTGTAAGAATGAAGATGAAAGTGGCAACTCACAAGAGAGACTTTTTGCTTTGTGGAGTTTTGATTGGCGCACCAATAGAGCATGACAAAATCTTCAAAGAAAAAAGTGTTACAAGTATACATTCATGTGCATCTCACATTTTGGTTGGATGATAACAAACTTTTCATGGTGTTATATAAAAGTTAATTAAGCATATATTTTTGGGTTTATTATTTCACAGTAGCCATCAAGATGATTACGTGAATCCACAAAGTAAATGGAAATTGACCTATTTGGAAGATGTGTTTAAAGGTTGAAGACTTAAAGACTCAAGTTAGGTCATGAAGACAAGGTTATATTGGTATAGCTTATTGTAGATGTTTTTAGAATTCAATATATTTGCTTGAGTCAATTGTATCAAAAAACCTCAAGGATAAGGAACATATGACCAATTGATTAAAAATAATCAAAACTTATTTTTAAATATTTAAAATTATCTTGTAATTTTTTGGGTATTGAAGTGTGCTGATTTTCTATTTATTTTATTATTTTTATATTTATTTATATGTATAAATTATGTTTTAATATTATTTTATTTAGTGATTGGATGCTTAATCAGCTTAACATTATAATAATAATCACCTATATGTTAGCAAGTTTAATTGATAATACAAGTTTCATTATATGCATAGATATATTGAATTTATTTAATTATGCTTGACATGATATAAGTTAATTTGTCAAAATAGATTAAATATACTTAATTATGTTGATTTAAAAATAATAAGTTTACACCTTACGAGTTTTTTAATGAACTTGTAGTTTTTTTTATTGCATATATATATATATATATATATATATATATATATATATATATATATATATGTATGTATGTATGTGTGTGTATTTCTAGTTTCTAACTAAAATATTTCAGACTTTTTTTGTTTATTTAATGTACTTGAAATTTTATAAAAATATATAATAATTAATTTTAATAAAGAAATTATTTTATATTTACTAAATTTAAATTTAATTTTTATTTCATAGGATTCGTTGGCATTTTTACATTTGATTTCATGTGTTATGTGACCTACTTTGGATTAGCAATAAGTTTATTATGATTTTTCAAAATATTAGTTGTTCTTATTTTATTTGTTGAAATGGGAACTAGTAATTGGGCATTTCTTTTATGCTTTGTGCTAGTCATTGAAAAATTGACTTAAGGAGATAATTTAAGACTTTTCCTATACATTTTAGCTATTAAATTAAAGGATTGTTAAGGGTTATAAATAACATACATAAAGCCAAAGAAAAATCAAATGAATTTATGAAAATTAAGAACTTAAATGTAATATCATTTCAAAGGTTTTTCAAGATATTTTCTAAGCGTTCATCCCTCAATCGCAAATCCTTTAAGGCTTTATTTTTGGGTAATATCTAAAATTTCAAAATCTAGGCTAACATACTTTAATTCTCTAATGTATAATTTCAAACATTGTATTAGAGAATGCTCCATAAAATTAATTGATAATTTCCCTCCTTCCCCATAAAAGTTCAAGAAAATTTTAGAAATGATTTCTCTCTTATTTTAGTGTGTGGGTTCTCTAAGCTCATTAAAGCTTAGGTGGTTAAGATTGTACTCGCTCGGTGTAAGAGAGTAAGTTGTGTTGCACTTGTTTAAAAGAACAGTTTGTCAATATTGCCTTTCTCCGTCATTAAGGTTTGCAAAACAAACTCTGATTAATGGGAATCCTAATATCAGTGTTAGTTAGGCATAGAAGGAAACCTTGAGTTTGGCCAACCGCGTAAATATCGCAGTATCTCAAGCTCTATAATCTAGTTTACTTCCCATGCATTTACTTTACATGCACATTTAATTAATTGTTTAAATTGATATAAATGAATTTATTTTTTGTTATTATCATATGAATTTATATCGTTATATTGTATAGAGAAAATAATTTTATTTGCACTTGAATTCTTAATTACTCTTAGTATAGTATAAAAATTTTTTATCACTTTATTTCTTGTATAGATATAATTATGACTTCGGTGTTAGCAGAATAAATTGGAATAACCTGTGTTATTGAGTTCATTATTAACATTATGTTTAACTGCTTACTAAATTACAAAGCTTGATCATTTATCCAACACTAAATTTAATTTGTGCGGTGTGTTTTAGTGTATAATTTTACTTGGTAAATTTATTTAGCTTCCAGTAGTGTTATCTATAATCTCAACATTAGGGCTTAGAAGATTTCCCAACAATGTTTCTTACTAGATACCAATATTAGATGATGCTACTCAATATCAGGTTCTTGGTGGTGCTTTCTTCACTGAAGTAGAAAACTTAATGACATAATTGTTGATGACAGCTTAGCCCCAAGCTCAAATAAGCATGGGAATTTTCAAACTTTCAAATAATTTCTACTAAAAAATGATGCTTTGACAATGCTAATGACTTCTCAAGAAAGCCTTTTGACATCACTTCTCAATGGATTCTTCTTGATGCATTTTTCTTTTTCTCGATTTCTTTTTCTCAATTTCACTTTTTCTAAGTAGACTTCTGATGACATCTTCACCAACTCAAAGCACCACATCCTCAAATCCTTCTAGGAAATAATATTTTTGGTTGTTGGTTCTCAGCAATGGGCTCAATGATCTTCTTAAGAATGATTCTTCTAGGATTTGGCTTCTCTATAGACTTTTACACGAAGGTGCTTCCTCAGCCACAATATGTCGTAAGCAAACAGCTTACAAGTCTTATAAATATACCCTCTGACAATTTCTTGGCAATATAAAGAAGTATCAAAAGGAACTTGACTTGGAAGCTTGACTTACTATAGATATGATTGATGATGAATTAGTAAGGTTAATGACTTTCAATAAAGTCCTTCAAGCAAAAATAAGTTGGGGGCACTTCAAGTTAAAAAGTTAAGCCAAACTTGAGAAAGCATGAAAAGATTGGAGATCATTGAAAAGTGACATTCTGAAAGTCTCAAGTCAAATGTTTTAAATGAACATTAGCTACAGAATGCTTAGCAAAGTGCATGATGTAGAAGTTGGTTTTATATCAACTAAGAGGAGCTTAAAAAGCCACCTAACTCTATGGCATCGTGCCCTACGGAAATAAATTGAATGTTTATCCTTTATGAAAGATCAACAACGCTGTTCATTAACATTAACAAGTTTGGCAGATGTCAATCAGCATTAATGTTTGCTATTTTTATGTAGAAAGCTCAACATTTTTTGGGGTGAGATCAAAGGAAATGTCATCAAACAAGGAGATACATCTTCGTGGTGAGCTCCATGACCTCAATAAAACCTTCTCTACATAAAAGGCCAACATCACCAACACTAAGCATATATAGCAGAATTGATAGATAGAGGCTAGAGAAATAGGAGACAACCACAATAAGGATGATTAAGATTCCAATTTTTAGCGATGAGCTCAAAGAAGCCACCTACATCGTATATTTGAAAGAGAGCACAAATAATAATTATCGATGCCAAAGAAGATATCAGCGATCTTGCCAAGGAGGAAACTAAGTAGATCATCCAATTTAGAGTCTCGGGCTAAGTTATTAGATCAACCACAAAGAGCTAGTTGCCGTCAAGATTCAAATATAAAAAGAATCATGTATTAAAAATTGGTAACGCATGCATTATTCAGTCTTTTTCGAAATCCTCTGCTTGGCATTATCTCGTCACCTTGAACAGCATTTCCTGCCATCTTCTCTATGTCGATTTCTCAAGTGAGAGGGAACCTTCTCACAAATGCTATCTTGTTGTCAATTTCTGACTAATCTCTCATTGATATTCGCTTATTTTTTATGAGATAAATAAGATGAGCAACTAATTACATTGATTGTGGATAAAATCATAGAAAACATCCCCATTTTTTAAGCAGACAAAGATTATTAGATCCATGACAACTGCAAAGCTTGCCACGTCAAGATCTCCATTTGAGCGCTTTTGCCTCTTCTTTTGTCAGTAAAACAGTTATGTACCCCAAATGTACATGGCTAACAATACAACAACAACAACAACATCAAGCCTTTATCCCACTACGTGGGGTCGGCTACATGAATCCTTTTTCTCCATTGTGTCCTGTTAAAAGTCAAATTCTCATTTAAATCTAATAAAGAAAGATCATTTCTAATATTTTCTAACCAAGTCTTTTTAGGCCTGCCTCTACCTTTCTTAGCATAAGTCAAACCTAAGACCTCTACTTTCCTAACCGGGTCATCGAGAGGCTGCCGTTTTATGTGACCAAACCATCTAAGGCGACTCTCTCTAATTTTATCTTCCACTAGAGCTACTCCAACCTTTTCACGAATATGCTCATTTCGTATCCTATCTCTAAGGGTAAAGCCACTCATCCACCTCAGCATCCTCATCTCTGCAACACTTAACTTAGAATTATGCTTCTCTTTTAAAGGCCAATATTCGGCACCATAAAGCAGCTTTTAAATCAGCTAACAATAATTCTATTAAAAGATAATTGTTTCTAGATAATTGTTCAGCTTTTAAATCAGCTCTGATTTAGAAACTAAATTTAAATAGTTTGTCTATATTACAAACCCAATTTAAAAATGATCGAATACAATTTATTTATTATAGGATTAAGATATACTATATATAGTGTATGCCTACAACAGCATTGACAAGTTTAAATAATCCTTCTTCAAAAAGAAATCAAAGATTATTCTTTATAAGATAACCAGCAATAATAAGGAAACACATTTTTTTATGTTATAACCACAGTACCATGGAGAAATTAAAAGTTTGATTTTTTTTACAACGCTAAAAAAAGGATATGCATTTATCCTAGAAAGTAGACTAGAATTGCATTTGCATGAGAAAGTCAATAATTGGCTTTTTTACTCTTTAAACATTAAAGTACATAATATAGCAAGAGAAGCTGAGAGAGAGAGAGAGAGAGAGAGAGAGTTGATAGAGAGAGGTGGTTTTTATGTTATTAATACAAAGCTTCTTTGATTCTATTGTTCAGCAACGCTTATTTCTATGATTCTGCAGTCTCAAATTTTGTTGATTCTCATGAAAATTCTCACTTACCCACCCCCCATTGATGCAGCTTTTCATTGACTCTCCCAAAACAAAATCCCAACTTCTGCAACTCTTATTGATGAACCATTTCATCAATTCTCCCGTAGTAAAATCCCCACCCCTCCATAACACATCAACGTCTCTTCTCCTTGAACAAGACAAAACTTTAAATTCAATTCAAATCAATTTTATATTTTGAAAGTGCAACTTATTTAATGATGCAATCAAGATTTATCATTTTATATTTTTTTTTATTTTCTTGTGTTTTGGATGCTATGTAATTTTATTTTGTACGGCCGTATGATGGAATAAAACCCATGATCATATCGGATTTGGTGCTCTCAGGTCGGT
This sequence comes from Dendrobium chrysotoxum, assembly GCA_019925795.1. Classification (NCBI taxonomy): domain Eukaryota; kingdom Viridiplantae; phylum Streptophyta; class Magnoliopsida; order Asparagales; family Orchidaceae; genus Dendrobium; species Dendrobium chrysotoxum. Next base: position 5,931,849 of record CM034314.1, on the reverse strand, counting down.
TCACACCATTGTCTTTCCACTTGTGTTGATCTTGCTCATTAGTGGCTGGTTGGTGATTATTTGTGGGTTATTTCTTTTCCTTATTGGGCTTGGCCCATTCCTTCCCTTAGATTGATGGCTGCTAGGTTTTTTTTCTACTGAATGTTCGGTTTCTCTGTTGTCCACTCGGTTTCCCTGTTGTTGTCCGCTCGATTTCCCTACTGATGCTGGCTGATCAGTTTTCCACTTGATGTTTCCCTATGCAGAATGCTTTGACTTCTCTTCGTGTGGGTTGATATGGGCGATTCTTATTGGTTGTTTTGGGGGCACATTTATATGAGCAAATAAATGCTCTTTCCCCCTCTTTCTCCTATATATAGTGGCTAAATTTCATTGTGGTGAAGAGTTTTTGGAAAAAAAATATAAACCTGAGAGTTTTTTTAGCTTGCAAGCTGGTCTTCTCCCTAATCCCTATTACTTCATCTCAGGCTTCTTTCTACTTCTTCTCTCAACAGTTTTCCTTCCACCTATATCTTTCTTCTCTAAACTATTGTGAGTTAATTATTTTAAACCTGAGAGTTTCTTCTAAGCTTACGAGCTATCTTCTACCTTCCCGCTACTTCATCTCGATCTTCTTTCTACTTTTTCTCTCCACGGTTTCCCTTACACCTGTATCTTTCTTCTCTAAACTATTATGAGTAATAAGTGGTGACCTGCCATATTCTTTTGGTATTTGACGAATGAGCAAAGTCCTGTGTTGGATCATACTATTTTGTCCTTTCCTTTGAGCACCTTCCCTAATTTGTATTTGCATGTGAGGTGACCATTCGTGGCTGTTATGAGGATTTATAGTTTATGTGTTTTGTTATATGTTCTTTCTTATGTGACTTCCTAACAAATTTCCTGTATTAGTTTTCTACTAAGTGTCCATCATTTTGGTATTTGTTTATGTGAAATTAAAAGGAAATATCTTAATTTGCATTCCTAGTGTTCTCCTACTTGATTTAAGAACTTAGGTTGCATCATATATTCAATCCATTTCTCATGCAAAAAATTGGGATATATTAGCAAACATTGAATGAAACATAAAGCTGCAGGTTAGAATATGGAGAATAAGACTTTACTAAAGGTTTTTTATGCATGGAAAATGGAGGAGCAACCATCAATGAAAATTTTATGATCTGCAATTCAAATAGGATGACTATGGATTTTTTTAATTTCTCAATTAATATTTTATCTTTATTTATGCTTTTACTGCCATAGGATGAGACCATTTAGATATATCATACTTCTGATAAATTAAGGAAGAAGTGGGATCTTTTTTTTTAAATGAAGGGTTGGGAATTTACTTGAGTGAAATCACAAGCGGCACCTTAATAGGACTATAGATTAAAGCAGGTGATGGTCTCAATTTAACCCCTAAAAGACATTAGAAAAACATAAAAGTTAAATTTCAATTTTTTTCTAAGACTTACTGACCAAGCGAATTGGTCATTAGGATCATTAAAGGCACAAAGAGGAGATGATCGATGTTGTCATTGCTAGAAGCCTAATCAAAAAACTTTAAGATGGAATTTATAGGCTTTCCTAGTGGAACACGTCTGATGCTTAAGTTTGAGCTCATGAGTGTAAGCCATGAAGCCAAAGAGGAAAACCTTTCACGTTTTAGAGAAGGTTGAGTAAAAAAAGGGTATAGAGAGCTTACAAAACTTCTTTAAAATAAAAGAAACTTAGAAAAGAGGTTTTAGATGGATATTAGGATGATGTTCCTTGGAGGTAAAATAGTCCTTTAGGTCCAAGCTTAATGATTAAAAGGGTAAAACCACCAAATCAACAAGAAAATTCTAAGAGAGGTAACCTCTCTCTGTATGTGTGTGTGTGTGTATTCATCATCTTAGTGGAACCCCTAGCAAGGAAACTACAGCAAGACATTATTCCTTTCAATATTATGTTTTTTTTCATAATTTTGGCAATCCACTCTCCCCTTTGTCACTCCTCCATGGAAAGATTTGATAGGCCATCCGCATTTCTTTTTCTTCTCTCTTGCTACATGTGCAAGACCTAAACTAAAGGTCGGAGGGACCCTGTCATGGAAATCCAATGGGTGGTGACAAAACCAAAATTTAACGTGAGGAGGGCGAAACGATATATCCTAGATGGTAGATCGTTTCATTTTCTTCTTTTTCTCATGGGTACAAGGAAATTTTTTTCTTGAACCTTACAATAAATAGCTAAAACAAAGCATATCTCAAACCTAGGCCACCCCCGGTTTCTCCGGTGCCGGTGGAAATCCTTTCGCAAGACCCAGAAAACCTTTCCCGCAGCAACAATGACGAGTTTTTTTCTTCTGCAGCCGCAAATTCCCGGCCATTAAACCTAGGCCAATCTTCGAGAACGTCAAAAAGTGGGCAAGAACCAGAAGAAAAAGTTTTGCAAATTGCATAGCATGCGTCAATATATATATCAAAAAACATAATGGTCAAATTGAAACTAAAAAAAACATAATATCACCGTAGCCACTCAGAAAATCAAATTCAAAAATAACATTTCGATGCCCAAAGTCTTCAATCAAATATTCAAAAGAAAGAATAGCAATCTAACACAGAAGAATCGCCACTATTCCATTTGTACACCAGTTTATAATCAACGGCAAGAAATACAATTACAGTGCAATGTAAACTCACTAGAAGGCCTCAGCTCTTCAATCCTTGCCTCTTCTTGGCTTGCTTCCTATTTCCTGTCTTTCGAGTCCCTCAGCTGCGTCCAATGGAATCAGAATCGGTAAAACGAGATAAGATCGACCCGCCGTCCAAGTTAATGACCTAAAGGTGCCTCGCAATCACTCGCAAGACGTGAGAGAAGAGGAAAAGAATCATAGATCAAACAATCCATTTACCTGGCTGATTGAAGAACGGTCGTTTCAAACTTTAGAAACCCTAAATAACGCACACTGGCAGCTCGCTCTATACCCCAGCCCGCTCAAGTGTGATTGTGCGGACAACCGGCGTCAATTGTAGTAAATAAAAATCTGCGCTAAGAACTCCTGGCCTGTCTATTTTATGGGTGCCTGTCATTAGGACCGTTTTTTAAATATTAATTACATGTTGTTTAAAAATGCTAATTAATTTTTGTGGTTTTTTATTTCTATGAGGACTTTAACATTTCATATAAATAATTTTATTTTAAAATTCAATATTTTTAACAATTTAAAATTTATTTGTAAAAATTGATACATCATAAAAAAGGGCTGTCATGTATGAATATCAATGCATATTAGAATTGGATTTTTTCAGAATTAAATTGATGGTCATCTTAACTTCAATTTCAACAAATTTATAGTAGAATCAAAAGTTTTTATCAGACAAATCCATCAACACTAAAAATAATCTAATCTAAATCCAAATGAGCTCAAATCAAACCGTTGAAGTATAATTAATTTTTTTTAGATATTAATTGGATGATAAATGATCTCCAACTCTCACATGTTTATAGTCAAATCGAGTGTCTCGACAAAGCCAACGAGCTCAAAACAACTTTAACGTAGTTAAATATGGAAAGAACGGTATATGATTAAGAAATCAATAAAAACTATCCAGTAAAAGTCTAGCGACGTTCGGTGGCTAGGCAGAAGTCTGGCAACGGTCGACAGTCATTCAGAAGTCCGGCGACTGTCAGTGGCCTAGTAGAAGTCCAGCGACAGTCGGTGGCCGGGTAGAAGTCCGATGATGGTCGGTGGCTGGGCAGTAATTGAGGAGAAACTTGGTGGCAAGATAGATCTCAAGTTTCTCTTTCTTCCTCTTCTCTTTTTTTACTCCCCTCTTTTGTGAAGAATGAGGGTCTATTTATTTTTTTATTTTTTTATTTTTTTTTTTAGTGGCATGGCTAGTAGGGAGAATCAAGATCATGTTGGGAGTGTTTTGATTGATGGCTAATATCAACTCCCTCAATCATGAATCGTTTATCGAGTATTTAAGTGTCTTACTAATGTTAGAATTCGATTATCTTGGGCTCATTGGATTCGTCTCATCGAGCGACTCAATTCAACTATAAGCATGTTATATTTGGATATCATTTGATTATCCAATTTATGCTTTAAAGCTTTTAAATATTTTTCGAGCCCTCAATTTGGACCCATTTGAGTTCAAATTAGACTGGTTTTTATGTAGTTGGCTTCATCTCTTTGAGACAGTTAATTTGACTATAAGTTTGCTTATTTATCATGTTTTTAATTCAATGATAGGATTTTAATGATCTATTGAGCTGTTTAATTCATTATATGTGGTTTAAATAATTTCATGTCAGGGGCAGAGGATCAAGTGTGTGAGATTGATCAGAACAGGATTCCTTAGATTTACAATTTATTTATTTCTTTATATTTTTTAGCTATTCTTTTGTACTCATGAGTGGTGATGATATATTATAATTATATGATTTTTGAGTATTTTATATAATTTTTTGGTCAATGAATATGGATGTATATGGATGTTTTGATCAATAGAACTGATTTCACTGGTATTTATATTAATAAAAAAATTAAATAGTTTTGGTTGTGTAAATTAAAAGATAAAAGAATTAAATAGTCTTTAATTTATCATCATCATTCATAAATCTTAAATCAGTTCACATGTGGCTTTCAGTTAATCATTAAGAGTCATCACTCTCTATCCATCGACGTAATCAATTAATCTATTATAGACTAACAAACAGGATTGCATCATAAATTTTTTATTTGAAAAAAAGTTTGTCGGCCCACCATCATATACATGGTATTACGTTTTAATAGTCAACCATCTTAATTATAGTGTTTATTCATAATTATAAATAATGTGTTATTTTATGTGTTATATTTCTAAGAAAAATATGTTATTTTAGTTGTATTGTTTAGAACTATTTATGGTGATATATATCTCTTGAATCTTCTTTCTATCATACTATCAATGAAAATGAGTTTGCTTTAATTCTACTCCATGTCTGGCTCAATTCTCTAGTTTTGAATTGATGATTTAAATATCATATGTAGTACTAATGAATTATCTTATTCCTTAGATATTTAAAAAAATATTTTTAATATTACAATATCTTAATTAAAATTCATATCACATTTTTCAGACCCAGAGAGAACCTCAAAGAATTTTGGCCCCTCATGACTCTCTATTTTTTTTGTGCTTATATCACCAGAATATATCACATATCCATATCTCAGACAGAATCTCAAAGAATTCTGGCCCCTTATAACTCCTAACAATTCCCTAACATAGACAGAATATTAGATGATTCTAACCCCTTATGGCTCCCAATATATATAATTTAATCACATATGCACATATATCATCACATCATAACAATTAAATAGTAATTGAGCATGTATTAAAATTGTATAGTGTTATATAACGGTAGACAATAGAAAATACTACTAGGCAAAAATACACATTTTTAAAAAATTGCCAAATTATTAGATATTGTGTAAGATGGTGTTTTAAAACTTTTATTGTACTACACTATTATTTTTTAAAATCTAGATAATTTTTTATTCAATAAAAACTACATAAATTTCAAAACCTTCATTGTAAAATTTTCAAAAAATATTCAAAATGTGCATAATTGTAATCTCTATAATATATAAAAAGTTATGCGGTGAAAGTTTTACTTGTGCAAAGTTATTCACATTTTTTGCTAACGAATATAAAATATTAATAAAAAAAATTGCTAAAATTTGAGTATTTTCTTATAATTGAGATGTGCATAATGTGATTTATCTTGAGATGAATAAGTTTCCTAACTAGGCCGACAGACGAAAATGACTCGAAGTTGCTCAAAATCAAACTTCTCTCTTTCTCTCCTCTCTTTTTCTCTCTTATTCCTTTTTTCTCTCTGTTAGCCATGAGTTGCTTAGGGAAAAGATAATGACATTTATAATACTTTTAGCTATTTATTTTTAATTATTAAAAAATATATAATAATATTATTATAATTAATTTTTAATAGAAAATTCATAGAAATTCTTTTAGTGATTTTAAAAATTACAAAAAAATATTTATAAATTAGTTCATTTTATTTAGAAAATTTTGATGAAATTGATTTGCAAAACGGACATCTGATGGTCTCAAAAATCTCACTTGTACCAATAGATGCCGATTTCTTAAGAAATTTCAACAGTGCCAAAAAATTATGAAAAAAATAGGATTGATATATCTCCAAAAAATTATCTTGATCGGGCACGAATCTCGAGGAAAAACTCAAGTTGGAAACTTCAAAAATTATTTCGGAGACCATTTAAACTCCGATTTCAGCAAGCTTATAGTCGAACTGAGCGTCTCGGAAATACGAACCCAACGACACCAAATTCGACTCAATCCGAGCCCAAATGAGTCCAAACCGAGTACCCGAAGTGCTGTTGGAAGCATCAAACAGCAATTTGAGTTACCAAACGGCCTCCGATTTTGACGAGCTTATAGTCGAATCGAGCGTCTCGACGAGACGAATACAACGAGCCCAAGATCGTAGAATTCTGATATCATTAAGACCTTCAAATGCTTGATAAACAGTTCACGATCAAGGGATTCAATATCGGCCGTTCATCCGGATCACTCCCTATTTGCCCATGATCCCTCACATATTTACGGGGTATGCCACTCCAGAAAAACTATAAATAGCCCCTCATTTCTCTTAAGAGGGGACCCAAGCCAAGAAGAGAAGAAGAGAAGAGAAGCCTAGGAGGGAACAGCTCCTCCTCGACCACCACCGGAACACCGCCGGAACTTCGTCGGAACTCCGCCGGAACACCACCGAGGCACCACCGGGCGCCCGAGGGACGCCGGAGCTCTGCCCGACACCGGAGCAACATCAAAATTTTGCCCGACGCCAGAATTATACCCGACGCCCGAGTGACGCCAGACTTCTTTCCAAGTGACGCCGGAATTCTGCCGGACACCCAAGTGACGTCGGAACTCTGCTTGGCCTTGTAACCGATACTCATTGTAATCTAATCGTCCTGAATCTAAAGGACGAATTAGTCTCGTGTATTTCATACAACACTAGTGGAATTATTTCAACTGGGCGTGGCCCCGTGGTTTTTCCCTTTTTCAGGGCTTTCCATGTAAAAATCCTGGTGTTCTTTCATTCTTCTGTTTGTGTGCTGGATATACGTACAACGCTGAGACGGAAATTTAAACTCTATCACCGCGTATATTTGAGTCCGCAACAGTTTGGCGCCGTCTGTGGGAAACTTATCCCACAACTTCAAGTATTGCTACGATGGTCAACAGGCGCAGCAGTCGTATCATTGGAGCTTCTCGCTCCAACTCCCACCAGTCCAGAAATTAGTCTATAAATCATAGACGCCCGGTATCTACCTCTTTCCACCCCGGGGGGCAAAACGCACCTGGAGAAGGGACCTCGGGACCCTCCTTAGAAGAGAGAATTCGAAAGATGGAAGAATCTCAAAACGAGATCCTACAACTCCTGCGAGAGACTCGACAACCGACCCTAGCACCTCAGGAGGAGGTTCTTCTCCCTCGAGATCCACCACGTGTTGAAGCTGTTCAAATCGAACATCTTCAAGCTGGGATTCCTCTTCCTCCACCCAGGAGGCGTTCGCAGTCACATCAAGATAACGAGCTGACTGATACAGCAAGTTCTACCCATACTCCGCACACAGGTCGACAATCTCGCCTTCCTCAAGACCTCCCTGAGGAGCTAGCCCAACCTCACGTTGCTGAGCTCCCTCGCAATGCCCTTCGCCATGAACTACGACGATTGGTCCGAGAAGAGTTCACTGCAGGAGGCATAAGGCAACCCCTTCGTCAGTGGGACTTGCAGGAGTCGTCACCCTTGACAGAAGCTATTCTTCAACACGCTATTCCGGCAGGATTTAAACTACCAAGCATTGATTCCTACGACGGGACATCTGACCCGTACGAGCACATCGATCATTACAGAACCATCATGCATATCCAACGAGCTTCGGACGCCCTCCTATGTCAGGTTTTTCCTGCTACACTCAAAGGACAGGCGCGAACATGGTTCTATTCTCTTCCATCCGGAACGATCCCTTCATTCGTCAAATTGGCCAAAGCCTTCGTTGAACAGTTTGTAGCCAATCGAAGAATTGCTAAGGATTCTTCCCACCTCTCCGGGATTCGTCAAAACGAGGGAGAATCGTTAAAAGAGTATTTTCATCGGTTTTCCACCGAGGCACGACAGATTCCAGGAGTAGACCCAGAATTGCTTAGAGGGGTCTTTCTTGGAGGTCTTCGTCCTGGCCCCTTCTATTCGGCACTTATGTGCGACACTGTTCATTCATATGCCGATCTGATCCATCGTGTAGAGGCATAAATATCAACGGATGAAGCTATCAATGCCCACAGGAAACAATTTGAGCAAACAATTGGAAAGCGTAAGAACGCCCCTACAATAGAGGACTCATTTTCGCAACGAAAGAAAAATTCATCTCCTAGACCCCCAGTACCACAACACGAGTTCCGACATGAAAAAGAGTATACGCCTCTCAATGCAACTCGAACCAACATACTAATGGCCATTCGAGATAAAGAAAATATCAAGTGGCCTAATTCTTTGAAGCCGAATGTTGGGAACCAGGAGCAATATTGATATTTCCACCGTAGTCGTGGACACACTACTGAAGCCTGTAATCAACTCAAGGATGAGATTGAGAGGTTGATCCGACAAGGATATATTCGACAGTTCATCCAAAACCCACCCGCTCGAGATGAAACTGGTCCAACTGGGGGGCAAAATCAACAACAAAGACAATAGTTGAATAATATTCAAATGGTTGGCAAGATTGAATGACGACGCACTTTGTGTAGTTGTATTAGTAATACTACTTGCCATGTGTCATCGTGTATCTCTTCTATGATAAGTAGGATGTCACTCTAATGTCCTTAGTATTTCTACCAAGTCAAATGATGTGGTTGTCCCTATATGTATCTCTTATATTATACAAGGGAATTATTATATGGTCTTACAGTAATATAATGTGTTGTTCGTCCAGTTCTGATATTGTTTCTTTCTTTAAAAAGAATACAAATGACAATGAAAAACTACTGACAAATATAATCTCTTTATCCATGATCTGAGAAATACGCAGTCTTTATTGCATCTCAATCACTGGAAGATCGATCCCAGGGGGATTCGATCCGACCTCTTCCATACAGGTTAACGTCGTCGAGCAAAGGCTCTGACATACAACCTCAGAAAGGTCTCACATCCTTGGTGGATTCTTTCGACCTCTTCCATACAGGTTAACGTCGTCGAGCAAAGGCTCCGACATACAACCTCAGAAAGGTCTCACATCCTTGGTGGATTCTTTTGACCTCTTCCATACAGGTTAACGTCGTCGAGCAAAGGCTCCGACATACAACCTCGGATAGGTCATATATTCTTGATGGATTCTCTAGACATCTCCCACAGAGATTCTTGGCGGGCAAAAAGTCTTCGAAAAAGCATGTTACGCAATATATCAACTCATGTTTCAAAGATGCAAAAGCAAGTTTTCAACTTCATATAAAATATTATTGAAGTTATATTACAAAAGATTGTACATCTAGTTCATCTTTGCAAGAATTTAAAAGCAAAAGGTACACTGGTGACATTCATACAAGCTAGTATCATCAAGCAACAAGCAACTTTAACACAGTCAAATATCCTTGGTGGATTTAAGTGACTTCTCCCTTACTGCACGCAAGTATCTCCTACAACTGCTCCTTCAAAGAAAGGGCATAACTGGATCATCATCAGGCCTCCACACAGTTGACAGTATTAGTATATTGCTAGAATATTGGCATATTACACTACTTCGGCCCCTTGATTCAGTAATATTTGATATTGGCACACTTCAGTATGGATGAATATTGCCTTAACATAATGCCACTGGACACCCGCCATCATCGACCCTTCGTCGGATATCTGCCGGCAGTCCTCTACTTCATATCAACCATCATCGACTTCTCGCTCGATCGTTATTAGCAGTACACCCTCCAACACTTTGCTCTATACTCGGTCATTGAATGCCAACAGACCTCTACCCGATCGTCCATCATCAACAAACTTCCGTTAAAATAGCATTGAAATTATATTCGATGCTGAGCTTCCTCCCGTTGAAGGACTTCTGCACATCGCGGGACTTTCGTCTGAATTCTAACAGATGTTGAGCTTTCTCCCGTCGCAGGATTTCTACCCGACATCGTACTTCTTCCCGACGTCGGACTTCTGCCCGTCGTCGGATGTTTGTTGGGCTTCTACCCGACACCAAATTTCTACTCATCGTGGGACTTCTTCCTGCTGACGGATTTTCGTCGGAGTTCTACCCGACGCCGTACTTCTTCCCGATGTTGGACATATGCCTGTCGTCGGATGTTTGTCGGGCTTCTACCCGACACCGAATTTCTACCCGTCGCGGGACTTCTTCCCGCCGACAAATTCTCGTCGGAGTTCTACCCGACACCGTACTTCTTCCCGACGTCTGACTTCCGACCATCTTCAGACTCCCTCCGACTAACATCTCACCTCCACATGATCTCTTAAAGGAGAGAATTTTCTAACTCCCATTCCGCTTCCCTTCCTAAAAAGGGAAAGCGGCTAACTTCTGCGCCAAGAGAGGGGCGTCGAGTCAAGTAGGGAAAGTCACCTACTCAAAAATAGCGGAAGGCCTCAAAATGCCAGAAGCTAGAGGGGAAAAGAGAGGAATACGCTAACTTCTGTGCAAAGAGAGGGGCGCCGAGTCTAGTGGGGAAAATCACATACTCAAAAACAGCGGAAGGCCTCAAAATGCCAGAAGCTAGAGGGGAGAAGAGAGGAATACGCTAACTTCTGCGCAAAGAGAGGGGCGCCGAGTCAAGTAGGGAAAGTCACCTACTCAGAAACGACAGAAGACCTCAAAATGCCAAAAGCTAGAAGGAGAGGGAGAAGAGTAGAGAAGGTGCAATTTTCCTCCTACCCCAAGGGGGTATTTATAGGAAGAGAAAAGGGTGAAAAGGGGGGAAAATTTTAAAATTTGGAGGGAATTTCCCCTCCAAAAAGTTTAAAAATTCTTCTAGAAATATTTTCTAGATTTATTCTAGAAAATTTGGAGTCCAAATGTGACATTTTCGGAATTAAGAAAAAAAAAATTTTTGGAGGGAAAATGGGCCCCACCACGAAAAAAAATGAAAAAAATAAAAAAAGTAAAAAATTGTGAGGGGCGGCTGCTGCTAGCCGCCCCCTAAAAAAAAAAATTAAAAAAGGGGGGGGGGGGGGGGGGGGGGGGGGGGGGGGGGGGGGGGGGGGGGGGGGGCAGCAACTGCCGCGCGCCCGCGCGTGCGCCGCCACCGGCGGCCGGTTCGGCCGCCTATGCATTCCCGGGCTCCGATTTTGGCCCCGGACGGTCCAATTCGACATTTTTGGGGTCCTCGGACACATTTTTCGACGTTCTAGACTCAATTTTGACACTTTCGGAGCTAAACGAAGACCCTACAATCAAGTTTGAGGAAAATTTTATCTTTTTGAACGCAATTTTTTGCGATTCGGCCAATGTAAAATGCCGGAACAAGTATTTTCGGACTCTTGGAGCTTCGACGTCCGAAAATAGGGGGGCAACTGATATATCTCCAAAAAATTATCTTGATCGGGCACGAATCTCGAGGAAAAACTCAAGTTGGAAACTTCAAAAATTATTTCGGAGACCATTTAAACTTCGATTTCAGCAAGCTTATAGGCGAACTGAGCGTCTCGGAAATACGAACCCAACGACACCAAATTCGACTCAATCCGAGCCCAAATGAGTCCAAACCGAGTACCCGAAGTGCTGTTGGAAGCATCAAAAAGCAATTTGAGTTACCAAACGGCCTCCGATTTTGACGAGCTTACAGTCGAATCGAGCGTCTCGACGAGGCAAATCCAACGAGCCCTTGGTCGTAGAATTCTGATATCATTAAGACCTTCAAATGCTTGATAAACGGTTCACGATCAAGGGATTCAATATCGGCCGTTCATCCGGATCACTCCCTATTTGCCCCTGATCCCTCACATATTTACGGGGTATACCACTCCAGAAAAACTATAAATAGCCCCTCATTTCTCTTAAGAGGGGACCCAAGCCAAGAAGAGAAGAAGAGAAGGAAGAGAAGAGAAGCCTAGGAGGGAACAGCTCCTCCTCGACCACCGCCGGAACACCGCCGGAACTTCGCCGGAACTCCGCCGGAACACCACCGAGGCACCACCGGGCGCCCGAGGGACGCCGGAGCTCTGCCCGACACCGGAGCAACATCGAAATTTTGCCCGACGCCAGAATTTTACCCGACGCCCGAGTGACGCCAGACTTCTTTCCAAGTGACGCCGGAATTCTGCCGGACACCCAAGTGACGTCGGAACTCTGCTTGGCCTTGTAACCGATACTCATTATAATCTGATCGTCCTGAATCTAAAGGACGAATTAGTCTCGTGTATTTCATACAACACTAGTGGAATTATTTCAACTGGGCGTGGCCCCGTGATTTTTCTCTTTTTCAGGGCTTTCCACGTAAAAATCCTGGTGTTCTTTCATTCTTCTGTTTGTGTGCTGGATATACGTACAACGCTGAGACGGAAATTTAAACTCTATCGCCGCGTATATTTGAGTCCGCAACAAGGATAATTAAAACATAACACTATACATATTCTAGCAAAGTTGGTTTGTGATTTGAACTTATAATGACTCCTGAAATAATTATTGACTACTCTAGATCAATTAAAAAAATCTTCAAAATTTAAGACTTTCACACTAATAAAGTTTCAATTTTAACTACAAACATATCTAATCATTAAGCTATATTGTTCACTATAATATTCAAAAATTAATAATTAAATCTATAACATTTAAATTTAAATTAAGTAATAATAAGGATGACTGGTTAGTATAATTATTAGTAGGGGTGTCAATTTTTGACACGACCCGAAACCCAACCAAACCCAACCCGAAAAAATTAGAGTTTGGGTCGACTCGGTTAGCAAACGGGTCAGGTTCGGGTTCAAATTTATAACTCTTTTAAAAAATAGGTCGAATTCGGGTTGACCCGGTAACCCGAAGTCAACCTGTTTTGACCTAGGAACTTTATCGCCTCAGCGCCTCTAGTCGCGTCCTGACTCCCCAGTCATGATGCATCACGCGCTAGCAGTCAAGCAAGCGCCGGTCGCGTCAGGTCCTTCATGTCTTGTCGCGTCGCTGGTCGCCATCACGTCAGGCAGTCGTGCACGCCGCTCTAGCAGGTCGCTTCAGCACCGGCAGCCGTAGGTCGCAGCCTCTTAGGTCGCAACTTGTAATCGGCAGTTCGACACTTGCACTATCGGCAGCTGCATGTCGCAATCGGGTGGCCGATCTGCAGAAGCGCACCACCATATATCCTCCTCTGAGTCAGGCCGCCATGCCGCCTCAGGCTCAAACTGTGCTGGCTGGCCTCGCTTGTTCAGACCGTTTGGTGTTCGCAATTCACTTTTTTGTGGGTCGGGTCGGGTCAACCTGGTAATCCCCATAGGTCAAGTCTGGGTTGACAAACCTAACCCTATTTGCAAAGTCGGGTCGGGTTAGTGTCAACCCATTTATGACCGGGTCAAGTCGGGTTCGACCCAAACCCGACCTATTGACCCAAATTGACACCCCTAATTATTAGTAATTTTTTTAAACTAGAATTATAATCTTGTTCATTTTTACTACTTCTATACCGTAATGTATTATCCTATATTTTAGAAAATTTTAAATTTCCAATTTTTTACTTTGGTTAATCATTTAATTAGAATTACAATATATTTATTTGCTCGAGGATAAACAAGAGTTAAAGTTGGGGAGAATTTAATAAGTGTAAATAATGTGATATTTTATGTATTATATTTTCATTGAAATGTATTATTTTAGTTATATTGTGTAGGAAAATACAGAAAAGCATAAAATTCTAAGTTTCATATAGCGCCTCAGCATCGGAACAATCAACGCTGCAGCAACATCAAAGACACCGCCGGAGCGCCTGAATATCGATATTGCAGTGCCACTTCTCTATAGGACAGTGCTGCGGTGTTAAAAGTACAGCTTTGCAGCACCATATTCTCTGTCAAACAGCATCGCAGCGGCACACTCTATAATGCATCAGCGCCAAAAATTGTTCTTCTGGTGACGCATCGTTCGGAAGTCAGTTGTGCTGTGGCGTAGCAGTTGTAACTTCCCAATGACACAATCTGTCAGTGAAATGATGCGACTGTTCACTAAGTAACTGATCCACGTCAGCAAACGCCGTGACAGAACAAGAAAAGCACGCATCGATGTTAGTTCATTTGTTAGGGGGCATCAATGCCTATCTTTTTAGCGCCGCAGAACTTGATGCTTACTTTATGTTTTTCTATAAATAGTCATTGTGTTAAGTTTGTAAGAGAGTTCAGTAACTTAGATAATTTCAGTATAATTCAAAATGTTTCTCTGAATTTTTCTTAGGGTGACAACTAAAAAAATTTAAAGAAGTACTTGATACCATTATTAGAGTGTTTGGCTTATGTTTATGGAATCAAATTTATAAGTAAAAAAGAAAGCGTGTAGATGAGATCCATTGAACCATTCTAGTGATATCTATCTCGTGAATCTTTTTCCTATCATGCAATCAATGAAAATGAGTTTGCTTCAATTCTACTTCATGTCTAGCTCAATACTCTAGTTTTGAATTGATGATGTAAATATCATATGTAATACCAATGAGTTCTCTTATTCCTTAAATGATTAAAAAGATATTTTTAATATTAACAGATCTTAATTTAATATACATAGTGGTCATATATATAGTTAAGATTAGGTGTAATGTGAGGCCTCAACAAAGGGAAGTGGGCATAACCAGTAATATGGAATTAGTATGCGTTATGCTAGGCATAGGATATGAAATATACTAAATTCTTAAGGAGATGATATAATAGTAGGAAGTTGATGGACATCCTTTTCTCCTACAAGTTCGATAAAGATCTAGGAATGCATATGCTCTGAATAACATCTCAATTAAAAAAAATTTATTATGAAAATATGTTATTTATACTCATCAATCTAAAATATTATATACATATAATATATTTATTATCTTTATCTAATTTTGTTTAAGTGATTGAATCTCCACATCATCAATTTTTATCAAGTAAGATAATTATTATAATTTTAGTAGGCAATATTGGTGTTTGCAAGTGAGCATATATTTCTTATGGGATCGACACCCTACTCTATCACTATATTACTTGATCTGGTAGTTATATTTGCATATATTAAGTGAAATTTTTATAATTGTTATATAAAAAAAAACCTAAGCATTATTAGGAATTGATGGAGCCCTAAATCATTTCATAATTTTATAGGTTACTCCACAACCCCTATCATTCACAGCCAACATTCATTGTTTATATGCAAATGTCATATATCATCCACATCATTTTTTATACAAATTAATATTATATATAAAATGCCATAATCTATGAAATATAAGAAAATCTATATATTATTCATTTAATAAAAAATCATAACTATTAATCTACTCGGTGAAAATCATTAATATTACAATCAAAATGCTCATGAGAGTTATTAGTAATATTTATAATATATAAAAAGTTATACAGTGAAAAATTCATAAATTGAGAGAAAATGACTTTTCAACAATTTTGAAAAAATTAGAATCATATAATACAAAATCACTAAAAATAAATATATGATTTAAGTTACCTATCACGATATAAAGAAATCTCAGAACATAACCGACAGATAAAAAATACTCCTTACACTTTCTCCCTCCTCCTCCTTTCTCTCTCTTCCTCTGTTCTAACTTCTCGACAAGGCATGCAAATGGAGGGGGGAGAGAATGGTTATGGTGAGGTTTAATGAAATATATTAATATATTTTAGTATTTTAAAAATCATTAATTTGAACTAGTGCCACAACGCTCAACTTGTCAGTGCGTGCTACGCTCGTTGCATGAGGCCCGGTGTCGCAGTGCACACTTTAAATCCTATTTTCTCGCCAAAAAACCTGAGAGCTCAACGCTGGGACGTCATCACCCCGATACTGTAGCGCTCTCAGCATCGCTGCTCCATCAAGCACAATGCTGTGGCGCTGTACCTTAGAATTTTTAGATTTTTATTTTAAAATTATTTTCATAATTTCAGGTCATTACAAGTGGTGTGTGTGTGTGAGGTAGGAATCAATTGATTGTCATGCATCACTCCTCTCTCTCTCTCTCTCTTTCTCTTCCTACACTAATGAATATTCAAGCTATGCTCAAAACTGCTCAAATTCAAGCCATTTTGAATCAATTTAAAGAGATATCAATTTCGATAAGCAATCCACAAATACAAGTAGTTATTTATCATTTATGGTAATTTAGTTTGAAAGAAACTTTCAGACATTTCTTTAGAAACAAATGATAGAGATATTTGCCCAATAACGTGTATTATGAAGCATAAATAGTAAAATTCCCTTAATATATTTATATATGCTTTTAATTATTTTATTTATTAAATTATATAGATTCGTATTAATTATGTTTTTTTATATGAAATATTTAGAGAAATTTCTAAAAAGATGGGCATAGACTTATTCATTACTAGTAATGTCATTATTTTTGGGGATTTACATTCATTACACCAAAAGCATTAAATTTTATATCATTAACATCTAAACTTTACTATTTATTTCATCGAACACTTTGTTAATAATATTAAAGGAGTTCATCGGACACTCATCAAATATTACCATGCAAGCCCATTGATGTCTTCTCCGAAAAAGCTTATGTGCGCTTCATCTTCTTTGTGGCCTGCCATTTCACCTGGACCCATAAATGCCTTCGCATGCGACTTGTCGTTCGATTTCCTCACTTCTTTATTATTAAGAGTTTAGGAATTCTTCTAGGAGCAAAAAAGGGAAGAGTGATATAAGAGATAGAGAGAGATATGAAGAGAGAGAGAGAGATGACCGATGACATGTGAAGAGTGACGATACTGACCATGAAGGGCAACGAAACCGATGACAATATAACAGAGGGTAATATGAAGTTAACGTGATGCACTATTTTTTTATTTTATATTGATATTTTCAAGTATCATGATTTTAAATAATAAAATTTATGTGTTAAATATATAAATCCTTTTATTTTAGATACAATATGTAGATATCCTTATTGTTTTTATGATCTATATGTTTCATATTTATTTTTCACATCTATAACATTTTTATCTAAGTATATTTATTTATAACAATATCAGTGAAGTGCATAATAAAAATATACTTTTTATTTTTCATAATTCATTAAATTTATAATGATGTAAGTGTTTTATGTGAATAATATTTCACATCAATTAATTAGATTTTGATTTCACAGATAAATATTGCATTATCATTATTATTATTTTTATTTTGGCCAACAAATTTTTTGGAAGAGCTGAAAGGACCGTGGCAAGGGGGTAGGGTTCCGTTCTCCGCCTCTCTCTCTCTCTCCCTCTCTTCTACAGTTAAGCCGAGGAGAAGTTGGGAGAGCGAACATGCAAGCGGCGAAGACTACGATTCGTCTTCTCAGATCCACTCGTTCTCTGGCGATGTTGGAAAACTACCCATCAGGCTCGAGGGCTTTCGCACAGTTGGCATTGTCCTCCGCTTCCACTTCCATCGACAAACAGGATGTAACTGATCGAGTCCTCGATCTTCTAAGATCCTCACCATTCATTGATCCTGCCAAGGTTTAAAATTTTTCTGTTATCCATTTTGTTCGTCTCGATTTTAAAATTTTTAGTTTTTAATCTGATTTTGCTTTCGCTTAAAGAATTTTCTAATTGATTTATGCTTTCTTCCCTCCTTTAAGTCTGGACCATGCAGTAAAATTGAAGGCTTACATTTGAAAATTAATTTTGGCAACATATTTAATCCAAAAAACATCGGCATAGGCAATGAGATTAAAAAAATGCTTTATTAACATGGGAACACAGGCGATCGATGGTTTAAAAATGCTTCGAGAGTTGATCACAATTTATAATTATGAAACATGGCTATCTCTGGACAGTTAGCAGTGCAGATGTGTAGTATGAAAGAGAAGTTTGATGGTAGGAGCTTTGATTGGTCGTTAGTCCGCCTATACTATACTGTTATTGTGATGCAAAATTATTTCAATCTAAGATTAAAAATCTAGTCTAGCTAATCCTTTTCTATTGAGCAGTTGACGAGTCTTGGGATTTGGTGCTATTTCTTATCCAATATACTTCATTTTACGTGTCAATTCTAATAGCAAACTAGCTCGGTCCTACATAATTTAAGTCCTCAAAATTTTCACTCTACTGTCGTTAACACTCGGATCACTATAAAGTTTTTTTTTTTTTTGGGTGCGATCATCCAAACATGAATTGGTCGTGCCTGTTGGAAATATTAGACGTGGTGTGCTCTTAGTGATCATCATTAGAATTTTGATAGGATTATAGGCTTTTGATTTGAACTAAGTATTGTGTCTTAATGTATAATTTTGAAACCTTATGGGTCTTTTTTTTAGAGTTTACTTACTAGTATTTTTTTGAAAAAAAAATAGTTTAGTAGTTTGAAAAAAAGTTTGATTGGCCTGAGTTGAGGATGTAATTTTGGAAAGAGTGCTATTGTAGCTTGAAATTCTTAAAAGCTACAGGTGGGTTCTAGCCCAACCTATTATCTAATTAAAGCACACTGAGCCCATGTAAGTAATTGGATTGAGATTCGTTCTTACTCACACCCTACATAAACAACTTTAAACCATGTTGGAACTCAATATAACAAGGTTAAATGGAGAGAGTATTAGAACCGAGAGGTCATTCTTAAGGACAATAGGAATAATGGGGCACAACCTAGATGAATGTAAGGACAATAATAGTAATTTCAGTGCAAGGATGGTTCAAATTCATTGATCTAGGAGGCACTCATACAAATATCCGATGAAAATATGTTTTTAGTTATTTATAGAATATTTCCAAAGGTTCCATCTTCCAGTCCGAATTTTTGCAAAGGCAGGCTTATGAATGAAGTGCAAATTAGCAAAGTTGAATGATCTAAATGATAGATTGCAAAATTAAAATCCCAGTGTAGGGCGGGACGATGCGGGGCGGGGGTGGTGGGGGGGGGGGGAGAGCATGGAGCTATTCAAAGCTAAATTCAAACCAACTATCGTAAAAGGTAAATATATCCATCAAAGGAGGCGTTAAAGAAAAATCAAGTTAATATCCACAAGTCACTCCTAGAAAATCTTCCTCTCTCTTATAGTTTCCCCCACAAGTCATTCCATGAAAATCTTCCCCTCTCTCTCCTAATCACCATATTAAAGAGCAAAATTTTTAAAGTATTTTATAGGTTTTTTCCTTTAAACATTTGAATAAATTGTTATAAGCATTTAGATAAAGCTTTGTCTTATCGTTTAACTTATCTTGCCTGATTACATATGATGCCTTTCTTATTGATTACTTATTTGATTATTTGGATTGATTGTCATTTTGCATGGCTATGCATAGCACTTTGTAGTTGTTATATGGAATCAATCAATGAAGGAACAATTTCCTTCAACTCATATAGTCTTCTCCTTTCATTGAATACTTGGCTTATATAAGTCTATGTTGCTGGCCTCGCTCTCCCTTACCTATCTCTTCGTCTAGGTTTTATCACAACAGGAGAATTCTACACCTTGGTTCCTACAACCACTTTTTGGCTCCATCTAGAAAAGTAGTCATGATTTTATTGTTATGGCTGCTCTCTGTTTTATTATTCTCTATTTTATGCTAAAGCTTGGACAAACATAAGGGAAGACAACAATTATATAAAGAGAAGGATAGTAGGATATTTATGATTGATAACCCTAACTAAAAAATTCTATAAATAAATCCTTTGTATATGCTAGGTTCTAGGTTTCATCAACACTTCACCTATAAGTTCTATTGGCAACCTAATTATAATCCTTCTTTGATTTTAAACCATTTTGATCGAGAGTATCCTAAATCTACCCAAAAACTCGAATTATAATCCCATATATTGAGAAGGCCATAGCTTTTCTTGTTGGATTCCATATCATAGTTTGATATAAAAGCATGAATCCACAACTTGTAGGTATTTTTGAGCAACCCTTAAATTAGTGAAAACTAGAACCCTACATTCAGATCTCGTTAAGGCTAGAGGGCCACTTGGTACAGAAGGGGAATTTTTTTTCTTTTTCAGCCATAGCGGATAATGATACTAGACTTCAAATATTAGAGAGGAACATGGCCTATCATAGAGCATATGACTCTTCTAACTTAAACTTCCTATAAATAAAAAGGAGTTGCGAGTGCAAGTCATATTACAACTCTGATTATTTTAGAGGAGGATGAAGATATGTGGGAGTATGCATCTAAAGATGAGGATAATCATGTCCAACCATGACAATCACCTCCATTTAAGGTTGATACAAAGTGGAAGGTGCCTTCTTCAATTAATAAGAGGATTGTTGATGATTAGGTAGCAGCACTCAAAATTTCTCCTTTTATAAATACAATAGTGCACAAAAAATCTCTTATGCATGACTAAAGATATCCTTTAATGCTCTCATGTAGGGGAACACTATGACTAAGAATTCTGACTAACAAAAACATCATAATCTCAATTTAAAGGCTTCCTCAAGTCTCAATGCTATCCAATAGCCATGAGGAAGACCAATGGATTCAATTGAAACAATTGAGACAAAATTATGAGCAATTTCTGCAATACTACACAACAAAATTTCATAAACAAGTATTGGCTTTAAGAATTTCATTGCAAGAGAGGTTAATTTCTTATGACTTATGTGTTTGATTTGTTGAAACTCTTCCTTGTCAATAGTATTGTAGTAGCCAACTTCATGGCGATCACAATTGATGAAACGACAAGAGGAAGGCAACGAGGCAAAGGGTGATAAGACAACTGACAATTGGCCATATTGTTCCCATTACAAATTTACAGAGTAGAACAATCATAATTATTGGAAGCTACCTTGAACTGTGTGCTAAAAGTAATGTAAGAAATTGGAAGCAAGCAATGATAATTGTTATAAAGAAAATTTTTGAGATTTAATGGATATAAAGCCCATGCCCAATAATTGCTTTAATGGTTAGAACAAAAGATCTTGAGCAAATTAAAGAGTAACTCTTCTAGTTGCATGTTTAGGTCTAGACTATGGTGATAACCATTTTTGACTTAGCCAAGCAAATATGGTCTTAAAATCATTGGCTTATAAGCTTGGGCTAAAAACTAGCCTACATCCAAAACACCACCTCATGGGTTGGATCAATAGAGGAAGAGAGTGTTAGGTTACAGAACAATGTACACTCAAGTTTGTTGTTACCAATAATTTAATCGATAAAGTCACTTCTGAAGTAGTGCTGCTAGAAGGATGTCATATTATTCCAGGAAAGTTTTGTGAACAATGATGTCATTTATTATAGAAGTTCACAAAAATTCAAACCTGTAAAGGATGATTGAAATTTTATCCTTAAAAGTTCTTCTCTTCTTCATTTGATTATGTGAAATCTATATAAGCAAAAGGTTTTGAATTATTTTCTCTTGTGAGAGAAGTTTGTAGGACCATCCATCCTTCCTGTGTTGAAGCCTACGAAGGATTATCAAGTTTTTGTAGAGCAACGCAAACCTATTTAGAAGGAAGATTTGTCTACAAAAAGCTAAGGAATATAAGCTGCATTCAACACAGCAAACTACATCACCAGTGAAGTAAAAGAAATTAGTGCCTCTTCAGCCTATACATGCTAAACGTAGGAAAATTTCATACAAAACCACATCAACCTAGGTGATACACCCAAGGTATGTTTGGACATTCGCAAGAACATATTGGATCACAATGAGGAGTCCTAAACCAAGAGGATCTTGATAATAGGATGCTCATAATTCATAAACTTCATTGATTTAGGAGGAACTCATAAAATTAGATAGCAAAATAAGTTTCTAGTATTTTTTAAAAAAGCTTCTAGTAGTTTTCATCATCAAGCTCAAATTTCTATGAAGAATAGCTACGTATTAAGTGCAAATTAGCAAATATGGAGGGCCTAAATGCAAAATTACCAATTCAAAATCTTTGGATTAATTTTCTGGCCAAGCATTGAGATATTGGAGGCTAAATTTGAGTGATTATTCTAATCTCCACACTACAATGGATGAGATAATAGAATTCAACTAACTCTGCTAAAAGGAATAGGGTATCTGCAATAGGAGAGAATGAAGGAAATTTAAGTTAATCCTCAATAATTCACTCCATGAGAATCTCCCTCTTTCTCTTCTAGCCGCCCATATCAAAAGAGGATAATTCTTGAGAATATTCTTTAGGTTTTTTCTTTAAATATTTAAATGTATTGTGATAACCATTTATATTTGATTTTTTAAAATATCTTTATTTATTGATAGGTTATTTGATTTTATAGGTTGCTTATCATTTTAGCGATACATAGCCATTTGTAGTTGTTATTTGGAATCAAACAATGAAATAAAAATATCCTTCAGCTCATGTAGTCTTCTCCTCTTTTAGAATCATTGACTTCTTGGTTTAGGAATTTTGGAGCCGTATGAGTCCCTTGTCCTCTCTTTATTTCTTCATCCAGGTTCAATCAAAATATGAGAATTCTCTACCCTACCACCTGTAGATTCTAGGTGGATCTATCTAGAAAAAGAATCAATTTGTTGCTCCTTATTTTAGTATAACACAATAATTTTATACACCATTTTATGCTAAAAATTAAGCATAACAAAGTAATATAACAACTATGTAGGGGGGAGGAGTTTCGATACCAAGCCTTCTATGAGTGTTAATCCTAATTCTCTAAGCTTCTATTAGCAAATTCTTTGGGTATGCTAGGTTTTAAGTTTCATTCATGCTCAAGTAGAAATATTTTCTGCAAACAACATTATAATATCTCTTTACCATTTTGCTTTAGAGTATGCCATCTCAACTCAAATCCTCACTTTGTAATCCCGTCCATTGAGAAGGCTAGACCCATAATATAAATAGATACCATATTGACTGCAAAAGTGCATAAGATGATAGTGGCCTTAGATGTGTGTGAGAGGGATGATGACTATAGGCACTTTTGAGGAGATTTCCATGAATGAATTCTAGGATTTTAGGGTTGTGGGTGCACTTAAATAGGATGCCAATTCTGTAATCTCAAGGATTGGAGCAACTGCTAGTTGAAGGGACAAGAAAATCTCAAGGTGGTGAAATTGGGACGTATGATCCAAAGAGGAGAGTTATGAGGAGAGTTGCATCGAGGTTGCGTTTATGAAATAAGTGGGAATTTTATTAAAATATTCTTGAGAGTTATTTGATTTTGTATAGGTATCCTTTTTTATATATTTAATTTTGGTGATGAGGACAAGATTCCCATAAACCTAACTCCGACCAACTCCTATGGATTAGCATAATTAAAACCAAAATATGTTGGCCTGTATCCACATCCTAGAGGATGGTTTAATTTTGTGTTTTCACAGCTCAAATGAAAATCGCAAAGCAACTTTTAAAACAATTCATATTGGAAATATTTGTTTTTGATAGTGTACATGTGTAAGAAATCAAATTCTGCAAAATTGATAATTGATGGAGGGAGAAAGAGCACAACAAAGGCTAAGATTTATTGCAAAATAACTTTGAAAACAATTCATATTGGAAATATTTGTTTTTTATAGCGGCATGAATAAGAGATCAAATTTTACAAAATTTTGTATTTTCACTGCTCAAATGAAAATTGCAATGCGACTTTGAAAACAATTCATATTGGAAATATTTGTTTTTGATAGCGTGCATGTGTAAGAGATCTACAAAATTGGTAACTGATAGAGCGAGAAGGAGCAAAACAAAGGTTAAGATTTACTGCGATATGCCTCTGTTAACCTTGCTTCCACTCCACAAGGTCCTCTTGTGGAGCTCTTCTATTATCTCTAGCTTCCTTAAGTGTGGAGTCGATCCGTAATCATTTTCATGGGCTAAGGAAAAATCCTATCAATCCTTTTCTAGGATAATTATCAATATTAGAAGACCATTAGTGTTTAGTGGTGGGCGTGCTAGATTATTCTAGTAAAGAAACACAATTCATTAGGCACTATGTACAAAGGAGATGCAGTAGCAAAATTTGGATAACAGCTAAGAAAACTAGTTTTTAGCTTGAGAGAAAGAACTTGGAAAAATAAAGATACATTTTTAATATTCTCCCAAGAATATGAAGTCAACGTAACTTAGAAAGTTTTCTTTGAAGAGCATTTTAGTGATTTAAGAGGAAGGCTGGTAGGAATTGCAAAAGCATTGGAATTCCTACTCCAACTAATATTATAGCTAGTATGCTTATGTGAGATTGCCATGCATGTTCTTCACCTGCTGTATTAGTTACTGGCACAAGAAGAAAAAAAAAACAACTTAAAACAGAAAAGAAGGTTTGAATCCGCATTTTATTTTAGTTTGACTGTGCAAATTGATATATTTAATATTCGAATTTTATACAAAAATAGCAAATTAAATCAACCTAATGCCAAATGGATTGCTTTGACAAACTGTGACCTGCAGTATATGGGGCTTCATCATGTTGGTTGGTCAATTTTTTGTTCAAGCCAGTACAACGATCACCAATCAGAATGTTTAGTCGACACAAACTTAAAGGAATTCATGCAACTGGCATAGTGATGGTTTTTAAACTATATTGAAAATTTTGTATAGATATTCTAAATCCATGAACTCAAGTTCTATGGTGTTCTCAAGTTATTTTGCAATGAGTACATGCAAATTGACTGAAGAGAAATGTGATATATCTGGGATGTGTATATATATAAGTACGAGCAATATGCTACTATGTGTATATATATACATATCGAGGAAAAATGAGGAACAAAACTATCCTTGTAGTTTGCATTCATTTTATGAGTTTTGAACATTTTTATATTGTATAAGCTTATGCATATCTTTGTTTTCAGTCAATCATCCACAATATGATAAGGTGCTTTAGCTCTTTAGTGTTTTGACAATGTATAATCATGTAGACACTTTTATAAATAGATTTGTGATGCAGGACTGTAATGCTTTGAATAATGTGATAAGAATTTGCACGAATTGAAAAGAACAAGAACAATTATTTCCGTTAGCTATCCCAAACGACAAGATAAAACGTACGAGCGGTCACTTTCGTTTAGGATAAATCACATGAAAGAACTTAAACCATCACAAGTAATATAGAATTTCAACGACATGCAAATTAAGTAGACTTTCAACAAAATCCCTATGCTAATAATAAGATTAGCACATAGAAAGTGAAACTCAATTCCTACGTTTGCTAAGTATTGGCATTTAGCGAGGCACGATTCTTTGCGATTCAATCAACACCTATAAGATTAGTGAATTAGAAGATAAATGAATAAGGGGAAGAAGTTCACCGAATTAATGATGCAAAACCGAATTCTGGTTTTGAGAATTCAGGATAGCAATCTGTAAGCTTTCCTGGTGCAGTTTTAGTTGTCTCTTTGGCTGACTTTCCCCTAAACAGTAACCTTAACTTTGTTTGGTACGTTGAGACAACAACCGGGCAGGTTCTTGATGGTTGGACAGCTGTTGGGACCTTCGGATTGCAAAACAGCCCAGGGGGGCTGGGAGGAAACTATTGGACAGCAATCCAAAACACTGCAGGTTTCGGACCAGCAGTTTTCTAATACAGAAAATTCTGGACAACAGGGAATTAGAGAGGGAGATTTGAAGATTGAATACCAAAATTGGGAGGGAAACAAGAGACTAATTCTTGCCTAATTGGGTTCTTAAATAAGGCAAGAAATAAAAGGGAGGAGGGGTCGGCTTAATGGGGAAGAGGGAGAGAGATCTAATTGATTTTGGTGTGGGCCCAAGCAATCCATGAGTTAAGTTAATTAAGTCTGAAATTTATTTCAGATTTAAAGATTAAGAAAGTTTCCTAATTTAAAACCAACATGCTTGGAAAGAATTCAAAATTTAAATTTAAATTTTGAATTTGAATTCTTCCCATAATGAGGAGGCTTAGTTAGGAAAGTTTTGATGGCTAATTGATGGAGGAATATGGAAGGAAGGTTGGGAAGGAATTAATGTGGAGAAAGAGAGAAGGGGAAAACATGGGGGTCGGCAGCATGCTTGGGTTTAGGGAGGATTGGATCGGTTTCCTACAGTGGGATTGCTTAAATTAAGGGGAATTAATAATTGGAGTCTTCCTCAGAATTTAAATTTGAATTTGGTTTATGGATTTAATACTTTCCAAATATAGATTATGTCGAATTAGGAAAGAATTCTGAATTTGAAATCAGATTTGAATTAAGTTTCCCTCCTAATCTTCATGCTCGAATTTTGGAAAGTAGCAAACTAGGCAATCTTGGTTCAATGGGTGCCGGCGGCTTAGAAGGAGGAGGAAGGGGAGGGGCCGGCGGCTATGGGGTTTGGAAATAGTACGGTTGGAGGCTAGGGTAAGAGTGGAGGAGAATAAAAAAAAAAAAAGATAGAACCACGAACCAGGCCGTATCCAAGGTTGGTGGGTGATCCAAATTCCCGCTCCTAGGGATCTCTCTCCAAGCACTCTCAAGATCTTTCCAAAAACTCAAGCAATGGCAAAAGTTTTTTTTTTTACCATTCAATCATTAAACATCAAAAGAGAGATATGAGGCCTATAAATAGCCTCGTACAAAGGACTCAAAAGCAAAAGACAATAATGCCCTTAGGGCTTACATATGATCTTCCTTAAGTAAGGGTAATAGTGGAAACAAAAATTAATAAAGCAAATAATAAAACAAATACATAATAATACTAAAAATACATCGACTCAACTGTGGTCGTTGATCGACGGCCACGTCTTTGATAAACTTTCCAAGCTCCGATGTCCCCATTAATTTGTTTCTCTGTTTTTGGAGCGAAAAGGTAAAGCTAGAAGCTTGTGTTACTTTGGTTTTATAAACATCTTCTTTTAAATTGTATAAACAATCTATATATCCTATGCTCCAATCTAACACATATGATTAGGGGATGATTTAGTTTTAGTATGTCTTGAAAATGGCCTACTTTGCACACTGGAGAAAGTGATTAATCATGGTAAATTAAGCGTTTGTACTACTCAAAGTCAACCAAAATTCAAGAAAGATTTCCTTGTTGTTTTGCAAATCTATCATTATTTCGATAAAAAAATAAGGGAGGGGTAGAGTGTGTTGAAGTAAGTTTGGGCGCAAATAGTAGCCATATCGTATGATTTTGGGGAAGATATTGGTCTTATAAAAGAACTAATTGAGGATCTTCTAGAAAGATAAATATCAAAGGATTAAAAACTAGCCAAAATTAGCGGTTACAATATTATTAGAGTTGACTACAAAATATCTTTCATTGGTTGTGGGATGACCCCATTTTAATCTTAGGTATATGTTTACTATTTGGACTCTTTATTTTCATTAGTTACATGTAGGGGTGTAAACTAGCTGAGATTGAGAGAGCTCATTGGTTATTCGTGTTCAACTTGTTTGAAAATTAGTTTGTTCGTAATCGGCTTTTGTTTGAATTTGTTCGTGAATAGTTTGTTCGTATTTGATTCATTTTGAATTTGTCCCTTCATGTGTAGCTCATGTTTAGCGCATATTTAAATCAAATTATGTAAAAAATACAAAATTAAAAAAAAATCAAATAAATATATGAAAATTCAAGCATTTTATTGCTGAAATTTTGTGATTACAATAGCAAATGTATCTCAAATTTTTACAACCAACAAACTGATTTCCTATGTTACAAAGGAAAAAAAAGACTTTGTAATCAATATTCTTCATTGTATATTTTCATCTCAATGCAACACTATCAACTGTTAACTTAATAATACATGTAATGTGTATTTGAGATAAAAGTCTAAAATTTAGTAGTGAAATTAATTTAAATAGGAAATTATAGAAAAATTTTTAATGCTCCAAAATATCAAGAAAACAAAAATTATAAACTTTGCATAAAATAATTTCAAAGAATGAATGATGCAACAAAAAAAAAACAATTTAAGATTGCAATTTAAAACAAACTTGTCTTCTTTAAATATAGATGAACATGAGCACATAACACAACAACGCTTACAACTTACAAGACACAACAACACTTTCAACTTAAAAAAAATAACACAACCTTAGAAAACAACACCTTACAACTTATATAAATTATGAGAAGAATGATATAGATGGGGCGGGAACCGTGGAGAGAGAGAAAGAGGTAGAACACCGAGACGAAGTAGTTGAGGAAAAGGGGGAAGGAGGCTAGCTCGCAAACTAGCAAAAATCCGCAGGTTTTACAAACAAAAATTTATCATTTTCCACTCCTATAACAGCAGCAAAACAGTCCCATTTATAGGGGAGAAAAACGGAAAAAAGCAATTAATGCTGGTAGTTAAAGCACTACCCAAACAACCACTATAAACACCTAAAAAACTGCAGCAACAAAACAGAGACCAAAGGGATAGCTGCCAAGGGGAAAACCGAAACATCAACACAGTAGTTAATGCAGATTTTTCAAGAGACTTATGAAATAATATATAGGAGAGGAACAAAAAGCACAGAAAACCAGAAAAAATAGTTTTCCAAGCATTTGGAAAACCGAAACCTGTATGGAAAATAGTAAGAATTTCAACTAGCCATCAAGAAATTCGGGAAAAAGCATAGAACACCAAACAGCTAGCTTTGCCCACATCAATTCTCCCCTGGTGGAGAAATCTCATCCCCTGAAGAGATAGCACCAGATCTTTCATTATGTTCCGATTGTGCCTTTTCTTATTCTTGTATCAAAGTATCATACTTCCTTTGGATCTTCTCTGTTTCTCGAATAAACTCGGATTAAAAAAGACACTTCTTATTTTCATATTTCTCTGCACAGAAATACATTCGTCTTTGAATTTTGTAAAGTTCATTCTGCAAAGGATTAGTAGAACATGCTTGTGTTAGTACCCAATTTGTGGCTGGAAATTTCTCCTTTGGAATCCAAGGCATAGAAGGCTGACTTTCAAAATCCGCAGAATCAAATTCATCTGGAGACTCATTTACATCTTGATTTGGAATTTCGGCTTGTTGATTGCTTGGACTAACCATTTTTTTTATTTTTTTATTTTTAAAGAGAATGGAAGACTGACAATAACCTAAATCTCTGATACTAAATTGATGCAATAAAAAAAACAACAATTTAAGATTGCAATTTAAAACAAACTTGTCTTCCTTAAACATAGATGAACATGAGCACATAACACAACAACGCTTACAACTTATAAGACATAACAATACTTTCAACTTTAAAAAAAAAAATACAATATTAGAACACAACACCTTACAACTTATATAAATTATGAGAAGAAGGATACATATGGGGCGGGAAATGTGGAGAGAGAAGAAGAGGTAGAAAGCTGAGACGAAGTAGTAGAGGGAAAAGGGAAAAGAGGCTAGCTCGGAAGCTAGAAAAAACCCGCAGGTTTTACAAAAAAAAATTTATCATTTTTCACTTCTAAAACGGCAGCAAAACAACCCCATTTATAGGGGAGAAAAAGGGAAAAATCATTTAATGCATGTAGTTAAAGCACCACCCAAACAACCACTAGAAACACGTCAAAAACTGCAGCAAAATAAAGATTGAAGGTACACCTGCCAAGGCGAAAATCAAAACATCAACACAGCAGCGAATGCAGATTTTTCAAGAGGCTTAGGAAATAGCATATAGGAGAGGAACGGCCAGGGAAGGAGTTCCAAATCAAGTTTGTTTTAAATTGTAATCTTAAATAATCATTTTTTTTGTTGCATCAATTTGATATCAGAGCTTTAGGTTATTGAGTCTTCCTTTTTCTTTCGAAAAAAATTAAAAAAAAACAAAAAAAAAAAACAAAAAAAAAAAGATAGTCCAATCAATCAACAAGTCAAAGTTCCAAATCAAGATGCAAGGAAACTCAAGATGAATTTGATCCTGCAGATTTTGAAAGTCAGCCTTCTATGACTTGGATTCCAGAGGTGAAATTTTTTGCCACAAATTGGGTATCAACACATGCATGTTATACTAATCCTCTGCAGAACGAACTTTACAAGATTCAAAGACGAATATATTTCTGTGCAGAGAAATATGAAAATAAGAAGCGTCTATTTCAATCGGGATGTTAGGTTCGGCTCAAGGAAGGAGTTCGGGTAGTTGTCGTATGTGTGAGGGGTAAACGAGAAGAGGAGCTGATGGATTCAATATGAGTAGGCTGGAATCGAACTTGGAGTTGGGATTGGAGTCGGAGATCTGGTCGGGGCTCGTGTTGCGAGCGGCTAGAAGTGAATAGTCGATATGATGGTGACGTGAAGGGCTAGAGGTGGAGTCGATAGCAAGAGGATCAGCTTGCTATGGGTCTTGCGACTAGTTGTGTGGGTTCAATCGGCAAGCTACGGGTTGGAGGTCATGAGGTCGGTCGACAGGGAGGGAAGGAGGAGAAGGCAGGTCTGGATCTGGCTCGGTGAGAAGATTCAGTCGGCGGGTTTTGTTGGGATTTGCGTGGCTAAGTTGAAGTGGGTAGTGGGGTAGGATCGGTAGGAGATTGACGTTAAATTAGGCCCGGTGAAAGGGCAGGGGCAGATGCGGCACTGGGAGAGGAGATCGGGTGTAGTGCGGCTTGCGGAAGTTGGAGATCGGTCGACTTCGGTAGGGATTCGGTCGAGGAAGGGATTTGGAGGTCGGCTGCTAGGCATGGTGAGGGAAGTTGGGCATTGGGTTCGATCGAGAGGGCTAGGCGTCGGTTGTATTGGGTCTGACAGGTAGCGGGTAGAGGGCAGGTGACGGGAGTGCTCGATTCGGCTACAGGCGGAAGCGGGAGGCTTCGAAGCTCATGCAATCAGGGTTGGAAGAGCTCGGTTGATGGAGGAGATCGGGCTGTGTAGGTAGAGAGTGGAGTCGAAGGCTTGGATTCGGGATTTCGAGCGTGGAGTCGAAGAAGGCGTGAGTTCGGAACCGGCAGGAAGGAGTCGTTTGTCTTCATTTTAACAACGAGGAGGGGGAACACGATCAAAATGAGCGAATTGAGGGAGGCGACGTAAACGGTGCCGAACAGGTACGCGTGATTTGAGTAGGATTTGCGCAGCATTTATTATTTATTAATTTTTGGATTTCGGTGGAGGTCAACAATTAGCAAAGCTAAAAAAATTAGAATGATGATAATAGCAAGAAGGCTTGTATTAATTAGCAGAAATTAAAATTAAGAATAATGATAATAATAATAATAATTGCAAATCAGACCGCATGCTGGAACTTCTCAAGTGAATCTCCATACAACGTAAGGCATCTTCTAGGTCGGGATTAAGCTTATTTGGTCTAGGGATTCAAATCATGCTGATGAAGGGAATGTCATAGCGTTCCCTTAGCATTCTTCTTCTCCAAGTTGATTAGGGAAGCAATTTTATTTAATGCAAAGTGCTCCAATGTG
Organism: Dendrobium chrysotoxum; assembly: GCA_019925795.1. Taxonomy (NCBI): domain Eukaryota; kingdom Viridiplantae; phylum Streptophyta; class Magnoliopsida; order Asparagales; family Orchidaceae; genus Dendrobium; species Dendrobium chrysotoxum. Next base: position 5,900,430 of record CM034314.1, on the reverse strand, counting down.
GCTCAATCGTCTTAAACAATAAATCGGTAGGAAATCAGAAGCTGCTGGAAATTGCGGCATGGCACAAATTTTGAAGAACTAGGAAAAGATCGATTCTTAATATATATAGAACTAGGAAAAGATCGATTCTTAATATATATATATATATATATATATATATATATATATATATATATATATATATATATCATCATCATCATCATCATTATCATCCTTGGGAAGTCTACGTTCCAAAGGGCCAAAATCCACGTTTATCCCATCTCTTTTGACGCTACAAAGCGGTCTTAAAGAACACAAAACATGGCAGAAACTTTATGCAGGAGTCAACTGGGAAGATTCTTTGGCTTTTGACCGTGAAAATTGGTTTAGTGGTTGCATCCTAGAATATTATATTATGTTTAATGGAAGATATTTTTATGGTTTTTTAGGAGACTTAAAAATAAGGGGAGCAAATAATATAGGTTGAATTCATCAGCATGCTCCTGATGCGATTGAGGATTAAAATGTGTACTATAACCTTTTATTTCGATAGAATATACTAGTGTGATCAGTCTTTAATATGAAGATGAACAAGAGGTTAAACCCATTGAATTCGCTAACTTGTCAAGCTTGCCATGTACTCGACAAGATCACTCTGTACTCGTTGAGAGCATCATGAAGTCAATGTTGAAGTCTCATCGAGTTGCCATATTCAAGCATATTAAGCCTAAGGATCGACTCGGACTCATTATGCTAGTATTCAAGCAATTCACTGCAACCCGCTATGATAATCTGTCTCATGCTCTAAAGCTACTCGCCAGTGTTCAGCTTATTAAAGTGAAGTCGGTTAACAATTTACCATCGACCTCAGTTAAACAATCTGCATGTATATATATATTTTGGCTATACGCTTCATGTATTTTGTTGCAAGCGGCTGCTAAGCCCTTGCTATGTTTTTTTTATTTTGTTATAGTCAAAATATAACATTTGTTATAATGTTGAGTTTTGACCTGAAGTTGTAAATAGGGCGTCATAGAAAAATTATGACACATCGAATTGTTGGTATTCAAGCCTTGTGCTTTTGATCATCTAATAAGATCTTAGAGTTTCTAACTCTAGGTTTCTTTTTCATTCTCTCTACAAATTTTGATCCAACAAAAGATGTTTGGATATCTTTTGGGTTTGTCTTGTGGTTATCACTACCCCTCTTTTGACAAATTTTCTAGGAAAAACCAATTTTCTTCCTATATATATATATGATGTTTGAAATGGCCGGTTTTCCATTTGTTTGTTGTCAGGTGAGCTCCGCTGCAGATTTTAAGAGGGATTTACAGATGGATATCCTTGACAGTGTCCAAGTTATGGCAGCAGCAGAAGAGGAATTTGCCATCGAAATCCCCAACAGTGAAGCTGACAAGTTCACAAACACCTCCCAACTTATTGAATACATAGTAACTCATCCACAAGCCAAATGAATCTGCTTATAGTTATTCGATTTTGTGATATCCTTCAAGTTTGAAACTCACAGGTTTGTAATAAAGATTTCAGAACTCGGCTGTCTTCCTTTTGAGTGTTTTTGTGCAGTAATATGTGCCCAAATGTTTTCCAGCTTCTAAGTTATAGATTTTGTTTGGGACAGCTTTCTTACCATTTTCTAAAACAGTTTTTTAGTATATATATATATTTTTTAAAATTTGTACTAAAAAGTTGCTTTATAAAATAGTATGAAAATTGTCCCAAACAAATCTTAGTTTCTCTTCTTCGTTCTAGTAGATGCCTAAGGGATGTTTCAGCCTTGTTCAAAGTAGAATGCTAGACCACATATTATTCATTCAAGAGTTCTGTTTATCTAAGCCAGAATTTCAGTGTCCTTTGGATAATGTTATTTGTATTACAAATCTTGTTTGAAGACAGCTCTTTCCCATTTGATGCTTCTTCCCATTGCATTTGTACATGCTTACATTTGTCCACACATTAGCAATTTGCTCCATTTTAATTCAAAATACTAAAGAATTCAATAGCTTCTTGCTAATTAAGGGTGATTTTATGTGGAATTCAAACTAATTGCTTTCAACTAAAAATAAAAAATTTCTAATCTGAGCCAAGTTTGATTTTATTTGAATTAAGAATGAATGATTTTGACTAATTAAGAAATTATTTTCTAAAATTTTATTGATATTAAATATATATATATATAATATAGTTATATAATTATTTATACTTAATATTATATATATTTAATATTAATGTGCATAGCTTTTCATGATAGTGTGTTTTGCTGCCATACAAAGAAGAAAAAGAGAAGGATTTTGAGTATGGAGTGGGAATGAATGCTTCTCATGATAATGTTTTGGAACTATGCAAAGAACTCTTAGACAAAAAAAGGTAGGCAGCATTCATTGATTACCAAAGCTTTCTGATAACTTATTAGATGTGATTTTATGAAAAAGTGTCAAGGCAATAAAACTTTATTTTATAAAAAATAATAAGTTTTAGTATTTTTTTTAATTAAAAATACTTGTATATTATAAAAATACTTTTGAGTATTTATCTTATACTCTGGAACTTATACAATATTAAGGCTTCGTTTGGGATGACTTTCTTAATACTTTTTAAAGTGATTTTTTAGTATAAAATAATTAATTTTTTAACTATAAGAAACATTAAGAAAGCTGTCCCAAACGAAGCCTAAGATTAATGGGCCAATTGAGAGATTATCATAAATAATGTTAATTAAAATAGTTAATTTATTCAATACTTAAATATCTCATTAAATTAAGATAACTTCATATTACTATCACCTTTTTGAATGAATAATCACATCATTTCCTCATATAAGACACCTTATGATTGAATAGTCACATCATTTCCACAAATAAGTGATAATAACTAATCAAAATAATATGATAGTTATCTTAATTTAATGAGTTGCATAAATATCTAATAATCTAATTTCATCATTAAAACACGGTGAGTACTTTTAAGGTGATGAGTAAGTATATTCTGTTTGAGACAGCTACAACTTTTTTTAAAAAGATGGCTGTAAAGCTTTTTTTTTTTGAAAGTTGATATAGAAAATCATTTCCTAGCACAAAAAGATTTATAAAAGCAATAGCAAAACTGAAAAAACAAAACAGTAAGAAAGATGTCTCAAATGAAGCCTTCAATCGCTAAGTTCTTCTTCAAAGAACATATCATCTCTTCATCTTTAAGGTGAATAGACAGATATAAGCGACTTCAATGAAATACTTCTTCGGGCGGCTAAAAGCCTTTGACAAAAATTTAAAATACATAGACTTCATAAGTAAATAAATAAAAATTTATGGTCTTTGAAGCATTGAATGAGGCCACAGAAAATGTGGCCTGATAAGTTGCTGGAGCATAATAGCCGATGTCCCCCTGCCCAAATATTTCAAGGAGGTCTTCAAAGAGTTGGAGAAAACAAAAAGTAATTTTGTTGGCAACTACCTAAATACCAAAGGGGATTAGACGAAAACAAACAAAACACCATCGAACCCATAATGATGCTGCGGTGGGCTTGGAAAAAGCCCATCATTGCGAATCTTGAGCCAAAAGCAGCTGGACCGGGAGCTGGACCGGGAACTGGACCGGTAAGGGACTCTAGACCGGCCAACATTAATTTATTATCAAATTAAGTTAAATTATATAAGGTGATATGAATAAATGCAAGAACTGTGGAGGGGATGGCCCCTAAGATCTGCCACAGAGCACACAACACATGCATGAAACTGGTGCTGCAGTCATTCTTCTCTTTCTTTCTGTCTCCCTATGCTCTGTCTGCACTATATATATGCATATATTTATATGTGAATGGCTTATAATTAACCCCATAGATCACACAGATCATACTGACCCTCTTTAATAACTGGAATCTCCCACTTCTGATCAGCTTGGTTCCTGATCTGTTGCTTCCTTCACTGAAGCTTGAAGAAAAAGAGCAACCAGTAAACTGGAGAAGGTGATTTCTCTTCTTCGTCATTCTCAACTTTCTTCTTCATAATTGCATGCTGTGTGTGTGTGTGTCTATGTGAGATAGAAAAAGTTTTGCTCCCCCAATATGAACTAATTTTGTCAGAAACTTATAAGAAACTTGTTTCACCTGTATAGAAGGAGGAAAAAACGATCAAATAAATGGAGAGGCTCAACTTCAACCTGTACCTTCAAAACTACTACATCATAAAAGAAAATGAGAGGTTGAAGAAGAAAGCGCAGCTTCTTAACCAAGAGAATCAAGCTCTCCTAATCCAGCTGATGAAGCAAAGGCTTGCTAAAGCCAACTCTCATTCACTTCCTGACTTGAATTTGAACCCATTAATGTCTAATAAAGCAGAACCCACCAAGCCATAATTATTCTTCCAAGATTGAAGATATTGCTCTTCTGCAATGAAGCTGTTCTGTAGTTTCAGAATCTCCTTAACCAATTATATATGGTAGTTATGTATGGACTTTTAATCTAAGATGTATGTTTAATGGCTGCAGTTATAGTAGCTGATGAAATCCAATGTGCTAATAGAGTTTCATGATTTGTAGTGCTAATTTTGATTGCTTCAAATGTGAAATTACATTTAAGGAAATGAAAACTTTTGAGTGTAGATATGAAGATGAATTTTGAAGTTTTTAGATAACTGCAAATATGGATTTTAAGGTTTTTAAATATGTGCTTAGGTGCTTTAGGAGAAGAAGCATAGAGAGGGAGTGATAGGGAGGGTAAGAGTAAAGAAATTTAAAATTTGATTGAAATTTTATATGAGCTTTCAACATGAGTCAATAAATTATAAGAATCACACTAAAATATGATGTCTTAGGCGTAAAGAGATCATAAATTTAGAAGGTGGGCATACCCCCTTAAAATTTGACTATGTTTGCACTAATCTCAAAATATTTCAAATAGATGTGCTATGGAAAATAACAATTCAGTTAAAAGTGGTATTGTGAAGTTCCAATTTCTTCCCCTGATTTGAGATTTTAGGCTATAGCAAACGTTAACCCCATTGATTTCCATTTAGCATGGGCAGTGAATGGCTCCTATGACCCTAAAAATTTCAAAGGTGGCTTAATAATAATAATAATAACAACAATAATAATAATAATAGTAAGCAAAAAGATTGAAGTATTGAAGTAACATTGCCCACTAGTGAGGTGATAACGTCAGGGCACAAAAGCAAATCAAATAACAAGCTAACAATAATAATAGTAATAATAATTTTTTGACAGCTCTTGATATAAATTTATGCCAAAAAAAGTAATTGATTAAAAAGTGATATTTGATTATACATATATTATAAGATAAATGTTTTGTACTACAAAATAATAATAACATTCATTATTTTTGTTATTATTTTACAATATTGAATTCAAATTTATTTGAACTTTGAGACAATGAATCATACTGAGATATGAGAAGGAAAAAAGAAACTAGTTGATCTCAAAGAATTCTTTAGAGCTAGACATGTTGAGTTAGATCAAGCTTAGAGAGAATAGATAAAGAATAAGAGATATCTCAAAAACTAAGAGAAAAAATTCTTAGATTTCAAATTTGCCATCCCCAATTGCTTGAAACATTAAGCACTATTTATAGGCAAAGGCAAAGGGAGACAGTGGAAAGAGCTACAATAGGATTGAACGATTGAGTAGTTGTAGTTGGTGAAGAAGTTGAGTTACCATAGTGCGAAAGTTGTAGGCAAGTTCTTAGGGTTGCAAATAAACCGAGCGTTTGACGAGCTGCTTGTGGCTCGGCTCGATAAGGGCTCGTTCATGTTTGTTTGATAAGGTAAACAAACGAGTTTGAACACACTTGGTAAATACTCGATTGCTAAATGAACGAGCTTGAACAACACGTTGTTTGGTTCATTTATGTTCACGAACAGTCTCGCTTAGAAGCTCGTGAACAAGCTCGCTAAGAAGCTCGATTAGAGCTCAATTAGAGTTTTAAAAATAAATACTATTTAGTCTACTAAATTAATAATTTATTTTTATTAATTTAATATTTTTAGATTTAACCATTTTCATTAGATATATTATTAAATCTTTTATTAAACTCCCGCCTCAATTCCCGCTCAAAAAAAAAAATTAAACTCCCGCCCCCGCCCACGCTCTCTCTCTATATATTTCATTTTTTTCTAATCCCGCCTGATTCTCTCTCTCTCTCTTCTGTGGTGTCAACAACCTCCATAAAAAAAAGCTGTAGGGGATTTAGTCCCACACCACTTAGAGGTGATGATTTTGCTATATAAAAACAAATGCATTTGAGGTCCACGTTAAGCACAGCGGGCAACAAGCAGGCTTGGACTGGGCGGGTTTTCTGGCGGGACGGTTATTGAGCTTGCTCGGCTTGATGATAATATAAAATTTATTTTGTTTGTGGCTTGCTCGGTTCATTAACGAGCCACTTGATAAGAGTTAACGAGCGGCTCGATTAGAGGCTCGTCGAGCTTAAAGATAAACGAGCTTGAACTTAACACGAACTGAACTAGAATAGTGTATTTCTAAACAAACTCGAACTCGAACACCTAACAAAAAAGCTCAACAAACTTCAAACCGAGCTTGAACACGTTTTGGTCAAACGAGCTCGAACATGAACATACCTAAGCTCGGCTCGGCTCGGCTCGTTTGTAGCCCTACAAGTTCTAATAAAAAAGATAAGTTCAAGTTAAACTGGTAAATCCTCGTAGACAAATTTTGTTGGTTGATTGGCTTCCACATTCTAGGAGACAACTTGGCTACTATTTAATTATTCGAAGATTTATTGATTATAAGATGACTTGATTTTTAGCTTTAAGCCACTTATGAGTATATGAGTTCCGAATTAAAAATAATTCAAGTCTGTTTGTCAATCAATAGTTTCCTGAACTTGATTTAGGCCTACACCATGACTTGATTAACCTGACATATGCTTAATAATTTAATTCTCTTACCCTTTTGAAGTTTATGTTAAGGAATGTAAATTAATAAGCGGCCAAAATTAGGCAAGTACACCATTGATCAACTTATTTTTCCACCTAAAAGTTTAGATCCAAGTAAAAACCAACTATTCAGTATTTTATAATTATAATTTTCACATATCCAATGCAAGACTAAATCTCAACTCTCTCATGTCTTAATAAACATGAGAGTTCCCTATATTAACCTCATCAAATATCAAACAACAAAAGCCAACTCACTGACTTAGGCTTCATTTGAGACGACTTTTTTATTGCCTCTTAAAATGGAGTTTTAGTACAAAAATTAAAATTTTTGTACTAAAATTAAAATTAAATTTTTGTACTAAAATTCCGTTTTAATAAGCAATAAAAAAGTCGTCCCAAACGAAGTCTTAGAGCCATTAAAAAAGTCAACAATCTTAAACTTTTTCTAACAAAATTAATCGAAATAATAATAATCAAACATATCCTGAAGAACTCGATTCAATTGAATCATAAGCTCTTATAACACTTAAAAATGAGAAAATTGAGATCAAAATTGAGCTGAGCACACTAATGACCAAATTTATTTTCAACTTAAAAGAGAGTCCGCAATATCAGATTTCTCAACCATCCAATGAGCCTAAACCTAAACTGTCATGCTTTAATAGCTTCAACCTTTCATTTTTATTAAAAAAAAATTCTTATTCATGCCATTTGCATTTAATCTATTTAAGCAAGTTAACTTTTGTTATGAAGATGCTTTCAAGCACACTAAAACCTGATAAGAGATTAGGCCAAATGTTCCACTTAGTTATTTACTTTCTTCAACAATAATAACAAGTCTTTATTCCACTACTTAAGGCTGGCATATGAATCATTTTTTTTTCCATTGTGTCATATTAAAGAGTCAAATTCTCATTTAAATCAAGTTATTTATTTTCTTCATTATAAAAAAATCATTCTAGTTAAGCTTATCATTATCATGAATTGATTTGAAAACATAAGCCTTTAAGCTTTGTTTGTACTGAAGGAAAGGAAGAACAATGAAATGTCTTAATTATGAATCCCAAGACAAGTATATAAGATTTTCCATTCTTTTTCATATTCTTTCACTAGAATTCCCTCCTTCCATGCATAGCACAAAGGAAAATAATCAAATAATAGTTCTCTAAAAATGCAAAGATTGAGAAGAGGCTAGCTAGTTAGCCAATAACAGAAACATTACACAAGAAATGGATGGCATTCTTTCGCACCTCCAGCAATTTTCAACGCCAGCTACAGTAACCCTGCCAACAGCTACAGCTCTCTATGCTCTTGTTGTACAAACTAGGGCTTGATGCAGGAAAAAGAAGCCACAAGAAACAAGCCAGGCCAAGAATGAATGCGATGGTAGCTAAACCTGCAATAATTGTCGGGTTTTTAAGCTGTTAATTTCCCTATGGATTAATAACATGGAACATTTGAACGAAATGAGGAAAAGCAAGTAATTGTGCCAATACAAGAGCTGAATACAAGGGGTACAGGTAATGTTGGACATTGTAACTTTTGGTTAAGTCGCAGAAAATTTTTCTGGTTCAATGATTTGCGAGATCTGGATCTAACTGATTGAATATAAAAACTATGAATTTTAGTTGGATCCAGTTTGATTTAAACCACATTACTGGGTCCATCATGGAGAAAGATCTACTAGCCAAATCCTTGTTAGTTTAATGGCAAGACAATAAAAATAAAACAGGCTTGATGGGTGTGGGACGTAGATCTACCTTTCCAAAACACAGCATATCCAATCGAGTCCACATGTCAATCTTGTAGTAGAAGGATCTAATCGTGTGCAGAGTGCATCAGGACAACTGCTCAGCTTTCCTAAAAAGAGAATTTGAGGTCAGCTCCACCTTGAGGACTGACTCTTGATTTCTTTCAATAATAATAGACATTTTTGTGAAGTTGACACCTCATGCACAAACCCACTGACAACTACCACACATCACAACCAAGTGGTTACATGCTGACCTCTCAGCAGCCAATATATGGCCAATCTGTCAAAATGACCCCTCACCAACAAACATACGACAACTCCATGCCCTCTCCTAGCCAGCCATGATGAAAGGTTGACATGGCAAAGTTTGTTACGGGAAAATCTTTCAAGATCCTATATTGGTTGGAATCCAAATTGCATCTATAAATACTCCTTTCCTCCAGCACACGCAAGTAGCATCCACATGTAATGCTCGATCAAGAGAAACAAGAAGATCAATCTTCTCCCCATAAAGTTACTCTTTCATTGCCTTTCCATCTTTTGTTTGCTATATTTCTCACTTTCTCCTTTATGATCCTTATCCAAAGAGTAATCCCATTAACCAAAATCTATATAATTTGCTCAGTAGCTAGTTCTTTGTGAATATGCTTTTGGAACTCTCATCGAGTTAAAGTTGGTGGGAATCAAAAGAGGACTAAGGACCCCAAAGAAGCATACTCCTCTGTGGCTACACATCAAGAAATTTTCCCGAATGAAAGAAGGCAAAAGGACAACACTAATTTATCCCAGTTATTTCTCTATGTTCAGATCCCACATCTCACTCCACCTTGCAACGAAGGGAGTCCTGAAAAGGTCGTTCTCTCCCCCCTCAACATAATACCATTTCGGTCTAAAGAGGATCAAAGGCGCCATAATTAAAGGTAGATCAAAGGCATTGGAGAGTCTATATTAAGATTCCTAAAAAAGAATAGTTAGTGAGAGAACAACCGACCAGGAAAGTAGCATCTATCTTTAACATTGTAGGAAAGATTATGGCCAACAATGTTTAACATTACGAAGTCCAAGGTATCATAGACCCAATGAAGCTTCCCATCATGTCCAAGGCCATGATGGCCCTCTATGCCATGCCTAACAATGCCAAATGTTGTGTGCTACTTACAACACCGAAGGATACCTCCTTAAGGTGGTTTTCCAAGCTGCCTCTAGAAAGCATATCCTTCTTTGGTGAGTTATGGCCCTAGCTCATTGCATCATTCTCTAGTGCCCAAAGCAAAAGGAGCTACTAGACCATCTAAAAACATCTGACCGGCAAAGGATGATTCTTTTAGATTTGACATTAGGGGTATTAATTCATCTTAAGAGGTTGAGTTTAGGTAAAACCAAAGTATGATCGAACCTAAATATTCAACCCAAAGCTGACCAATTTATTAATCAGATTGGAACTTCAACCCGAGCTAGACTTAATTAAAACCTAAACTGGCCCAACAAGTAGTTGATTCATATTGATTTAGCATTAATTCGATAGATAATAAATATATCGACCTGATTTTGTACCTATAATAAAAAATGTATATACTAGTATATTTAATTATTATTGAAAGAAAGAGGACATTTTATGTTTTAGATATTAAGTTAACTTGAACTCCATAACTTTTATAAGCCTTTTAATTGTTGCCCTAAACTATAAATGAGTTGAACTAAATCTAAAATTTTCATGTCAAGTTTAAGTCAAATTAGCATATTGATGCAGGACATGTATGAAATTATGATTTAAATAAGGAGTTTGCACGTCGGAAGATTAAGAGCAACTTAATTAGACTTGAAGTTGATTCAAACAATGAATTAAAGCACAAAGAGCGGTAAACACTAGCTTAGGCCAAACTACTTACATGAAGTAAAAGCCACAAAACAATCAATTACTCTTAACGTTGCATATATGATAGGTTTCAACAAGATATCCCTAATCTAACAATAAGAGTAGGGCTATGAAAGATCTCACACAATTCCTACTACACACTAAGCTTTAGCGGATCGTTGCAAGATTTTGCATGAATCAATTAAACTACAAGTAAGGATCAACAAGGAAGGTAAGAGAGTTGGAGGAAAAGTTTACCCAAAGAAATAGGAATTATGAAGCCTGGTATGATCGCTTGAATGTGTGAGCAAGAGTGGGCAGCAACTCTAACTCCCTAGTGGCCTTTGGACAGCATTCTGGCAGTTTCTGGGTGGAGGACAGCCAACTAGCATGGTCTGGAATTTGTAGACAGCAACCTGTAGACTCTGGACAGCAGTTATCAATGCTCCTATCCTTGGAATAGCTTATGGAACCAATCCAGGAATCTGGACAGCAAGCTGGAGAAGGGAATTTTAGGTATTTCCCCCTAATGGAGGCATGAAATCTTGAAGGATGAGGAGGAGAATTATGTGGACAGCTTCTATAACATGTGAGTTCTGGACAGCAGTCTATAGCCTTCAGGGGTGCTGGACAGCAAGTCAAACTTGCTGGAATACGTGGACAGCAGCAGGAATCTCAGGGAAAAAAGGAAGTAACAAGGGAGAGGGCTTGTGAGGGGCGGCTACTTGGGTTGGGATTGGATGGGGAAATAATAGGAGTAATTATTGGGGTTAATTGAATTGGAAAGAGGTGGTGGGCCGGCCAAGTATGAGGGAATTGATTGGGGATTTGAACTCTTTCCAAACATAAGATGTTAACTAAGGGAAGAGTATTAAGAGAGGATCTCTCATTATTTCAAATTTGGGGAGATTTGGAAAGTGTCTAAGTTAGATTAATCTTATTTAGGAAATGATTCTAACTCAAATAAATTTGAATTTAAATTTCCAAATTTAAGAGGATCTAAATTAGGTAAGTCTTCAATTCTCTCCCTAGAGGAGATTTGGAAAGGAAGGGAGGAGGGGCAAGTAGGGCCAGCGGCATGCTTGGAGTAGGGGTTGATTGGATGAGTTTCCATAAGTGGCCTCGGCTAAAATTAGAAGGAATTAATGGGCAAAATATTCCTCTTAATTTTAATTTAAAGTTAGATCCAAGAATTGAATACTTTCCTAATATAGATTATGTCGATTTAGGAAAGAATTCAAAATCTGAATTTTGAAATCAGATTTTGAATTGGATTTCCCTCATAATCTTCATGCTCCACTTTGGAAAGAAGCTAAACAATTGATTTTGGATCCATGGGAGGGGAAGGCCGGCGGCTAGTGTTTGGTGTTTGGGTGGGGAGGAGGAAGGCCGGTGGCTATAAGGAAGGGTGAAGCTTCGACAGCCGGCGGCTTGGGTAAGAGGGAGGGGGTCTAATGGTGGGCGGCGGCTTTGGGTGGGGTCTCCTTGGCCGGTGGCTTGTAGGGAAGAGAAGAGGAGTAAGGAAGGTAGGTATGAAGAATCACGAACCCGGCGTCTCCAAGGTTGGTAGGTGATCCGATTTTCCCTCTCCTAGGTATTACTCTCTCAAGCACTCTCAAGATCTCACAAAGAAATCAAGCAAGAAAAATTTTATCATTCATTCATTAAGCCTCAAAGGAGAAGAGGGAGGCTTTAAATAGCCCATACAATGAGGAAAATAAAAGTACTACAATGCCCCTAGGGCTTACACATACCTAAGCCCTTATGGGTAAAAATGAAAAAAGCATAATAAAGTTTCATAAATAAAAACTAATATATCAATAGTAAATACGAAAATCAAAAGTACAGCGGTGAAATTATGGCCGTAGATCGACGACCACGCCTCTAATAAATCGTCCATGTCTTGATGTCCTCATCATTCTCCCGGGGTGGGAAAGAGCTCGACTCCGTCGAGTACGTGTCCCGGGTGCTCTCGTAGGACTCTAGTGCGCTTGGGTCGATCTGCTGAAGCTCCTCGCACTCTAACCAGGTGTCCTCTGACTCGGGCTTGCCTCTACATCTAATCAAATACCTTCTTCGACCATCCTCTTTTGCAGAAATAATATCACTTAAAATCATGCCAACTTTCTCCGCTATAGGTATTTTAGAAACATTTGGCAGTGGAGGTAAGCTTGGGTTCTCACAAGGTGGGGTCACACAAGGTTCAAATTGAAGTGGATTTGGTGGGTTACACTCCAGATTCTCATAGGCAACCAGATCTTTTATGTTAAATGAGGGATTAATATTGAATTCTGCAGGCAGATCCACCCTGTATGCATTGTCCTTGATTCTCTTGATTATTTTGAATAGCCCCACACTTTCAGCATGTAACTTCTTAACAGTTCCTTGTGGGAACCATTTCGGACGAATCCGCACCATCACTAAGTCACCAACCTCTAAGGTTTTAAATCTTTATTTAAAGTCAACAGAAAGCTTATAATTAATGTTGCTCTGCTCAATTTTGCATGCAATTTCCTTACGTAAATCATGCAAATGCAATGCACATGTAGATGCAGACTCAGAAATCCTATACATAGGATACATGGGTATGAGATCTATCGTCGGCCTATGTGTGAACCCATAAACAGCTTTGGCGGGACTTAAACCAGTGGTACGGGTCATCGAATCAAGGTAGGTGAACTCGACTGTGGGGAGTTTGGATAGGGAGGCTCCAGGGACTGGATTTAAAACATATTGGATGTCTCTAATCGGAGGCAATTGATCGGGAGGATCGTCAGGGAAGATATCAACAAGTTTGCTAAGTGTGGGCTGAATCTCCTGAGGGAATGGTCTGTCAGACTCAGTGGGAGTCTCACGACAGACTAAGGCGTGCAAGGGTGCGCTTCGGGCTATAGGAACTATCAGGTTCAAACCCTTCTTGGGTTTGACAGGGTTGGATTCAGGATCATCCGTAACTCGAGGCTGTGATGGCAAAAGCTTGATCTTTTTGCCCTCATGTTCAAACACGCAGGTGTTTGAACGCCCATAAATATGGACATCGTATCAAATAACCAGGGACGGCCTAGAAGGATTTGTCCAACATTCATAATCAATACATCACACCAAACAATCTCCTTATAGTCAGCGAAGGAGATAGGTATGAAACTTCGCTCCTTTACCTCCAAGGCAGTGGTGTTGACCCAAGCTACCTTATAGGGGTTGGGGTGAGGAACGGCAGACAGGCCAAGCTTAGACACCATGCTGGAGGAGATAGCATTGATGCAACTGCCACTATCCACGACGACTTTACAGTTCTTATCCTTGATTTTGGTGTAGGTGTGAAAGATCGTAGTCCTACGCCAGTCGTCGGTGGCAACGGGTTGTGACAGTGCACATCTCACCCAGGTGGGGGAAGTGTCAATTTTCTAAATGTATTGGATGACAACAGTGTCATCATCCTCCTCAAAGAATTCACCATCGTTGTCCACTTGGTGAATCTGGTCGACTTCGGGCTCGAATTCCGACTCAGTGATCTCTTCGATAATCGTGACTTTGAAGGGACTAGAGCACTGAGAGGCGATATGCCCATACCCCTGACATTTAAAGCATTTGGTCCTATGGTTGGACTGAGGGGTATCTGGAGTGGGAGGCTTACTTCTAACATCGGGACGGGGAGTGGGGGGACCAGACGAGGGTCGGGTAGTGCTCCCTGGGGTCGGCTGGGCAGTGGGAGTGTGAGGAGTGGAACTACCGGACGATCTGTAGGAGGGCCTAGAGTCATGTGAACGGCTCGGGTGCTGGGAACGGGTCTCCTCTAAGTCAAGTACTAGGCTGTAGGCATTCTCCAGAGTAGTAACGTTCCGAGCAAAAAGCTCGTTGCCAAGATCCTCTCGCAACCCGGTACGAAACATAGATAAGATATGCGCGGGGGTGGTAGTGGTCTCCCCTTTGCAGCGAATCAGGTAGTCATCGAAGGAGGCGATGTACTCCTTAACTGGTTTATTGCCTTGAGTCAGTCTATTCCACCTATCCAATAGTCGGGGGAAGTACGAGGGAGGTAAGTACTTTTGCTTGAGTTCCCGCTTCATGGATGGTCAATCAGTGATGGGGTATTCATTCATGGCTTCCCTAAGGCTCTCTAGATTGGACCAAAACTGACTCGTCCTACCCGTAAGTTTCATCTCGGCAAAACTAACATTCCTAGCCTCTGAGATATTATACCACTTAAAGAAACTGTCCATACCTTTGACCCAGTCCAGGAAGAGCTGGGGATCGAGGGTGCCATCAAAGGTAGGAGCGTCAACTTTAATATTTTTCATGAGTGGTATGTATGGATCATGATGTGGGTCATGCCCATAGTGGGGAACTCGATGATTGGCACGATGTTGCCTCTCATCCAGGAAGGTGTCATCCCCATACATAGAAGGTGGTCTAGAAGGGGTGTAGGGGGTAGGATGCTCTCTAGCTCGCTCAAGTATATTAAAACGCTTAGTGGTGTCTCTACAAAGTTCGGCTTGGTTCTCTTTAAGTTGCTGGCTAATGTTATTCATTTGGCCTACCAGCAAGTCTAAAGTCCTACTAAGTTGTTTCGGGTCCATAGCTAGACATTAGGGGGTAACTAGACAAGAGAAGAAGTGAAGGACAACACTTAAACACTAACTTATGATGCTCCTAATGCAACTAAATGGTGCAGATTTTATATGGACAGCAAACTACAGAAGTTGGTTAAGTTGCCTAGGTGTTTAGGAAGGATTTTAGGATGTGGACAGCACCTAAGACACTAGGTTAGGGTCAACTAAAGCTCTCTAAACGCTGCAAAAATTTTCTAGACAGCAAACAAACACTACAAATTAATTTATCAAAGTAAAGGTATGCATGTAAACAAACACATGGTTGGTTAGGTAAACTCCTATGATGTTTTCTAGCATGTAATACCTATGCCTACCATGCTCTGATACCAGATGATGTAGGACATGTATGAAATTATGATTTAAATAAGGAGTTTGCACGTCGGAAGATTAAGAGCAACTTAATTAGACTTGATGTTGATTCAAACAATGAATTAAAGCACAAAGAGTGGTAAACACTAGCTTAGGCCAAGCTACTTGCATGAAGTAAAAGCCACAAAACGATCAATTACTCTTAACATTGCATACATGATGGGTTTCAATAAGATATCCCTAATCTAACAATAAGAGTAGGGCTATGAAAGATCTCACACAATTCCTACTACACACTAAGCTTTAGCGGATCGTTGCAAGATTTTGCATGAATCAATTAAACTACAAGTAAGGATCAACAAGGAAGGTAAGAGAGTTGGAGGAAAAGTTTACCCAAAGAAATAGGAATTATGAAGCCTGGTATGATCGCTTGAATGTGTGAGCAAGAGTGGGCAGCAACTCTAACTCCCTAGTGGCCTTTGGATAGCATTCTGGCAGTTTCTGGGTGGAGGACAGCCAACTAGCATAGTCTGGAATCTGTAGACAGCAACCTGTAGGCTCTGGACAGCAGTTATCAATGCTCCTATCCTTGGAATAGCTTATGGAACCAATCCAGGAATCTGGACAGCAAGCTGGAGAAGGGAATTCTAGGTATTTCCCCCTAATGGAGGCATGAAATCTTGAAGGATGAGGAGGAGAATTATGTGGACAGCTTCTATAACATGTTGTGAGTTTTGGACAGCAGTCTATAGCCTTCAGGGGTGCTGGACAGCAAGTCAAATTTGTTGGAATACGTGGACAGCAGCAGGAATCTCAGGGAAAAAAGGAAGTAACAAGGGAGAGGGCTTGTGAGGGGCGGCTACTTGGGTTGGGATTGGATGGGGAAATAATAGGAGTAATTATTGGGGTTAATTGAATTGGAAAGTGGTGGTGGGCCGGCCAAGTATGGGGGAATTGATTGTGGATTTGAACTCTTTTCAAACATAAGATGTTAACTAAGGAAAGAGTATTAAGAGAGGATCTCTCATTATTTCAGATTTGGGGAGATTTGTAAAGTGTCTAAGTTAGATTAATCTTATTTTAGGAAAGGATTCTAACTCAAATAAATTTGAATTTGAATTTCCAAATTTAAGAGGATCTAAATTAGGTAAGTCTTTAATTCTCTCCCTAGAGGAGATTTGGAAAGGAAGGGAGGAGGGGCAAGTAGGGCCGGCGGCATGCTTGGAGTAGGGGTTGATTGGATGGATTTCCTTAAGTGGCCTCGGCTAAAATTAGAAGGAATTAATGGGCAAAATATTCCTCTTAATTTTAATTTAAAGTTAGATCCAAGAATTGAATACTTTCCTAACATAGATTATGTCGATTTAGGAAAGAATTCAAAATCTGAATTTTGAAATCAGATTTTGAATTGGATTTCCCTCCTAATCTTCATGCTCCACTTTGGAAAGAAGCTAAACAATTGATTTTGGATCCATGGGAGGGGAAGGCCGGCGGCTAGTGTTTGGTGTTTGGGTGGGGAGGAGGAAGGCCGGTGGCTATAAGGAAGGGTGAAGCTTCGACAGCGGGCGGCTTGGGTGAGAGGGAGGCGGTCTAATGGTGGGCGGCGGCTTTGGGTGGGGTCTCCTTGGCCAGCGGCTTGTAGGGAAGAGAAGAGGAGTAAGGAAGGTAGGTATAAAGAATCACGAACCCTGCCGTCTCCAAGATTGGTGGGTGATCCTATTTTCCCTCTCCAAGGAATTACTCTCTCAAGCACTCTCAAGATCTCACAAAGAAATCAAGCAAGGAAAATTTTATCATTCATTCATTCATTAAGCCTCAAAGGAGAAGAGGGAGGCTTTAAATAGCCCATACAATGAGGAAAATAAAAGTACTACAATGCCCCTAGGACTTACACATACCTAAGCCCTTAAGTAAGGATAAAAATGAAAAAAGCATAATAAAGTTTCATAAATGAAAACTAATACATCAATAGTAAATACGAAAATCAAAAGTAGAGCGGTGAAATCGTGGCCGTAGATCGACGGCCACGCCTCTAATAAATCGTCCATGTCTTGATGTCCTCATCACATATATTGTTGAATCTTGAAACTAGTACCCAATATCGTTAGGTTCACCTAATAGATGTTGGACATTCACAGCCTAGAAATATTTCCCTGATCAAAAGGTTACGTAATGACAAGTTTAACAGCATCAAGGCCAAGATATCAAAGAGAGAGAGAGAGAGAGAGAGAGAGAGAGAGAGAGAGAGAGAGAGAGAGAGAGAGGCAAAACTATTAACCAGCACATATACAATTGCTGAGGAGTTAACCGTACTGACTAAAGGAGAAGCTAGATCATTCCATGAATGTTATCAAGTATGCATGCAAGTGAGACTGCTTCCTAGGACATAATGGTTGTTGTTCACCTCCATGTAGAATAAATGAATTTGTCGATCTTCCACCGCTTAAATTCTCTCTTTAAGGTCCTAACAACAATTCAGAACCACAACTGCTTTGAGTCATCATTCAAACTACTCACTCCACTAGATTAGAGGGATAGCTCAAAGTTATGCATCTATCACCACAATCATGAACACAACACCAACAAAATCTGCCACTTGAAGAACCTATAAGCTCATTTACGATGGAGGGTCAGTTGATGGAGTTCCTCATCATGATGCAAAGGGAGACAGAGCATAAGGCTAAGAGCTTTGGAGCGGCTGGATCAAGATTGTAGGCTCATCATCACTATTATTAAAGAAGTGGGAAGAGAAGTGTCGCATTTGCACAAGTCACTAAAGGATAGAAAATGGGATAAACAATACTAAAACCGACTCTCCCCTCCTATTACTTTTTTGGATGAAAATGTCTTAGAACCTCAACCTTTTTAATGACAATATGGTTGATGGTCATAAATCACTTTGACAACGACGACAACAACAACATCAAGCCTTTATCCCACTCATAAATCACTTTGAAATGCAAAGTATTTTAATAAATTAAATATTATGGATTTTATGCAATGCTAGAAAAAATTTGAACATACATCCAATGAAATAAAGACCTCTAAAATGTACTCTAATAAGCTTTGTAAGAGAAAGAAAATCCCTAGAGGAATATGTTATTGTTAGCTACATGAGGAGAAAAGCAGTCGTGCAAGATCCTTTAATTAACTTTATTATTGTTTGTGTAATATTGATAAACAATATAATTTTTTATTGATCAATAAACAACTCCAGTGAAGTTAGCTCACTTATCACTTGGAGGTGAGTTCTCGATGCACCACAACATTACTATAGTTCAAGGAAACTGCGTAGTCAGAAAGTGCTACCTCAACATAGCTTGAGGCAAATCAATAAATTTCCTCAAGGTAGCTCTAGCTGAAGAAAAAGTCTTCAAACCTTGGAGGACAAGGTGGAGAATACGATGTGCAAAGAAGACCAATTAAGAACCTTCATAACCACCCACTTACTAAAGGTAACTTCAATAACTATTAATTAGGTCACAAGAACTTGCTGGAAACTAACTCAAGACAAGCCGAAAAAAAGTAGGAACATCAAGATTTAAATGGATTAAATTATTATCTTACTTTGAAAATTTATTAAATCCTAAGTGAATCTAACATCAGAGTGCTAAAAAAGATCAACTAATCCCCCAAGAATTAGAGTCAATATAACTCCTCAACTCGAGTAGGCATAGTCACAATTCCCCTTAAGTGAGGGAGCTGACTTTTTCCTCCTCAAAGAGTAATAGTTAACTCACCAGTCCCCCAAGTGTAGGAGTGAGAATCAAGAGCACCTCCCACAAAGAGGAGTGGAGCAATGGTTCCCCTCAAGTATGAGAACTGGATTATGTCATCCCCTAAAATGTGGGAGTCAATTAAGCTCTAAAATTGGATTTCTACAAGTCCATAAGGCCAAATTGGACATTTTCTCCATAAGGCCAGACTGAACACTTCTTTTAAGGAACCAAGTAGTCCTTATTTCTTTACCTAAGGGCAGTTTTCAAAATTCTAATAGAATGTGAGGCAAATTACTAAGGCCCAAAAGGGCAAGTTATCCCAAGAACTCATTATTAATTTTAGAAATCAAAGAGGCAAATTAATAAGGTTTGAGAGGCCAAATTATTTAAGATCAAAGTAATCCTTACTTCATTACCTAAGGGCAAGCAGATAGTTTTTTGGATTTCAAAACCTAGAAAGGTTAATGTGATGGGGACATCGGAGCTTGGAAAGTTTATCAAAGGCGTGGCCGTCGATCAACGGCCCCGATTGAGTCGATTTATTTTTGGGTATTATTATGTATTTGCTTTATTAGTTTTTGTTTCCAATATTACCCTTACTTAAGGGAGGTCGTATGTAAGCCCAAGAGGGCATTGTCGTATTTTATCTTTGAGTCCTTTGTATAAGGCTATAAATAGCCCTCTTGATCTCTTTTGATGGTTAATGAATGATTAAAAGAAAAATTTCCTGCATTGGTTTTCTCTTGTGTTTGAGAGCTTGGGAGAGTTGAGGAAGAGCCTAGGAGAGGCAAGCGTAGTACCCAACAATGGCCTTTGGGCGCTCTTGATTTTCCCTATCTCCCCCTTCTTCCCCTAGCAACCGCCAGCCCACCACCAAACCGAGCCAGCCTCTTACCACCGCCGGCTCCACCTCACCGTCCCCCTCCCCTTTACCCACCCAACGCCTCCACCTCCACCCCAAGCCACCGGCCCTCCAACCACCGGCCCCCCACTTCAAGCCCAAGCTTCCCCACCGCCGGACCAATTTCCCCTATTCCCTTTCCCTTTCCCTTTCAATTTCTTGTTTCCTAATTTAGATGGAGTAGAATTTGAACAGATTTTGAACTCAAATCCAATTAATTAGAAATTCAAAATCTTTACTAATTCCCTAAATCTATTTTTGGAAAGTTTCCTATCTAAACCCTAAATCAAATCCTATTCAAATTTAAATAAATTTGATTGAGCCCTCTTGCCTAATAAGGAGTTCTCTTGTTTAGAAGGTATTAATACCTCTCCAATTAATCCCCAAACCCCCACAAGAGCCGCCGGCCCCTCTCTCTACACGCCCTTACCCCTCTCTCTCCAATTCCCTCTCTCTACATTAACTCCTCTTTCCCCTTTAGGAATTAAATTCAAACTTGATTCCTAATTCCCTACTAATTAGAAATCTAAAATTTATTTCAAATTTTAATTAGTTATTTCCCTCCTAACCTACTTCTCATCTCCCAACCCTTCTTCCCCTTGGCCGAACCCCTCTCTCTCTCCTTCTCTTGATTTTTGGGAGAAGCTTATTCTTTCAAGAACTCCTAAGGGATAAAGAAGGACATCGTACCGATACTCCATCAAAGGAACGAATGCATGGTCGATCCCAACGTTGATTTCGACATCGTCTACGATGAGCGAGGCTTCGTCCATATCCTCCATTCAACTTTCTTTGATGTCAACTCGAGGATCGATAACACCATCGAAGAAATACGTGGAGCGCATCCTAGATACCCTCATCGATGCCATTGAAGAACAGTTGGGCAACGTACAGTGGCACATCGCCCCCGGTTCTCAATAAGGGTGAACTTCTTCCCCTTATTCACTTATCTTCTAATTCACTAACCTTGTAGGTGTTGATTGAATCGCAAAGAATCGTGCTCCGCTAAATGCCAACGCTTAGTAAACGTAGGAATTGAGTTTCACTTTCTATGTACTAATCTTATTGTTAGCGTAGGAATTTTTGTTGAAAGTCTACTTAATTTGCATGCCATTGAAATTTTATATTACTTGTGATGGTTTAAGTTCTTTTATGTGATTTGGCCTAAACGAAAGTGACCGCTCTTACGTTTTATCTTGTCGTTTGGATTAACTAATAGAAATAATTGCTCTTGTTCTTTTCAATTCGTGCAAATTCTTGTCACATACATATAAAGGCATGGTAGTTCTACATCATAATGTCTAAGACCTACGGACATGAACATGAACACAACATAATATAAACACAATACATCTATTACTAAAAATATATAACAAACATGCATTGGAGACGACAATATACATTTTTATAATTTTAAATTTTAAAAAAAATGTATAGAAATTATTAAAAATAAATAGAATACTAAGGACAATAAAGAATGGCGTGATTTTTATTTTTTTATATTTTCAATACAATCAAGACAAACAAAATAATGACATTTTTATCATAGCATACTTGCATACTACTTATTTTAGTAAGCATCGGAATCACACCATTTCAAAAATATCAATATTAAAGTTGGGGTTAAATTAATCGAGAAATACCATACAATAGATGATTAATTTTGACAGGTAGATTAAGAGGAGCTCAATATTCACTATAGTTGTGTGCGGAGGATCTTGGGCTTTGACATTGAGAGGAGAGGATGTCGATCGTTGGGTTTGCGGATAGGCTTTGGCATCAATAAGGGAGAGGTCATTTGTCGTTGGTCATTGGGCTTTATGGTCTAGTTTTAATGTAGAGAGGGGAGAAGATGTCTGGCTTTGGCATCGAGGACATATGGCGGCGGCTAGATTCGCTAGATCTGATGATCCCAACCCAAACCATATATGTGTGTGAGAAATGGAAAGGCTAAGTGGAAATATTTGTGAGAGGGGTCCTAGAGACAAATGAAAAAGTAAAAAAACTAAAAAGTAAATATAAACATTTATTTTTCAAATTAGTTTTTTCTAAAATTTTATCAAGTTATTTAGGATGCGTGTTCAATTTTTTAATCGGACACATGTAGCAGTGTGGATCGTGCGTCCATGTCCGACACGTGCTGGACATTGCATACCACCTTAACCTGAAGTGTCGGTGCATCATAGGTTAAGATTTAAGAAACTAGTTCTATTAAGATTCAAGTTATCCTTATTTTATTATTTCTTTACTAACAAGTTAAGTGATAATTATTTTCATGATTTTAAGGGCAAATAAGCTAATTTTATCTAAAGTTTGACTAGCTAATATGATTAATATTTGAGTAGTTCCTCAAAAAGAACAAGATAAGGTCGAAAAAGATATAAAAAGAAAGAAATATTTTATCAAATATAAAGTTACACCGCCTAGTCATCTTCATCTTCATCAATGGCCAAATCATCTTCTACAATTAAGAATTGAGATGACTTCAAGAGAGAGCAAGAGAATTTGCTAGCATTTTTTAACTTCAAGCTCAGAGTCAAACCACCCAACAACAAAAGAGTTTACTGGTATTTTTTAACTTTAAGCTCAGAGTCAAATCACCCAACAATGTAACTTGAGCTCTCTTTAAATTTGGCAAAGTTCAATTAAACATTGAAGCCCAAAAATGCGAATAACTACTCCATGATGATAATCGTTGACCTGTGTACTGAAACCAAATGAAATAAAAAAATTGCTTCGTACCTGTCCGACGCCAGATTCTGCATGACGATGCCGCTCTTCCCGCGATTTGTCTTCCACGATTGTCGCATGGGCTCCCGCGATCTCTGTCTCTCGCACGACTTCCGCACGCTCAATGTCGTATCCCACACGATCTGCTCGCGCCGTTAAAAGGGTGATGAAGCCGAACCCTTTGGACTCTTCCATTCACCTCTTTCCCATCTTCCACTCGCAAAAATCCCGCAACCCTCCTATCTCTTCCCATTCGTGAAAGCCCTCTGCTGAACTCCTTCCTCCCTGATTTCCTCTACCTCTCGTCACACCCAAGGTCGGTCGAATCCCGTCAAACCGACCCTTTCTCCTCTGCAAGCTACCGTCGAGCAAGCCCTAGCCGAATTTCTCCCTCGACGACGTTCCCCTCTAGTCGGAGCGGAAGTTACGACATTCTGATCGGAAGCAGGGATGGGAGCTCGCCTGCTGTGAAGGTAACTTTTGCCCTTTCACGTGCTTCTTCGGCCAAATCACGTAAATCCACTAAGTAAAAAAAGAGGAAAACGGAGGATTTTACTCGCCGTGAGGTTCAACCGTTCCCTAAATCCGACTCAAATCAAGCATAAATCCTGTTTGAATCCGGCAACCCGACGACCCGACATGATTTAGCTTTAATCCTGCTCAAACTCTGCTTAAGCTCAATTAATTTATGATTAATTTTAGATTAAATATAATTAATTATATATTAAATATAATTAATTATAATTAATCTATAATTAATTGTATTATAAATTAAAAATAACTGATTTATAATTAATTTTTAAGTTAAATGTAATTAGTTATAGTTTGATTATAACTAATTCTAATTAATTTATAATTAATTATAAATTAAAGATAATTGATTTATAATTAATTTTGAATTAAATATAATTAAATATATATTAAATGTAATTAATTATAATTAGTCTTTAATTAATTATAAATTAAATTTAATTGATTTATAAATACTTTTAAATTAAATATAATTAATTATTTATTAAATGTAATTAATAATAATTAGTCTTTAATTAATTATAAATTAAATTTAATTGATCTATAATTAATTTTAAATTAAATATAATTAAATATATATATTAAATGTAATTAATTATAATTAGTCTTTAATTAATGATAAATTAAATCCAATTAATTTGTAATTAATTTTAAATTAAATATGATTAGTTATAGATTAAATATAACTAATTATAGTTAATTTATAATTAATTATAAATTAAATGTGTACGCCTCGACCGTCGTGTACCCGACCTTACTGACTGCCAAGATATAATCTTCTGAACTTGAAATCTTGTTATTGATGTACGTGACGCGCCGGTCAACCACATATACACATTTTTCTTAGCGTGGTAGGAGGAAACCCAATGCGACACCTACGACGAGGCAGGTAGGCAGCTCTCGAACCCAAAATCTTATCCTCGGTGTGTGTAATGAGCCGGCCAACTACCTATACATATTTTTCTTAGCGTGGTAGGAGGAAACCCGGTACGACACAAGCGACGAGGCAGGTAGGTCATGTACACTCTTTTCTTAGCGTGGTGGGGACAACTTTAAGTACCCGTACGCGCCACAGCGCCTGTGGGGAAATCACTGTGTATTTTAAACAGCTATCGCTGGAGACCCATACATGCTTTTCTTAGCGTGATGAGATTGAAGACCACGGTCACGGTGTCTACGGACACCTACCATACACACTTTTCTTAGCGAGGTGGGAAGGCCCAGTTCCACACATTTCCCCCAAACGGGGGATATGCCGGGGTGCTGCCAAAATTCAAAGTGAAATACATAGAGATTGAACAGTAGGGAATTTATACTGTACAGCAAACAACATGTACATCTGAAGACCCATACACGCTTTTCTTAACTTGGTGGGATTGAAGACCACGGCCACGATGTCTTAGGACACCTACCATACACGTTTTTCGTAGCATGGTGGGAAGGCCCAGTTCCCTACATTTCCCCCAAATAGAGGATATGCCGGGATGCTTCCGAAATTCAGACTAAAGTGTACAAAGCTTGAACAACAAGAAGACCTGACTTAAGCAGCAACACAAAGGACCTGTACTTGAATAGGAATGCACAGAACTTAAACCAACGGCAGGGAACTGAACCTGAACTGAACAAACAGTAAACTTGAATTGAACAGCAGGGAATAGAACCCTAAATATTAAAATGCATAATAATAATCAAAATACAAATGACAAATGATAATTTTGATTATTCAAACAAATATCAAACCATAAGCAGGGGACTCGCGGTGGGAAACTTTCAAATACAGCTAACTTACTAGCAGCATCAGTCAATTACAAAAGCACAAGTACCACCAACATGCAACAATCAAAGACCTATTATGCAAATAATAACTTGCCTGTAGATTGAGATGGCAACACTGGCAATTGATAGTGGAAGACCCGTCGCTGCAAACAAGTATAATCAACGACCACCTATGAATGGTGAAGGTGGATATGATGCAAGTGTAACAGCTCTTCTGCAAGCAAATCTGGGAGATCATAATGAACATAAACATTCCCTATAAACAAGTGCAGCTGATATGATCCACTTGTGGATAACAACAGTGGGCATATCGCAAGTATAACAAATCCCACGTGGACACAAGTACATACGACACCTACAAACAAGTGTAGGAGATATGTTGTATACAATAATCCTTCTATGGATAACAGCGAACAACGTGCAAGTGAAGTCATTGAAGGAGCATAACTCCCACCGGTGAATGAGGATGGTAGATATAATACAAGATATCAGCAAGCTGAAGTCAAAAGCCCGCTCCAAACATGAATGTTTTGCAAGTGAGGATAGTCAATGGTGAGGGACATAAGTACCTCCCACATGCAAGCATGAAGAACTTGTTAGGCAAGCAATATGCAACCTGTAGATTGAAGTGGAGGCACTTGCAAACAACTACAGAGCACCCAGTGAACACATAAAAATAACAAACACTGAATACAACTTGCAGGGAACCTATGAAATGATGATTCATATGCAAACTAGTATCAACAGTCCACTATAAATGTAAACACCTGCGAGCAACTGTAGGAAGCCCGTTGAGCTACAGTGGCCTCTCTACGGACAATGATGTGCAACTTAAAGCGAATGTCAAATCACCCCTACAGTCGATAATGATGAGTAGAGGAACAAATGACAGCTGACATGATCCATTTGTGGATAACAACATTGGGTATGTCGTGAGTACGACGAATCCACTGTGGACACAAATACATACTCCACTCGCAAACAACTACAGAACATCCGTGATGCAAGGCACTATGTGTCTGAAATGCGTAAGCATGAGGATATGGATGAAGCCGTTGATGATTCTCACCCAAAGTATCGTAAAGAAGATGTTGCAATTGATCTTGGCATTGATCCGAGACATAAGAAGTTAATGAAGCCACATCAAATAGAGGGCTTCAGATTCCTTGTCAAAAACCTTTTTGGCAGAAAGGCCAGGGTATCTTGAGCACGTGGAAGAGAGAGTTCCAGCAATGGCAATTAGAAGACATACCCTTGTTTGATTTCTATTCCTCTAAGGCAGATCATAGATCACAACAGCCGGATATTTTGAAAAGCCAGGAACAAAGAAGAGACGAATGCCATACCCCAAGAAATAATAACATTGCTATTGTGCATTCACTTTAAAGAATTAAGACACCTTGGAGGGAGTCCTCACGGAATGTCATAAAGCGCACCCTTAGCAGTGTAGAGATATCAACTGGTAGGCGACCAACTAAGGGTTGCAAGCTCGTGACAAATTGGAGACGAAGCAGTATGACGATGTCATTGATCTCATCAGCTCGTGATACATTATCTGTCACAAAACGACCTCATGTCGTTTGAATATTTTTATCCAATCAAAATAAGGGTCGGTTGATTCATAAAGCCGATCTCCCGATGAATAAGAAAAGGGATTCTACATCAGAACAACGAAGTATCTAATGGCAGTCGAGTGACAACGCTACGAATTACCTGTAAGCAAAAGCAGGGAATCGGTAGTAAGAACCACGGGCCGTTGAAGAACGACGTCACGCCACCGGATCTGCAACGTTCATATGAGCAGATAGACGGCGTCAACAAAGCCTGAAATAAAGCCCTGCGCATTCAACAACAATAGTTACCTATGCAGTCGGACACCCCCTTCGCATTGCATGCAAACATCTTAAAATGCCCCTTCATGCATGCATTGCAATAGGCATGATAGGTTATATAAGCATATCATCCTACATTAATATATAGATGCATCGTATGTGTGTGTCTAAGGGCCTCTATACGTGCATTTCAAGAATATCCCCACATGCCTCTGTAATAAGCAGAGGATATCATTCTAGTATGCCATTTGATATTGTAACTGTACTTCAAAATCATCGTCCTGCATAAGCAGAGGGTTTCACTCTAGTGTGTCATTTGCCACTACAATTGTAATTCAAAAATCATATCATGCATACATGTGAATGCACCGTGTGAAATGCGTCCAACAACATATACCTGCGTAGGCCCTGATGAGCGTGTTGTAGGTACACATGTGACGCCTGAGAATACCGCGCTGGTTAAGAAATAAATTTGGATTCGAACCCGATCATTTGTCAACAAGTAAACGGAGTCGACAATGTTCAATCAATAAAACAAAATATTTATAAATTCCCTGATGATGGTCGTGTTGATAGAAAATCTCAACCGGAGGGGATCACATGTTGTCAAATGCCCACAAACTGTCACAAAATACAAACATTTTAAAATAACCCAATACTCCCCTATGATGCCCGTGTTGACAGAAAATCTCAACCGGAGGGGATCATATATTTTCAAATGTCCCCAAATGCCCACAAATTCCAAGAATCCAAAAATACCCAAAATTCAAGATATTTAAAATTAAAATTAAATCATCAAACACTTAAAGTAAACACTCATCTACCCTCCACAACGATTTGCCAAGGTAGACAAGTCTGAAAACTACTCCAACTCACAAAGAGCAATGTCTAGTTGAGAATATCACTAGAATCCATTCTCAATCTGTCTCTTGCCAGTAAGGACGTGGCACATGTCCTCTAACAGGTGGTTTCGTCGCCAAATGGCACCACACCTACGGTTTTGCCGCCAAATGGCACCGCAGGTAAACGGTTATGACCAGGACCCTCTGAACCGGGTGGTTGGCCCGAAATGGCACCATTATATTACGGTCATGGTCAGCGCCCGTATGTTCCCAACGGCACCAAATCATTGAGATATGAATCAATAAGATATAATCGATATGGCACAAAGCCCCCTGTCAGCTAAGGTGGATTTAAAATTGTCCCCTTAGACAAACATCCATTCCAGGCCTATAAGGTACCCTTGGACGACGCAAACCATGGTTGCTGATAAGGATCCTTCTGTCATGTTGGGTCGACTACCTCCTCTAACTAAGTAGACCAGGGACCACGATGGCCCAGGACGATGGAACCATGGGATCTTGATCGGGCTCATCACCACTCCCCCCACCATCCGTTTTAAGTACAAGATGATGAAATTTCAAATTTTAAATATCAAACTTTTCAAATACCCAAACTCATGATGCTACTATATGTCAGATACCACATATCTACGGATATCATGTATTCACTCGACGACTAGCCTTAATCGAAAGTTCTCTCTCGTGATCAGGAGGGGTAATTGACTATAGGGGCTTGCGCCTATAGGAAACCAGAACTGAGATCATAAAGTCCTCATAAAATGAGGGTGAAATCTCTGGGTGTATCTTGTCTACAATCCCAATATGCCTTCCCAAAATTTCTCCCGAAACCTAATATGTTAAAACTCCCCTCGAAAGCAACAGAAAAGAGCAAAAAGCAAGAGCGGCAAGGAGGCTGGGCGCAAATTTTTGGAGCCCACAATAATCTACTTCTGAACTCCCTATGGAACATATTGGTCTTTCTTCAACTAAATAGACAAAAAGTTGTCCTCAATAATCACATTCAATCTCCTTAATCTTGTTAAGCGTTCTATATGTCTAAGCCTCCAAGGGATTCATCCATAACTTGTAAAGTTATATGGAGGTTTCGATTTCTCTAATTCTCTTTGACACCGTTACATGACATAGAAAAGATCGGAACTAAAACAATAATCACAGCTAGAATTATTACAACACTATGGAAAATTAACAAGCTTATACAAATGATTCTAATCCAAAACATCTACAAGAAATCAACACCCAAATCACATATTATATATATATATATATATATATATATATATATATTCTTTAAAGCAAAGTTTAAAATTGCGCAATTGGGCATTGAGGCATTTTTCGTTCGTGAGGCGAGGCGTAAGCCTCAAAATCTAAAAATTGCGTAAAGTTAAAATAAAAGTTAAAAGTGATTATTTATATAATATCCAAATAATATGTTAAAGGATGACATTAACTTTCTATTGAACTATGAAGTGACAAATTTACATACATATGAAACAAAAAATTGTATAAGATGTAAAGTGTTAAATGATAAATGATGTGAAATAATTGAAATCCAAATATTACAGGAACAAAACAATATAAAATATATGGATTGTATAAAAATATCGTATAATATCAAGTTCAACTCTAATTTTTTTTCTTGTTCAGTTGCCTACTCATCTACGTTTAATTACTAAAGAAAGCTAAAGTAATTGACAATAACTCAGAAATCATTTGTACTATCATTACTAGGGGATTTTTATTTGAGTCACTATCATAACAAATTAGTCTCTTCCCTGCCTCATTCTGTAGGGTCCAATACCTCTCAATCTGCTTCTTCTTCATTTATTTCAGTCATCTTTATCTTACATAAATGTTTGTCATCAACATAAATATAATACTCCAAAATTTTAAGAGGAGATGGTGGTGGCATGCGGCTTTCTAATGATCCCCTATGACGACTACAATGGTGGTGCCTACGGTGAAGGCGGTGGGCCGGAGGTCGAGGTAATTGAGAGGCGAGGCGCGCCTCAAGGCGGTGAGGCGAGGCGTGCCTCAAGGCGGTGAGGCGAGGTGGGCCTCATCCAAGATGAGGCGTAAGCCTCACAAAAAAAGTTCGAGACGTAAGCCTTGAGGCGTTTTTTATTGGAATTGCGCTAAGGCGGGCCTCAAGACAAGCCTCATATTGCGCAATTTTAAACAATGCTTTAAAGACTACAACTGCTTAGTTTCCTTCCAAACCAAATTCACCACCAATGGAGGCTAGATTAGCTTACAGGTGGAGAAGTTGACACCACTCGAGAATGAAAAAAAACTCCAAACCTGCTGCTAGAAATGTTCCTACCAACCTGATGATAATTTTTCTTTGTTGAATCAAGAAAATTTGATTGACACCATGCAAGTTCCAAGGTAGGATCTCAGCATTTCTTCATAAAATTACCAGCAAGTCTAAGGTTTCCAACATTTCTCTCCAGAATTCCTTTCTGAAAAGAATGGGCTGAAAATGGGAGCCATTGCCTTCAGCTATCCACACAAATTAACAGATAGCAGTTAAAACGTTCTAAGGAAAGAATGGATTAAATGATAGAAAACAAATTTGAAAAGAGGTGAGAACCTGATTTGGGTGTTCTTGAACCTCAGTTCTCAGGAATCGGAGCTTGGGAGGCTACCAGAGCATCAATAATGCCAGAACACATTATCGTTCAATGTTGGAAGTTGGCTCAAATGAATTCCTGGCTTCAAGATCCTGTTCTCCACTAAGTCTAGAAGCTGCTAGAGCCAGGAACATCAATTCTAAAGGATTTGGAAAACTAGCACAGCAAGGAATCGAAATCTTGATGGATTCCAGAAAATAGCAGAAAAACAGAAATCCAGGAGTTGTTCGCTGGATCCAGAATGCCCAAACTCATCTCGGCTTGAGCAAAAGGACTTGGGACGTAGGTAAACCAATCTTGGCAAGGCCTTGGACCCCACTATGGTCTCTTCTTCTCTCCACCTCTCCAAGATAAGATGAAATCCACCACAAGGATGGGAACTCTCCCTCCACTCTAAAATTTTCAGATAACTAATCTATAAGCCCCTTCTTTCAAAGGAAACAAGGACAATTTATAAGCAAGCTGATGCAACTTGGA
Source organism: Dendrobium chrysotoxum (assembly GCA_019925795.1). Classification (NCBI taxonomy): domain Eukaryota; kingdom Viridiplantae; phylum Streptophyta; class Magnoliopsida; order Asparagales; family Orchidaceae; genus Dendrobium; species Dendrobium chrysotoxum. The sequence continues at coordinate 5,869,539 of CM034314.1, read as the reverse complement.
AAGTAAAAACAGCAAGTAGGCACTAAGGAAAATGCAGGAATCCAAAGAGTAGGGCTGAAATTTGATTATCTCTTCAACAAGAAGGAAAAATACAATTGATCTACTATTCGAGAGGTAGATCAACTCTCCCATGAACCCTAAACGCTGCTAGGAAGCTCTCCAAAGTAAAACAACAGCAAACACAAATTATCTCATGCCCTAACCCTAAACAAAACTTTCTCTTAAATAGCCCTAGCACATGATAACACAAATAGAACCTTCCTAAACAGCATAAACATAATTTAGGAAACCTTCTTAAACAATTAAAACATTCCTAACAATAAACATAATTAGGAAACCTTTCTAAACAGCTCACCTTGATTTCTACTCCTTCCATAATGCATGACAGCTCTCCTGGGCCCCACAAGGCTGGCCGAACCCTCCCCTTGGCTCCCTTCCTGATTCTGCCCAGACCCTCTCCTGCCGTAACAAATACTCCCTCCCAAAAAATGCACATTTTCCTCAAGGTGGAAGGATGGAAACTATCTTCTGATCATCTCATATGGCTCCCATGCAACTTTATTTTCCAACACAGGCTTGTATTGGATCTCAAAGTCATAACCTAATAACTTGAAAAGCCGCCATTGATGCTCCTCTATCACCATCATTTGTTCTAGCAAGAACTTCAAACTCCTCTCGTCGGTCCTAACTATGAAGTGTCGCCCCAACAGGTAAGGACGTCACTTTTGTATTGTCAACACTATTGCCATCAACTCTCTTTCATACACCGACTTCATCCTAGCCCTAGCGGTTAACACCTGGCTGAAATAAACTATGGTTTCTGACTCTGCATGAGGATTGCCCCTAACCCATAGCCTGATGCATCAATCTCCACTAGAAACGGCTAGCTGAAATATGGTAGTGCTAACACAGGGACACTCGACATGGCTTTCTTTAGCTGCTCAAATGCTTGGGTGGTTGCCTCCCTCCATTTGAAACTATCATTCCTCAGTTGCTCTATCAATGGCCATGCTATAGAGTTGTACCCCTTCTCTCAGGTTGAGAGCATGCTCATGCTCCCTTGGGGGAGGTAGGCCTTGAGGCAATGGGAACACCTTACTGAATTGTTACAGGAGTGGTTGGACTATCTTTAGAACCTCCTCCTCTTTTTGTAACTCCACCAAGTAACCCAACCCGCCCCCCTGTATCGCTTTGACCTAGTTTTGAGTGAAACCATGGTTCTGCACAGGATGTCATCTCTTCGTAGCACCACCTTCGTCCCCTTCACTGAATTAAGGGACATTTCTGCCACATTAAGGTGTAGGTGCTCCCCTCCCACTTCTGCTTCCTCCATCAGATCCTCACTATCGGTCCCCTCCTCATCACAAACCATAAGGACCTGGAGTGAGTGGTCCTTGCATCGATGGCCTGGTGCATAATTCTCATCACAGCGGAAGCACAGACCCTTCACTCTCTTGTCCTGCACCTCTGCCTCTATGAGGCACTTGAAGCTGGCCCCAGGGCTAACTCCCACACTCTTCTCCCTTAGTGCTTCTTGCCGAAATGACACCATCTGGGTACTAGGTGCAAGTGAAGTCGAGGTACTTCTGTAAGAACCTCCCACTACTCCGTTCTTATCGATCCTCTCCATCTGTCTCTGATCCTCTTCTATTTGGGCTAGCTCCATCATCTCCTTCATTCAACTCGGTCTCATTAATCGAAGTCCGCTTATATGTCAGGTTTAAGCCCTTCATGAAATTCCCTCCAACACCGCCTCCAAGACTCCTCTCAACCACCCTGATAACAACTCAAATCTCTCCATGTACTCCATGATGGTCTCTTTCTGAGTCAAGGCAAGGAATTGCTCGAGTAGATCTCCTTCATGAATGGCTCGAACACGTTCCAACAAGCAATCCTTAAACTCCTCCCACGAATGGATCGGATATCCAGCCCCCTTCCATTGGAATCAAGCGAGGACTTTCCCTTCCAGATATAACCCTGCGGTTGTAAGCTTCTCCTCCTCTCTCAACCCATTCACCGCGAAATACCTCTCCACCCGATATATCCACCCATGGGCATCCTCCCCTTTACATACCGGCATCTTCAACTTCCTCACCCTAGCATTACCACCGTGCCAATAGCTCTTTCTCCTCTAGTGTAGCGGTTATTGTGATCCCTCTGTTGGGGATGAAAATAAAACACCGCAATAAAATAAACAAGAAAGTAAAAGCAGTGGAAAGTAAATGACAACAAGATTTAATGTGAAAAAATTCAAAATCAATAAAAAAATCAAAGAGCCACACCACACCAAGAAATCCACTATGAAAATTGAGAGAAATGAGTACATCTCTCTCTCTCTCTCTCTCTCTCTCTCTCTCTCTCTCTCCCCTCCCTCCCCTCCCTCCTTGCTCCTCTCATCTCTTGCACCGTTCTCCCACACAAAACACAAGAAAAAGTCAAGTAAATAATACCAAGGGACGCCGCCCTTCAGAAAAACTAGAAATAAAATTGTTTAATCTGCCTCGAAGCACTGCGGTACCAATTTGTAGCGCTGCGACACTCAAGCCTCTGTCATCGGTCCATCTGACGATGCTACGATGCTCAAACCCGCAGTGCTGCGACATCACACAGCGTTGCGACGCCGAATCTATAGTGCTACGGAGCTTCACTCTCTGTCGTTTCTCCCAGTAAACTTTGCAGTGCTGGTGCACTTGGGTACACAACGCCAGGGCACTCGGGTAGACGGCATCGAGGCATTATTATCGTATGCAAAGCACCCGAACCCAAGCGAGGGGAGAACCCCCCACCCCTACAATGAGCACGACAATTGAACTGAGGTCCGAGGTAACCGCACAATCTAATTGATTGACACAATCAGATTCCACACAGACTAACACCCCTCATGTTTACCCTATGTATCAAGGGTGGGAATCCCACCTTTCTTCCACCCGTCTCACATGACCCGATCCCCATAGCTTAGCTTGCCCCTTACTCTGGTCGTCCACTCCGCTTGCCCAAAAGACCTCCCATAGTGGTCGGCCACCCCACCACCTCGACCACAATACTCCCTTACTGTTGTCCCCCATCCAAAAATCCTATTCCACCCCTTATCGGAGCCCTAGGAGGTGGCTCTTGACCCTCTCCTTCTCCGATGGCCCACTCATCTTGCCCGAAATGCCTCCCATAGTGGTTAGCCACCCTACCACATCCACCAAAAAATTCCTTCCTTACTATCCCCTCATCCAGAAACCCGGATTCGCCTCTTATCAGAGCCCCAAGAGGTAGCTCTTGATGAAAGAAACTCTCCTCACTGAACTCCTCACGTCCAATATCCTTTCCCTTCGATTCGACTAAGGGAATCCCGATCAAATCTTGGTTAGGATTAGCCATCGGAATCACCGATGGATTTTTTGATTGCATCTCCAAGAACTTCCTCATCATCTCCTCTAACCCTCCAAATCGGTTTTCCATGGATGAAAACCTTCCCTCCATGGTTGAAAATATTCCTTCGATGGTTGAGAACTTCTCCTCCATCATGGATTTGATTTGTTCCACTTCGCCTTCCAATGCATCCATCTTCTTTGCAGCCATCCCTCCCAAAACCTTGCTCTGATACCAATTTGATGCGACTTGGAAGTAAAAACAATAAGTAGGCAATAAGAAAAATGCAGGAATCCAAAGATCAGGGCTGATATTTGATTACCTCTTCAACAAGAAACAAAAATATAATTGATCTACTATTCGAAATGTAGATTAGCTCTCCCACGAACCCTAGACACCGCTAGGGAGCTCTCCAAAATAAAACTACAGCAAACACCTCATGCCCTAACCATAGACAAAACTTTCTCTTAAATAGCCTTAGCACACAATAACTCAAATAGAACCTTCCTAAATAGCATAAACATAATTTAGGAAACATTCCTAAACAAGTAAAATCTTCCTAAACATAATTAGGAAACATTCCTAAACAACTCCCCTTAATTTCTCCTCCTTCTATAATGCATGATAGCTCTCCTTGGCCCCACAAGGCTGGCCTAACCCTCCCCTTAGCTCCCTTCCTGATTCTGCCAAGCCCCACTCCTGCCATAACACAAGCCTAAGGCCAAAGAGGCAACCAATTATCAAACTACCCCTATTTAAAAAAAGAAGCAGAAGAAAACAGGAAATAAAAACAAGGAAAATAAAAGAAAAATCTAAGAAACCTAACAAACTAAGCAGTCTAAAAAAACTCAAATAAATCCTTATCACTCCATTCGATGTTGAAATGTATAGGTATGTTGTAACACCCATAACTCGATTATCCACCATGGTCAACTGCAATTCTATGACTTCATCCAATGACGACTATAAGAGATGTTACAGTTATTATTCTACCTTTTGATAACCCTCTAGCACAAACTATTCCAATCACTTCATACCCTTGATAAATCTTCTTTAAATCTTCTTTTATTAATTGTTCTCGATATAATCTCCTTGGTAAGTAATACGAAGGTGAAACTTCATAAAGTAATGCCATTGCATTTCCCCGTCATGGAAATTTACAAGAAAAAATCCCACTGATTGAAGAGTGAATGAAAGAATTTGATAAAAGCTCAAGGTTGTGAAAAATGGAACGGACAATGAACCAGAAGAATGAGAGGTTCACAGCTCGATGGTTCCACCGGGGTCGAACCGGATGATGTAATAAATACTAAAATTATTCAAATATAATATAAATTACGTAATAATTAAAAATTTAACAAAGAATACATAACTATTTTGATTAAAGCTCATGAACAAGCTCGATTAAAGCTTAACATAAAGGTTATTAAGAAGCTCGATTAATCATTAATGTGAATATAAGTATATGTATATTATAAATATAATTATATACATAATAAATAGGTCTTAAAATTAAAAAAGTTTAATAACATAAATGTATAAATATGAATATAATTTTTAATAAGAATAATAATATAATATATAAATTTTCTAATATAAAAAAACTTATATCTCAACCCAAATTTATAGCTCAAGTAATTTGATAGTTTAACTCCTGCAGAATTCTCACAGTTTTTTAATCCCACATCATAGAGGAATTTTAAGTGGTTCTCTTTATATGATGTAAAGCACAAATCATAAGTAACAAATAAAGCTGCATGATGTGGCGAGCTAGCGGCTTTATATTTTGGTTAAATTTATTTGCATAAGCATATGTCTTTAAATATATATATTTAAAAATTAAAAAATTAATTAAACAAAATTTCATATTAAAACTTTTATTTAAATAAAAAATAATATTTATTGAATTGGCAGGTTCAACCAAATCGGAATCGGGTGCACACCAGTTCAATGCAATCCGGTTCGGACCAGCAACTGGACCGATTCACGGTCAAACCAGTCAAACTGTCCCGTCGGGTCCGATTTTAAAAACACTGTAAAAGCTTAGTAGAAGCAAGGTCAAAACAATTGCGGCTCAATTGATTCCAAGTCCTTTTATAAAAGGACCTATAGCAATATGCAGCCAAATAACGCACCCAATGTGACAAATAAAGGCAACTTTAAGATGAAATTGAAGCATCCACAAACCCTCAACTACCGGGAGGACCACATGGCCTCATCCGGGAGATGTTTTGAACTTCAATCAATAACTTTTTAAGATTTTGAATTTAAAAATGGATGAAAAATTAACACACCATATACTACAAGCAAGTGGAAACCCTATTTTGTTCCATAGTTGCACTAACATATAAGCCCAAGTCTCTTCCAAAATGACCACCATGAGTTCTTACTCAAAAGCCTGTCCATTCCATTGGCAACAAAATGGTTACACAACTTAATGAAATCATCCTCTCTCTCTCTCATTAACCATAACTCCTTGGAAAAAAATGTTCATGCTTCCAAACGAGCGACCAGAACTCATCATTGTTCTAATGTTGGGCTAGTTGAGATGTAGCATAGAGTACTTCTAAAATGTCAACCCAACCGTTACCAAGTAGGGATCCAACCCCAATGTGAGAGGATACCACTCCATCAATTTGATAATGTGTAGATGGGTGCTAAAACCATTGAGATGGAAGCAAAATTAAACAAGCTAATTTGTTGAGCGACAAAATATTTCCTCCATCACCCCTAAAACCTAATTTACGGGGTTGTTTGTTACATGGACATACACCTTAGTTGGGCCATAAAGGATTCAAAAGCTAGTTCAAAATCAACCTCATGGACCTCCCCCCTACTCTAAATGATTGTGTCGAAGGTCACTCCATTTAAAAACGAATTTGTCGCCTTATCTTCATCGATCAAATGAGCTTTCAAACAATCTAAAACATTGGTTGCCATAAATTAGTGTTGTTGGCGCATTCATGATAGAAACAACAACATTTACAACCACATCTTCTTTAAGAGTTGAGCTCTCCTTGCTTACATGGTCCCTGGTGCAAAAATAGTGGCAAAGCCCGTAGCCAAAGAGATGCCTTCTTTTCTTGCTTCCTTAACAAGAGTGATCTTAATTACCATCTTGGGGATAGGAATTGACTAAGAGGAAGAATCTCAAAACCGACAAGAGCTCCAACTTATGTGTTGGAAAGGCAGCAAGATAAAGGAAACAATACCTTACTTGTGAGGACTTAAGGCATAGCATGAGGCAAAGTTAGTGCTAAAGTGCCGGGATATTAGCTTTGAGCAGATGTGTTCTTTGTCCTTTCTTCAACTAAAGGATTGCATTCATTGATAGTGACTTCCTGGAGCTGATTGTAACAGGAAGATGGAGCAATTGATACAAGATGAGGTATTGTGTGTTTGAACCCAATTTTCGAAGCTAAAATGTAGCTCATTGTAACAGGAAGACTTGTGAGCTTTTTTAATCCAATTTTCGAAGCTCAAATAGAATTTGAAAGAAAGGGGAAACCATGCGGGTTGTAGTGCAAACCATGTGGGTTGTAGTGCATTATTGTCATTCAATTAGGCTCAAAGTGTTCAGCATGGATTCGAGGTATTTGATCATGTGTAAATTTTGCCAGGTAAACTACCCAGTCTGTTTTAGGACGACACCTGAGAGGCAAGGGATGACACCACCATGAGAATTGGCCACTCAATTACATTCATTAACAAATAACATTTCTAAGCAGAAGTAAGGACATCCCACCAATAGTTCTTGCACAACATGTCCAAAAGGAGCTAACATCTCACCAATCGACATTTGGTCGATCCTTGTAGAGACCTTAGCAAGCAACACGAGATAACCTCGTCCGGCCGTATTTGTGTTTGCACAAACAAAAGGTTTGTGTAATTGAATTGAATAAAAGCTTCCAAGCTCCTATGCAGGATGAAACAACAATTTCTTTTAAAAATGCTTCATGTGACAATGTATTATGAGTTTTTTTTTTTGTCATATTATAAATCTTAGCCATCCTTAAGAGAAGGGGCAAGAAGAGGAATCTAAAGCTCAAGTAGGTTCCAGGTGTAATGTTTGACTAAGGGATACAAGAAGCTTCACCCAGAGTTATCATTCCATCGCTTTCTATCTTTCACCCTATCCCATTTCTCTCTCTTTTTTTTCGTTTTCTGTGATCCCAATCATGAAGCACATTGGCTAAATATATTTAACTAAATTGGATGCCAACCGTTGCATGAACAATGAATATGTTTTGGCGTCAAACAAGGGTTAAGTTGCATATAATTGCCACATAAATGTATATAAATGCATTTTTATAAACCTATATGCATCCAAGACATGAAGCACAAGTGAAATGATCTTCCAGTCAACAAAAAGATCATACTTATTCCCATAAACATGATGTTGAGGTTGGGATTCTAGGAATCAAGAACCTATTCATACTTTAAAAGTGCCTAAGAACTAAATAGGCGTTCGGTGTAACCGCATTTTCTTGGATAGGAATGATAGCATATTTGCATACAATAGCTTCATAGCTTTATATAATATATGATGGATAATCAATCTTGCAATGGCGCACACAAAAGTCACGGGGCTTATAAAAGCAGTAATAGTGCAGCTAGCCCAATCCATCCCATGTACTCTACTGGCACAAGGTGAATGCCACGCCAAAGGTGGTTGGCACAAGGAACTGTCGGCAGGTTGTATTTTGATACTTCACAAGCTAATATGATAAGATTGTCAAATAAAAACTGCCCATCATTTAGCAAGTTCATCAATACTAGTTCGCTAATTTCTTCAATATTTGGTCATCGTTAATGAATCATTTCTAATTTAGCGGATGATAACTAGTTTTCAGAGTTACTAGATCAATATCAATTAGGAATTCTATAGCTATCAGATTTGATGCAGGTTAAGATACTGACAGTGATGCATGCAAACTTCACTTCAATTTTATATTTAATTTGAACTTTATTGTAATTTGAATTTTATGTTTTTTTATGTTATTCTACCCTATGATGGAAGGCAATCAATGATCATGTGTAGGTTGTGCTCTTGGACATGTTTTTCCTTTGGTGGGCTAGTTTCTTTGGGTGCTTTGTGCTTGAGCTGACTTGGTGGCAGCTGAGCTGTTGCTTAGCTTGCTAGATTATTCGGTTCCTGTTCCCTGCTTTCTCGGTTCCCCTTGCTGCATGTTCGGGTCCCTTGTTGTGCCTGTTCGGTCTCCTGGCTGTGCATGTTCGGTCCCCTTGCTTTTCCCGTGGTTGGCCTGTTCGGGTCCTTGGCTACTGTTCGGTTCCTGTATGGATGCTTGGGCTCCCAATGTTATTAAATGCTGCCTTTTTCTTCTCTTTTCAGGTTGGCTTGAGTGGGCGGCTGTTTGGCTCCCTTTCTTCGCCTATATATAGGGGCTGTTTTGTGACATTGGGGAGCAGATTTTGGTGAGTGAAATTTTCTAAAACTTGAGGGTTCTCTTCTTAGATAGCTTGCGAGCTATTTGTCCCCTTCTCTTCTCCTCTTTAGTTTCGTCTCGGGCTTCTTATCTAATTCTTATCTCCGCAAGTGTCCACCCCATTTATATTTTTCTTCTAAAGCTTTTGAAAGTGTTTGTTGGCCGGTTTGGTAGCATTTGCCGGAGGAGTTTGTGGAGGATGTTGGCCCAAAGTAGCTGTGATGGACCACTTGTTTGCATGTCTTTGAGCACTTATCATCTTACCTACTATTTTAATGCATGTGAGGTGATCACTAGCTGGTTGTTCTGAGGGTATTTTTTTTTTTTTAGTTTTTGTTTATTGTCTAACTTCCGTTTGTTCTAAAGTTTGTTGGTGTTGGCTTACTAAATTTTGAATTGAGACAAGTTCTTCTTGTCTTGGTGTTCTCCTTTGATTTTTTTAATCTAGTTGTCTGCATCAGGCAGCGAAGCAGACACTATAGAAAACATAGCCAGCAAGCAAGAATAATAACACTTCTCGAAGCATAAAGATTGATGGCCATGAAATTAAACAGCCAGCAATTACCATACATCATGACATCAGTTTTGTTCGTACATAAAACATATCATAATAGCAAAAGTAACAGAAAATAATCAAATAATTACTAAATCTAACAACTTGAAATGGCAGTCACAGTTAAAAATAGTTACCAACCTCTGGTTCTAGGAGACAACAGAACCGGTAAGCCCATCACGTTACAAAATATATGAGCAGTAACGGCAGATATTAGATTACCTGCACGTAACAGAACAATTATGCCAATGGCGTGTATTAGAAAAGTGTTCAGCAATCACGACGTGACACAAATTTCAACTGTATTCCATGCTTCTTTAATCATAGGCATCAACAAAAATAAATTCTATAATACACAATGAAAATGGGCATTTCTGAAACTTTTCATGGCTGTTTGATGGACAAACTTTGACGAATAGAGTAAACGAACCTGTTCGAATGAAGAGAAATGATGCATACCATCCAAATACCACAGTATATCCAAGTTGCAATCCTAGTAGTTATAAAATTTCAAAACAAAATGGATCAGCAATCTGCACAAAACAATTGTGACGTGCGCAAAAAGAGCAAAAGTTAATCAACAAGTTAGCAGGTTATCTTACAATGAAACTCAAAGAAATCAACCATACTCAAGGCTGCAGCCGAGGGATAAAGAATGGATGAAATAATATAACAAGGATTAAGGAGATAAAAAAGTCAAACACTACTAATCCAATGCACCCTAATAATCTATTGTTCGTAGTATGTCAGCATAATGGTTTTAATATTTGAATAACGTTTAGCAACTGAGGTGAATAACAACAGGACTACTGTCCATGCAGAAGGTGAAAGATACACAAAAATGTCATTACTTGAAAAATGCAGCTTGAACAAACTAGTAAGACTGATGAAGGATGACAACAACAGCAGATCTTGACCGGATTAATGGCTAATTCCATTGAAGATGGTTATGTAATTCAACAAACAAAAAATTCTCGGGGGGCAAAAAAAAATACCTACGATTGAGAAAGCTTTCAAAAAGCTGTATCTTTGAAGATAATAAAGATCCATAAAATGGTTCAAGTGTGCTGCAAAAGCGTAAAACACCAAAAAAATATTAAAAGATTGATAAGCCACCCCCTGATGGGGCAGATGCACAAAGAATGACAAGACAAGACTAGAGTTTTGAAAATTCATAAACAACAGATTCAACCAAACAGCACAATGATCCGTTAAGAAAAATAAGAAGAACAAAACACCCAAAAGTTAGCATTTGGTTTCCACCTATCAAAAATTCACTATATGAAGAAAAATTACAATGCAAAATCATATGCACGGACTTATCAATATTCGAAACTCCTTAAATATATTCCTTTATCATTCATGTGGATAATAACCCAATAAATCTGATTCATGCAGAAATTATACCTAATAAATCCTATGTGCATGGATGTCTACATAAGACCTCCAACTCCTAAGTTATTGACGCCATAGGCCTAGGGAGGCTAAACGTTTGCCTCAGCTTTTGCTGAATATTATTCTTTTGAATATATGAGGCACAACCTCAACTAAGTGATCTATTAAAGTACAACTACAGTAAATATTGCAGAAGCGGTGCATGCATGTTTATAATTAGGATATAAGCTTAAGGATGCAAACGGTATAAAGCAAAACAATTAAGATTGATATTTTTTCCCTCAATATAAATTGGGAAAGGACCAATTGCCACACACCAAGAAATGATGATTAATTATGGACATGCTTTCTTTGCTTAATAACCAAGCTCCAACTTGAAAGATCTACCATAATTATTTAGGACCCTAATCGTTCATATCATATTCTTGTAATAGCATTCACGAAATTTGCATACAAGAAGGTCATTGCCTACATGATGATTATTGCTCTAATTCAAATAATGACCACTATAACTATAATAAACTAACCATTTTGATTGAGCACAGTCACACCACTATTTTGGGAATCCAGATTTTTATAGAATAGATGAAGGCTTTGATTACAAAAAATTCAGGGCAAATGTAGCTCTATACCAATAGCTGCGATTCTGCAAGATCTTTGGATAAAAGAAACTAGAGCGGGATAACTTTTTGGATAATATTGGTAAGAAAGAGAGTATAAAAAAAATTTAGAAAGGAGAGGAGTTTCAGCTTAAAACTACATTTGCCCAGCCAATCCTCCAAGAACAAAAAAATTCAAATGTGCATACTTCAAAAAAAAAAATTTCAATTGAATGAGTTTCATCCAATAAATTGAGATGAATAGTGCATGCCCATAAATGACTCACAAGCAGTTGCTAATATTTTGAACCTCATATCATTTAAAACTCAATTATGTATATATAGTTCTTTAAATCACATGTTATAAACGAACATGAGCCACTAAAGCAATTGTTAAATTTTTGGTAGTTACATTGAAAACAAAGCTCATATTTATAGCCTCCATTTGGTACAAAAACAAGGCTAAACATATTGAATTGGATAAAAAATAATAAAATGTATTTCTCATCAGCTTACAAAAAAAATAGCAAACTGAATAACTATTATGAATATCAGACGTATCAACACAGGTTAATCGTACAATCTTGTATTAAAGCTAAGCATCATAAAGAAGGATGTGGCACCCTAGATTCGGAAGATCTTTATCAGATTGGAATCAAATATAGCGTCAAGCAATCATAGAGATTTCAATAGCCTTTAAGATAATCTCATTGTGCCTAGATTCCAAGTTATCAGAGAAATTGAAGTGTATCCAAAAAAAAAGAAAAAAAAAACTCATTTCTAAAGAACCACACATTCCTGAAAAACTTTGAACAACCTATCATGAAATCAAAAGGAAATATAAATTAAATGTGAAATCTCGAAGTTATGTAGTAAAAATACCTAATTACCTAAACTGAAGAAAACTGGGCCAACAAATATGATGATTTGAGTCTGAAATCCACTACAAAGAAGCAATGGTATCATGCATGCCCTGAACACCAATTCCTCAGTAAATGGAGCCTGTTAAATAGATGTTATACATTGTTAAAACAGAAAAAATAAATGATAAAAAAATGGCATTCTAGTACATAGTGTGCGAATAATTAATATAAATTAATAAGCACATATAATGGACGTTGACTTAAATTTTAACCATTCCCTCCCTCACCCCCACATGCATACTCAGAGGAAATGGTGTGGGTGGCGGTTGGTTAGGATAGAAAAACATATTAACAAAAACTCCTCATTCAGCGAAGGATTTTTTCCATCACATATAGCCTGCAATATATTTAAATATCATGAAAAAGCATTTTTCATGTTTACTAAGTGGTTATTTGGTTGCTAGTATTTAAGATTCATGATTTCTTTTACTATAAAATATATTTGAATATTTTTATCTAATTAGAAATTTAAAAATAGAAATACAATATTTTTTTTTTACAAAAACTAGGACACTGGACGAAGGGATGGCGTCATAAGGATGGGGATGGTCATAGAGACAAGGACACTGTCGCAATCGCCAACAACTTGAGGAGTGGGGGTTTGGGGGCACTTGCGATGTAGGAATGGCTCGAGGGTCGTGAGGATGGTGGAATTGAAATTTACCATATTTTGTTAAATTTGAAATTTGCCAAAAATGAGCTTTTTCGGGTATTATAAATTACTTATAGCAATTTTTACATTTGTTTTACTTCACGCCGTACACTTACAAACTCAAAATCCACATATTCATTTTACTTTACACCCCTATACACTAAACCAAATAGCCCCTAAACAACATTTTCCATACACCAATATTGCCTACTATATAATTTGAATGTAGATCTTGCTTTCAAATGGCATACTTGCACACCAATCCAACAGGAGCTAATACTAGCAATTTAATAGCTCGCCAACATCATCATCCTTAGCCTTATCCAAACAATGCTTATTTCATTTCAAATAATTTAGAATAGGTTTTTAAAGCCTTTCAATCTAGCATAAAAAATTTGACATTGAACATCTGGGCTAGGTAACAAATCAGTTAATAGCTACTGCAATTAAATTTAAACTATAAATAATAAAAAGACTAGTAAACCATAGTATAATCAGAATCAATTCAATTTCGCGGACATGTTAACCACAGTGTGCTACATATTTCTCATTTTGATTGCTTCTAATTTTACCTGGATTTTTATAGAGCATCATATCATATGGTCGTCAATAGTATCAATCAAGTAAATCAAATACAGTATTAAAGAACAAAGTATAGTTTACCATTACCCAATAAAATATGCTTGACTAAGTAGCTAAGAGGTTTTTTTTTTGGGAGTTGTACCTAAGAAAAAGATAAGCAACAGATTCCAAAATGTCTTCAGCAAACAACATTATTCCTTTCTTATGAATGTCTTCAAATAAACAAATATTGCCATTGCAAGAGCACAATCTATCAGCTCTATTAAAACTGATGTGAAACCATTAGGAATTGCATAAGAGATTATAAAGAAATTGACTAAGCTTGTAATATAAACTAATGTTTCACAAGATTGGATGCTTAGAATTCAAGACTATCAATAATGTAAGGGCAATCGATTACAATGTAGAGTAACAGTCACTTGAAAATAGTTTCATCCATAAAGATAAACCTAAATGCTGTAACAAGAAATCCCACACATAACAAATAGAAAAGTCACCTTGTAGTTCCCTCACTCACGCTCGTCTAGCAGGGGTTAGCGGAAAAGAATCTTAGCAAACCGAACGATGCCACCAAAGTTGAGAAGACTCCGATGGTTGTAGCCAAACGAATGTTCACCGGAGAAGGAGAGGACGCAGGTGGATGTCCGATGATTTGCCAAGATCCAGATGGTTGTTGTTCGTCGATAATATCCGCCAAAGTGTCGAGGATGCGATCGACGTATTCCTCGACGGTGTATTCAAAACCAAATCCCGGATCAAAGAATGGTGATTGTAGAATATCTATTTGGCCATACTCGTCATACGTGAACCCATGATCAACATCGGGATCCGCCATCCATGGACAAAGAAGCTCTCTCCCTTGGTGCTCGTGTAGACCGGCGGCTTGAGGATGGGGTCGGCGGGTCAAGCCGGCGGTATGGGAGCTTGGGTAAGGGAGGGGACGGTTAGGTTAGGAGGGAGATGTTAGGAAAAATCTGATAGTTAATTTCAGCTTCCTAAATTGGGGGGAAAGGGAGTTAATTTTGAATTTCAAAATTAATCCAAATATTGGACTAGGAGGGGCCGGCGGTTAAGGGATTTAATGGAGGCTTTGATTAGGATTTAATGAGTAAATTGGAGGGAGAAGGGGGAGAGAGAGGAGCCGGCCATATAGGGAGGGAAATATGTGTCTAGATTCAATGCATGAGGACCCAAAGGAATCAATTGGTGATTGAAATCAAATCTGAATTTAATTTTAGATTTGATCTATTTTAGGAGGCTTCCAAGTTAGGTTTTCATCAAAGGAAAAATATTTGAATGTCAAATATTTAAATTAAGGCCCAATAAAGAAACTTTCTTAAATAACAATGAGTTATTTTAGGAAGGTATTTGAAATAATTTGAATTTCAAAATCCAAATTAAATAGGATTAAGGGGCCGGGGCTTGGGAGGTTGGGTGGCCGGCGGCGTGAGGTGGTGGGGCGGAAGTAAGGGAGAGGGGAGGGAGCTCACGGCTTGGGGAAGGAGGTCGGACAATCGGGTGGAGGTGGCGGGGATGAGTCTGGCGGGTGTAAGGAGAAAAGGATGAGATAGGCCGTGAGTCTAGGACTCTTCCAAAGACTGACGGGTATTACAAGTTCCCTCACCTATGGTTCGCTCTTCCTTTGAGTGCTCTCACAAGAAGAAAAACAAAGCTTAAATTTTATTCAATAATCATCATCCTCTCATACAAGATGAGGACCTTATATATAGGCCTCCAAACAACTAGAAAAAGAAAGACAATAATGCCCTCAAGGCTACAACTCGAACACAAAAAGATAAAGGGTACAATCGTTAAACATAAATAGAAATAATGTATACAAAACATATATAAAAAATAAAGACTCCTAATCGTCGTCGTCGATCTGCGATGCTTCCAGAAAAATACATTCCGGAATCTCCTGCTGATGTCCTCATCATTCTCCCCGGGTGGGAGATTACTCGACCCTGTCGAGTAAGCGTCAAGAGTGCTCTCATATAGCTCTAGAAGGTCAGGATCCAATCTTTGAAGCTCAACGCGATCAATCCATGTATTCTCAATCTCTGGTTTCCCTTTCCATTGAACTAAATATCTTCGGCGCCCCCCACCTTTGGTGGAGATAATTTCATCGTTAAGTATTGCTTCGATCTTTTCCGCATTGGGTGAAGTAGGGATATTTGGGAGTGGAGGTAGGCTAGGGTTCTCACCAGATGTGGTCTCACAAGGCTCATGATTTAGTGGATTAGTGGGGTTAAACTCTGGTCCCTCAAAGGTTACAAGATCTTCAATGTTAAATGTAGGATTAATGTTAAAACATGTAGGTAGGTCTAGCACATAAGCATTATTATTTATTTTTTAAATTATTTTGAAAGATCCTACGCTTCTAGCATGTAACTTCTTAACGACCCCTTGTGGGAATCACTCCAGACGAATCCGAACCATTACATAATCTCCAACCTTAAATTCCTTAAATCTTTTCTTGAGATCCGCATTGAGTTTATAATTAGCATTGCTTTGTTCAAATTTTTTATAAATTTTTTTATGCAATTCCTGTAGATGAGATGCAAATGCAGATGCAGACTCAGACATCTTAACCTTAGGATTCATAGGGATCAGATCTATAGGCTGTTTTGATTGGTATCCGTACACAATTTCAGCAGGACTTAGACTAGTGGTTCTATTGATAGAGTTGTTATATGCAAATTCAGCTATCGGGAGTTTAGAATCCCAATCCCGGATGTTCTCTCCTACCAAGGTCCTAAGCATATTTCTTAGACTCCTATTCACAACCTCAGTTTGCCCATCAGTTTGTGGGTGAAAGGCAGTAGAGAATTTAAGTTTCATCCCCATTTTGTGCCAAAGAGTTTTTCAGAAATAGCTGGTGAACTTGACATCTCGATCTGACACTATGATCTTGGGCAGCCCGTGGAGCCTAACAATTTCATCAAAATAAAGCTTAGCGATCCTGGAAGCATCAAATGTTTTAGAACATGGGAGAAAATGAACCATCTTAGAGAAACAGTCAACGACTACACACACAGAATCGTGCTTCCTAACAGTCTTGGGCAGACCTAGGACAAAGTCCATGCTAACGTCCTGCAACGGGCAATGGGGAATAGGGAGGGACGTGTAAAGTCCAGTGTTTTGCTTTCGCTGCTTAACTAATTGACAAACGTGACACCTTTTCACTAATTTGTTAACATCACGCTTAAGAATTGGCCAGAAAAATCTATGCTCTACCGCGGCGATGGTTTTAGTTTGCCCAAAGTGCCCAGCTAAACCTCCAGCATGTAATTCCCAAACAAGAAATTCCCTAAGAGAAGTGTTGGGGATACAGAGTTTGTGTGACTTAAATAAGTAACCATCTTCCAGAAGGAAATCACCAACGATACGAGCATTTCCAGCAGTCAATAAGGCGTACGTATCTTTAAAGTCAGGGCAATCTAGGTAGTCTTCTTTAATTTGTTCAAATCCAATTACTTCTGCCCTCATCTCCCTAGTCATCATTATCCGACGACTTAAGGCATCTGCAGCCTTATTCTCAGATCCTGCTTTGTACCTGATCGTGTAGGTATATTCCTGAAGAAATTCAACCCAACGACCATGTCGTGCATTAAGTTTCTTTTGAGAGTTTATGTATCGTAGGGCTTCGTGGTCAGAAAAAATGACAAATTCTTGTGGGAGTAGATGTCTCCAATGTCTCCAATGTCTCAGCGATTGAATGATAGCATAGAACTCTTTATCGTATGTGGAGTATCGTTGTCTTATATCATTTAACTTCTCACTAAAGTAGGCGACAGGGTGTCCTTCTTGAGATAGGACTCCACCAATACCAATGCCTGAAGCGTCGCATGTTACTTCAAAGACCTTTGAGAAATCAGGTAATCGCATGACTGGGGCTTCTACCATCCTCCTCTTTATTTCCTCAAAAGCCTTAGAGGAAGATACGGTCCACTGGAATTATCCCTTCTTAAGACAGTCAGTTATGGGGGCCACAATGGTGCTGAAATTCCGAATAAACCTCCGATAGAACGTGGCCAATCCATAAAAACTTATAACATCCCTGATGGTTTTAGGTTCATGCCACTCATTGATAGCTCGCACCTTCTCAGGATCAGCCGATATTCCTTGTGAGGATATTATAAACCCTAGAAAGGTGACGCTATCTGTGAGGAATATACACTTCTTAGGATTTGCATAGAGTTGTTCCTTCCTCAAAACCTCACAGACTTGACTCAAATGATTTAAATGTTGGTCCATCGAATTACTATAGATTAGGATGTCATCAAAGTAAACTACCACAAATTTTTCGAGGAAGGGCCTGAAGACTTGGGTCATGACTCTCATAAATGTGCTCGGTGCGTTACTCAGGCCAAAAGGCATAATCGTCCATTCGTAGAGTCCATCTTTAGTTTTGAACGCCGTTTTCCATTCGTCTCCAAGACGAATCCTAATTTTATGGAACCACTCTTGAGATCAATTTTAGAAAATAAGGAGGCTCCTGTCATCATGTCTAATATGTCGTCCAAACGAGAGATGGGGAAACGGTATTTCACCGTGATCTTATTAATTACTCTACTATCGACACACATTCTTCAAGAGCCATCTTTCTTAGGTGTCAGTAGAGCCGAGATAGCGCACAGGCTAAGGCTTTCCATAATAAAGCCATGTTGAGGTAATTCATCTACCTGTTTCTTAAGTTCAGCATGCTCCGCGGGGTTCATGCGATAATGAGATAGGTTGAGTAAGGAAGCTCCAGGTACTAGGTCAATAACATGTTGGATGTCTCTTAAAGGCGGGAGTTGGTTAGGTAAATCTTCGGGGAAAACGTCAGCGAAGGTTTCAAGGAGAGGTTTCACCTCTTCGAGGATAGGTTCTCCCTGATCAACACTCACTTACCTGGCTACAAGAGCGTATAAGGGGGATCCTAACTCAAGTTCAGTGTTCAGGTCTTTAGCGATTAGCAGATTTAGGCCAGTGTTGGGTTTAAGGGAATTGGGCTTTACTTCATCCCTGGTAGACTTGGGTTGAGAAGGTAAAAGCTTAATCTTCTTTCCATTATGCTCAAACACATAGGTGTTCGATCTCCCGTAGATGTGAACATCGTTATCGAAAAGCCAGGGGCGTCCAAGGATGATTTGACCGACGTCCATGGTTAAAATATCACACCAAATCTTTTCCCTATATCCCACAAACTCAATAGGGATAAGGCTCCTCTCTTTTACTTCCAGAGCGGTCGAGTTGATCCAAGCAACTTTGTATGGGTTTGGGTGCGGGCTCATCTTCAGATGAAGTTTAGAAATCATTGCAGAAGAAACAGCATTGACGCAGCTTCCACTGTAGATGATAACCTTGCAATTCTTGTCACTGATCTTGGTAAAGGTGTGAAAGATGGAGGTCCTACGCCAGTCGTCACTCAGTTTAGGTTGTGATAAGGCACAGCTAATGTTGTAGCTGATGCATTGAGCAGAAAGAACCAAACTCAGTTGAATTTGTTGACTAGTGAAGATAGACTAATTAAAGAAATGGAAGCCTTACACTTAGAAGTCAGAATACAAGGAGATCATGATACACTTAGCATTAATCAGATGACAGTTCAGTTATCATTGGAAGAAAGAATTATGGAAGCTCAAAAGAAAAGCAATAACTATCAGAAGTTTATGGATCAAGTGCAAGAAGGATTAAAGAAAGAACTCAATGTTGATGAACAAGGAAGAATCAGATATAATATGCGGTTGTGGATACCAAAAGAGTCAGATTTGATTCAGGATATTTTGTTTGAAGCACATAATACCAGTTATTCAATTCACCCTGGAAGTACAAAGATGTACAAGGATTTGAAGACTTTGTTTTGGTGGCAAGGAATGAAAAGAGATGTGGCAAATTATGTGGCTAAGTGTGGAAAATGTCAAGTTGTTAAGGCTGAGCATCAGAAACCCAGTGGGATGTTACAATCTCTACCGATTCCAGAATGGAAATGGGAGGAAATAGCCATGGATTTTGTTACAGGCTTTCCTAGGTCAAGACAAGGGCATGATAGTATATGGGTGGTAGTTGACAGACTCACCAAGTCAGCCCATTTTCTACCTATCCGTCAGACTGATTCAGTGGAGAAATTGGCCAGGTTATTTATGAAGGAAATCATCAGATTGCATGGAATCCCTAAAGTTATTGTTTCTGATAGAGATGGAAGATTTACATCCAAATTATGGAAAAGTACACATGAAAGTTTGGGCACGAGATTGAAGTTCAGTACAGCTTTTCATCCACAGACAGATGGTCAATCAGAAAGACTAATTCAAGTACTGGAAGATTTGTTAAGATTGTGTGTATTGGATTTTGGAGGTAGCTGGGAAGATCACGTTCCATTGATCGAGTTCACTTACAATAATAGCTACCAATCCAGCATCAAGATGGCTCCATATGAAGCTTTATATAGTAGAAGATGCAGAACTCCCTTAAGTTGGTTTGAGGTTGGTGAAAGACAATTGTTGGGTCCACAGCTAGTGGATCAAGCTACTGAGAAGGTAAGACTGATCAAAGACAGATTAAAAGCAGCTCAAGACCGCCAACAGAAATATTATGATCCCAAGCATAAAATGATAGAATTTGCAGTGGGAGATTTCATATTTTTGAAGGTGAAACCAATGAAGGGTGTGACTAGATTTGGACAAAGTGGAAAGCTTAGTCCTAGATACATTGGTCCTTTTGAAATCATTGAGAGAGTTGGACCAGTTGCTTACAAGCTGGCATTACCTAGAGACATGTCTGATGTTCATAATGTTTTTCATATATCAATGCTCAGAAAATGGGTTACAGATGAAAGTCAAAGGGTTTCTCAGAAAGATATTGAATTTCAGAAAGATTTGACTTATATTGAAGAGCCTGAACTAATATTGGAAAGAGATGTTCGTAGATTGAAGAGCAGAATGATTCCTTTTATAAAAGTGAAGTGGAAACACATGTCAGCAAAACATGCTACGTGGGAAAAAGAGGAAGATTTAAAGCAGAAGTTTCCTCATCTGTTTGAAGAAGTATGAAATGTTGAATTTCGGGGACGAAATTCTCTTAAGGAGGGAAGATTTGTCAGAACCTGAAATATCAGGTATTTATCTAAATATATTAATTTAATTTATTGTTTAAGATAAATAAATTTATGTTATGAGTAATTATTAGAAGGATTTAAATTAAAGCAACGATAATTTTGAAAGGATGTTATCTTTGGATTAAGAAGAGAGGGTAGTTATTGAGTGGGGTCCACATCTCTATCCTTATCTTTGATCATAATGCAGAGAAGTGGTTACTGTGAGTTTTCGGAACCTATAGATAGCGGAACTGCCAAGAGATCGCAGAAAACACTGTAGCAGGCGGGACTGTAGAAGGATTCGCAGAAATCCCTGTAGCCAGAGGCGGAAACGGAGTTCGCAGAACTGAGGAAATTCTCCCGGGACTGTAGCAGAAGTCGCAAATTCTGAAGGGAATTCGCAGGAATTACTGTAGCAAGAGGCAGAGCGGGCACTGTGCAGAATTCGCATAATCCACTGTAGTGGACTTCGGCATTTGCTTAGTTCAGTGAAGAGATTTTGTTTGGTGCAGGAAACCAACAGTAAAGGTAAGGGAAATGGAATTTAGTGATTATGGTAAAACAGTAATAAAGATTAGTGATGATTCTTGTGAACTTTGGTAATAACTTGTAGGAGAACGACATGTACAAATTAATTGGGGAATCAAACAGTAAAGAAAGAAGTGTAGAATGGTTATGCAATCAAGAAGAAAGAAAGAAGTGAAGGAATAAGAGAAGGTGAGTATTTTAGTTATTTATTCATAATTGAAACGATATTTATAAAAATATATCAGTGGTTAGCAAATTGTGTGTAGGAATTTCCTGGATTTATGCAGAGAGAAGGGTTTGGGTTTGTGTATCAAAGGAGAAGGTTACAAGGTAGAAGTTTAGAAGAGACTGCTCAAGAAGGTAAGTTGTGTAAGTTAGGAAATTATTTATAATTGTCATGATTATAAATGTTTGGTATATTCCTCATCTTGTAATGTTAATTATAAATGAATTTCATTATGAGAACTTTATTGGTAATCATGAGAGCACATTGAAGTGTTCACCACTGCATAACCAGGATCAAGTAAGATTTGATAGATATTCAAGTGTACCTATTCAGTCTTTTCTTAATTGATTTAACTTATTATCTATCATATTCTTCCTTCAACAGATGTATGGTTATGTGCATAATGAAAAGATTAACCATTGCAATTAATGTGAATTATGAAGTTATGAATTTTGAATATCACATTAAAGGAAAGGTTGGCTAACCTATGATATGATGTATGTCTACAATATCAGGTGGGCAAAAGGGACCCAAATATAAACCTGTATTGTAGGTGGGGCAAAAGGGACCCCGAGAGAAAGATACCTGCATAGCAGGTGGGGCAAAAGGGACCCCTAAGTAGGCAAAAGGGACCTCAATGAAATTCAATGGCGATAATGCCAGGTTTACCTGGGCTCCATTGAATAATGTTATGAAAGGATAGCCAAGTCTTTTTCTAATGGAATTTGGTATTCAAATAACTTCAAGAAAGTAAAGTTTAATGTTAATAAAAGTATGTGTAATCACTACTGATTTTAATGTTTTGAGTTATTCTTCTTATGGTATTCTACTGTTAAATTAAATTTGCATAACTTATGGAGCCTCATAGCTCATCAGTATTTTTATTACTGGATGTTATTACAGGTAAAGGAAAACAAAAAGTTGGAGAAGACTAGTTTGCAAGTATTTAGAAATTTCTGTTAATGTTTATTCTATGTTGAAGTCTACCCTTGAGGTTAGTAAGAAATTTACATGTTGTATTATTTGAAGTTGTTTGGATTTTCTTAGTGGCTCTGTAAGTATACTCTTGTGGTTTAAATTGAATGTTGCTTCCGTTTGATGTATAAATCAAATTATGGTGGGATGTTTTATTTGAACTTCTATATGTGAGAAGTTGTATTAAAAGTTAAGAAAGAATAAATGTTTATGTTTTGCTTGTTACACTCAATAGTACTGATTAGGAGTACTGTGGGGTGTTACACCTAACAACTTGCAGGTCTACGTGATCCATCTTTTGGAGGCAGTGGATTACGGCAGTGTCTTCTTCGCAGAAGAAATCTTCTTCGTCATCAATGTGATGAACTAGTTCGGTGTCGAGTTCATCCTCCTCATCGATAGCTTCTTCGATGGTAGTCACATTATAGGGACTAAAATATTGAGAGGCAATGTGTCCATATCCATGACACCTGAAACACTTGGTTATCGCAGGGGTTTTAGGTGACTCTCGTTCAGGGGCTTTGTTCTTAATGTCAGAACGGGATTGGAATTGCCCAGCAGTGGGACGGCTAGTCGTGGATCCAGAGGATTTGTTTTGAGGTTGACTAGATGAACGCTTAAAGGGTTAGGTCGGGAGTCTTGGTTCCTAGAGTAGGTGTGGTTCTTAGACTCTTCTAGGTCCAACACAAGACTACAAGCAGCTTCAAGTGTAGTAACTCTTCTAGCGAACAACTCATTCCTAAGATCTTCCCTAAGTCCAGCTCTAAACATAGAGAGAAGTTGGGCGGGGTGGTGATCTCCTCACCACTATAGCGGATCATAAAATCATCGAAGGCAGCTATGTAATCTTTCACTAGCTTACTTCCCTGAGTCAGTCTATTCCAACGATCTAAAAGCCTAAGGTAGTAGGAAGGGGGAAGATATTTTTGCTTCAGTTCTTGTTTCATCGTCCTCCAATCAGTAATAGGGTACTCTCCTTGCGTCTTGCGCATATGTTCTAGGTTTGCCCAGAATTGATTCGCTCTGCCAGTCAACTTCATTTCTGCGAATCTCACTTTTCTTTCTTCCGAAATATTGTACCACCTAAAGTAACTATCCATTCCCTTAAGCCAATCTAAGAAAACTTGTGGATCAAGAGTGCCATCGAAGGACGGGGCATCGATTCGTATGTTCTTGAGTAACTGAGCATCGTTATCTCTCCAAATCGGACCATTTCCTACAGGGTCTTGAGCAGGTTTGTAGTTTTGACGGTGTTGATCTCTAGGTGGCCCGTAGTTAGCTCGAGGTTCTTCGACGTATGGGGACGGTGGTCTAGAAGGAGTATACATTGTATGATTTCCTAATCGTTCAATGTGATCTAGACGGTCTCCAGCTTGGCGTCTAAAGTCAGCTAACTCGCCTTGAATTTTTCTAATTTGTTGGGTAACCGTTGTTAATTGCCCTACAATTAGGTCTAAAGTCCGTTGAATTTGCTCCAGATCCATGGGTAAACACTAGGGAACAAATAGGGAGGTAACTAGGTTCGGAACAACACTAGAACACTAAGTCGGACTCGTCTACAACTCAATAAATACAGCAGAAATTTTCTGCATAGCAAACGCAAATAGGAAATTAGAATTTCTATACGATGATATGCATGCAAGCAAGCATAGAAATGAGTAGACTTGGTTAGACTCACCTAAAACTCACTAAAGGGGTGCAGGAATTTGTTGGACAGCAAACTACAAGAGTGGGTTAAGTAACCTAGGTGATTAGTAAGGTTGTTGGGTGAAGAACAGCACTTAAACACTTAAGTAAACTCACCTAAAGTCCTCTAAATGGTGAAGAAATTTTCTGGACAGCAAGCAAAAACAGTAACTTAAAATAAATATGCGATGGTATGCATGCGAACAAGCTTTGGAAAAGTTAACTAGGCTCCTAGGACAATTTCTAGCACCTATAACTCATGCCTACCATGCTCTGATACCAAGATAATGTGAAACCATTAGGAATTGCATAAGAGATTATAAAGAAATTGATTAAGCTTGTAATATAAACTAATGTTTCACAAGATTGGATGCTTAGAATTCAAGACTATCAATAATGTAAAGGCAATCGATTACAATGTAGAGTAACAGTCACTTGAAAATAGTTTCATCCATAAAGATAAACATAAATGATGTAACAAGAAATCCCACACATAACAAATAGAAAAGTCACCTTGAAGTTCCCTCACTCACGCTCGTCTAGGAGGGGTTAGCGGAAAAGAATCTTAACAAGCCGAACGATGCCACCAAAGTTGATAAGACTCCTATGGTTGTAGCCCAACGAAAGTTTACCGGAGAAGGAGAGGACGTGGGTGGATGTCCAATGATTTGCCAAGATCCAGATGATCGTTGTTCGTCGATAATGTCCGCAAAAGTGTCGAGGATGCGCTCGACGTATTCCTCGACGGTGTAGTCAAAATCAAATCCGGATCAAAGAATGGTGATTGTAGAATATCTATTTGGCCATACTCGTCATACGCGAACCCATGATCAACCCCGGTATCCTCCATCCATGGACAAAGAAGCTCTCTCCCTTGGTGCTCGTGTAGACCGGCGGCTTGAGGATGGGGTCGGCGGGTAGAGCCGGCGGTATGGGAGCTTGGGTAAGGGAGGGGACGGTTAGGAGGGAGATGTTAGGAAAAATCTGATAGTTAATTTCAGCTTCCTAAATTGGGGGGAAATGGAGTTAATTTTGAATTTCAAAATTAATCCAAATATTGGACTAGGAGGGGCCGGCGGTTAAGGGGTTTAATGGAGGCTTTGATTAGGATTTAATGAGTAAATTGGAGGGAGAAGGAGGAGAGAGAGGGGCCGGCCATATAGGGAGGGAAATATATGTCTAGATTCAATGCATGAGGGCCTAAAGGAATCAATTGGTGATTGAAATCAAATTTGACTTTAATTTCAGATTTGATCTATTTTAGGAGGCTTCCAAATTAGGTTTTCATCAAAGGAAAAATATTTGAATGTCAAATATTTAAATTGAGCCCAATAAAGAAACTTTCCTAAATAACAATGAGTTATTTTAGGAAGGTATTTGAAATAATATGAATTTTGAAATCCAAATTAAATGGGATTAAGGGGTTAGCGGCTAGGGAGGCCTAGGTGGCCAGCGGTTCCAGGAGAGAGGGTCGGCCGGGGCTTGGGAGGTTGGGTGGCCGGCGGCGTGAGGTGGTGGGGCAGAAGTAAGGGAGAGGGGAGGGGGCTCACGGCTTGGGGAAGAAGAAGGTGGGACAATCGGGTGGAGGTGGCGGGGATGAGTCAGCCGGGTGTAGGGAGAAAAGGATGAGATAGGCCGCGAGTCTAGGACTCTTCCAAAGACTGACGGGTATTACAAGTTCCCTCAGTTAGGGTTCGCTCTTCCTTCAAGTGCTCTCACAATAAGAAAAACAAAGCTTAAATTTTATTCAATAATCATCATCCTCTCATACAAGATGAGGACCTTATATATAGGCCTCCAAACAACTAGAAAAAGAAAGACAATAATGCCATCAGGGCTACAACTCAAACACAAATAAAGGGTACAATCGTCAAACATAAATAGAAATAACGTAATACAAAATATATATATAAAAAATAAAGACTCCTAATTGTCACCGTCAATCTGCGATGCTTCCGGTGATAAACATTTCGGAATCTCCTGCTGATGTCCTCATCAAAAACTTTTCACTTCATTCCAACATGAAATCCATGAGAACTTTGTATAAACATATTGTGTTCATGAAGGTTTGCAGCACATATGCCCAAACTTCCTAAGAAAGTCAATATAAGGTAAACATCCTAGAAAAGGTGCACTCAATGAACCTTGTAGTCAATAGTGGGTCGATTAATTTTTTAACAATAGCATATAAATTAATTTTATTATTTAAGGGAGGCATAAATTGTATATTTATAATTACAAATATCAAATACCATGAACATAATAATATATATCTATTATATATAAATACATATTAAAATTTTATGGAGGTCACATGCCCCTTGTAAATCCACCCTTCTTGTAATACCTTTTTCCTTACAGTTTGAAAGGTAGAAAAAGATATTACTAGGAAAATTAATAATAATCATAATGCGGGTGCCGGTTAGTTTAGTTGTTAGAAAAATTAAAAATTATTGTCCAAAATTTTGGGTGCAAGTTTAAGTCCTAACTTTCATCATTCAAAATAATAAGAATAATAATAGTCATAATAAATGATACTTGCAAATCAAGAGCAAGTGACACTGACCACCACATAATTGCGCCAAGCCACCACATTATGGGCACAAGCCAATGCATGGTCTGATGCTCTTCGAGCAGCAACAGCAAAAATCTTGCACAAATCCAGTTTACAACAAGAACTATCCCCACGTTCTCTCCAAGAATAAAGCAGCAACAGCAACTTCGACACCAAAGAACCCGCGTACAAGAGAGAGGTCAAGAAAAGTGGAAAGACTACAGCTTGCCACTGCGCAAAATGTCAGTAGCTTTTAATTATAAAATCATCTTCCAATTTATAATTTTTTTCTTACATACAAACAAAATCTAAGCTTTGATTACAGATAAAAAGATTACCATGTGGTCCTTTCTGATGCCGTAAAAGCTCAGCAAAACTGGGACATCCATATATCTCTCGACCTGACGAAAGAAATTGAAGATAAACGGAGAAAATAAGTTCCTTCGGCTTATTAAGGGAAGAAGTAAGTTTAGGTGCCTCAATAAATCTTGGTTAAATCCTGCAAACAAAGAGCCTAATAAGAGATGGAAAATGGGCTTAGTCGCAATGGAGAGCTTACTCCAAGGAGGGCAGCCGAAGCGAGGGCTGAAATGGCAGAGAATACTAAGGCGCAGGTGAACCTCCGGATTAAGAAGGATTCAAGTGACGTCGGGGGAGGTAGGCGGAGGACAAACGTTGGAACGTAGAGAACCAAAACATAGCCAAGCGCCATTACTATACAAGCCCCCACCGCCACCGACGGCGATAAGCCGGCTCCAACGACGCTCATCTCCCGTAGCTTGTCTGAGATCGGCAACTCATTGAGCGCCATGGCCGCCATGTAAAGGGCCCTTATGGCGAATAAAGCGGGCAGTGTGACACTGTGACGAACCCGAGGAGCCGGATGGAGCGACGGAGTCGGGAGTAAGGGCGAATCGGTAAAAAAAATTTATCCATTATCATTAAAATTATTTTTTAAAATAAAATACAACTTTTTATAATTTTTTTAAATAAAATTAATACACTTACATATTATGTAAATAAATACTATAATTTTAAATATATATATATATATATAATATTATGTAAATAAATATTATAATTTTAAAAATTATATATAATTTTAAATATACACTTTAAAGAGATAATTTATTTCATATTTTCAAAATTAAATAGTTTATAAAAATTGAGTAACTTATTTATGATTTTTAAATTATCTTCAAAATATTAATTTAGAGCATCATTTACTTATTGCTTTAGGTATCATTAAAATTTAATGATATAAATCCATTATAAAAACATTCTATTTTATTTATTCAACAATATTATTAATATGTTATTTAAAAATTTATAATGTACATTAACAGAATTTTTATATCTTAGCTTCTCATGAACATCTAACACACTCATGACAAAAAATATATAATAGAAATCAATTTTTTATATGAAAAATCAGAAAAAATAAAATAATTTACTACCACTATGGGCTATAAGAGTCCCTTATTCTACCTAGTTGTTGAAAATAAGATTATAAAATATGTAATATAAATATGACTTTTTTTTATGTGAGGGAGAACAGTGAAGATGCAGCAATTTTATTATATTAGCTGAGTGACATTGATAGAAGGATGTAGGCCATGTAACAACAATTGTTGATAATATTTAAGTGATAGGAATTAAATGATAGTGGTTAGACGATGATGAACAAATTGTGTTAGTCCATTGATGGTGATTAGACTAAGATGGCTGGGCGAATGTAGTTGGGAGACTGCGATCGGACGATGGTGATCGACCAACGATGGTGCCTATTGATGGTGGGCATCAAACAACAACAATTAGATGATAACAATGACTAACAGTGATCATTAGTGTTGAACATAGTGTAGAGCTATAGATTACTTTAGTCTTGCAGCTCTTTCTAAACTTAAGTATATATCCCCTTCATGTAGAGAATGATAATTTATTTATAATATTTTGAGAGTGACATTTTGATAAATTTAACAAAAAAAAAATCGCAATACTTCATCGAGGATGATAGATTATTCATTTAATGTTTAATGACCTCAAAATCAAGTGATCTTGTGTTCGTTGGATTTGAATCGTCAAGTCACTCAATATGATTATAAGCACGTAAAATTTGGAGATTGTCAATCTTTTAATAAAAACATCAAAATGTATAACTATATTTCAATTACTTGATTTGAGCTCATTTGGGATTCAGATAGGATCACTGTTAGCGTCTTCGTGTGCATCCTGTCATGACACACAAATTTACTAAAATTGAAGCTTGAATGAGTATGAATTTAATTTTGAGAGTTTTTAATATAAATATTGTCACATTCCAAGATTTATATTTGAAGAATAACATCTATCTTTTATTTGAACCATTTAACTATAGTTTACCAATGAACAGCAAAAAGAAATATGATCGCATTTTATCTAGAAGTGCAGGTAAAAAAATTATGAATGTTATCCGAAACCTCATATCATAGGATCCTTACAATTTTCTAAAAATATATAAAACCACGTAATGAGCACATAGCTAAGTAAGTAATTAAAATCTTACAACTCAAATCAATGCAAAATAAAAGAGAATAATATGCTATAAATCATGTAAATATATATATACCTCAATGTCTATACTGATCTTTCATATCAATTTATCCTTCTATAGTTTATCACATCTCAATCCATTACATCATCAGTCATAATATTAGTAACAATCAATAGTATTATTGCCAGTAATAATATTAGTATCATGATAAATAACGTTAAATAGCCTTAATGATAGTAAACAATATTAATGTCAATCATAATATTAGTACAGTGTTTGTAGTAGTATTTGTATTAGTATTCATATATTCAATGAGTGTATCTTCTTAAGGGTATCTTGCTCCTGCACTTATGACTCTCAATCAATTTCTCCTTATAAGTCTCAATCAATATACTTCTTATAACTCCCATTGAATCATGTGAATCAATCGTCCGACTCCTTATAACTCCCAATAAATCTCCAGCTCCTTGTAACTTCCAATCAGTGAATCACATGGATCAATAGGGTATCACGTGGAGTTATCATATCATGTATCAATATCATTCAGTACTTCATTTAAAAATGCAATAAAATCATATCAAATCATTCACAATGATTAAATCTATAACATATCCAAACTTGCACGAGAAAAGCTTATAAAATCATGAGATAATATATTTTTGGCAGATTTAAAAGTGATAAAATTTGTAGAAATAAAAATTTTTAAAAATATAAGTAAGAGATTAGTCACTTATAATGAATAAAATAAAATATATAATATGAATGACTGATAAATATGATCCAAAGATTTTCTTTCTCCTCTCTCTCTTCTTCCCCTCTTTCAATTTCTTCATAGTCAAACAACCAAGTAAGAGAGTTGGTGGGGTGAGATAGAAATATTTATAACATGACCTAGCACTACAGTGCTCACTAGATCAACGTCAAAGCGCTCTACTTCAGAATTTTTATATTTTTCAAATACATTCATTACAATCTTCCCACCTTTAAAAAATGTCATCATTGATATTTCTATATCAGTTTGAGAGAGAGATGAGAACTAAGTGTCATACAATATAAAATGTTATATCATGGGAGCCACCTCTTTGAATCTTGTATGGGATAAAATGTTACGTGACGGGAGTCACCACTTAAACAAACTTGTAGAGGCTACCTCTAAAATCTTATTTGATTGGTGAATGAGGACGTCAATTATTTAAGTGGGAGAGATTGTGAAACCCCTTAAGTAAAAGAAACTAAACTCTTAAATATTGAGGTGCCTTTTGGTATTATGGTTGGAATTTCAATAAGACTTCGTAGTTAAAAAAAATTTGGGTTTGGTGACCTCCTAGGAAGTTACACCAATATGATAAAATCGTGAGGCCCTTAGGCAAAAGCAGACAAATAGACAATATCTTGACAGTTAAGAGTTTGGACTATTATAAGTACGGCATCAAGATTGTGTTGATAAAGTAAAATTTTTATATGCATGGATAGTTTAAATGAACATAAAGTTCTAATTAAGAATAATATTCATTAGTCTTAATGGAAGGGTTTACTTATTCTTAAACTCTCTTAGCATGGAGGCTATATGAAACTTCATTCTTCCATGTATCATAAATACTTATTTTAGCTAACAATAAACTTAAGAGACCTCTAAGAAGTAGTTAATTGATTCTGAAATAAAAATTAATCATAGGATAAAAAGAGTGATATATAATAAAAAAAATTTGGTAAAAAATGAAAAGTTATTGTGGCGATGAAATCATTGATAAGAAGCCTATAGGTGTACCAAGTAGGATCATTGTATATTACTTAACAAACAAGTGATTGGTGTTATGGTTGAATTAAGACTTCATTTTGAGAAGCCTTTTTTACTGCTTTTTAAAGCAGCTTTTTAGTACAAAATTTTTAATTTTTATATTTAAAAACTGCTTTATGAAGCAGTAAAAAAGTTGATGTGGACTCATGTTATAGTACCAGCTTCACAGGCATATTTGCTTCTCTACTTATTTCACTTATACCTTATACCACCACTACTTAGTGTTCTCTGCTCCTATAACTAATTAAAGGACTATAGTACAACATTTTCCTTATTTTCCTAATATATATATATATATAGTAACTGGGCTCATAGGAGGATATCGAATATTATCAATACTTTTACATGTTGCTAAACCTTTTGGCCCTCTCTGTTTCTTCCCTTTTTGTGTTCTTATCTTTTCTTGCTATACGGCTTCTACAGCAAAAGCCATCCCAAATGAAACCTAAGGTTACAAGTGATATGTCATCAAAAATTAATTTTGATTTGGCATGAATTTCGATGAACCATTTAAGTTAAAAAATTTTAGAATTAAATTCATGACCATTCAAATTCTGATTTAAATAAACTTATAGTTTAACCAAATATCTCGATGAACATAGATGAAGCACTTGAAGCGCAATAAGAAATTTCAGTACATTAATTGGAGGACCAAGTGATCTCCAAATCTCACATGCTTTAGTCAAATCGAGCATGTTAATGAGACAAATGCAATGAGCCTAAAATTGCTTGATTTCAACATAATTAAGGCATATAAATGCAAAAGGAATAATTTATGATTGAGGGAATTGATATGAGTTGTTACATGAAGTGTTTGAAAATTTAACTATGGTTACGAGACATGTTACTCTAAAAAATTCATAAATAGACCCATACTCAGACACAAAAAATAGGATTGGAAAACTAGGACCTTAGTTTGAGATTCAAGAGAAAATTGAGGCTCTAAAAATCCCAAAACTCCACCCGTGCGAATACTACCGCCAAACCACCATCTTAACATCGCCTCACCATCGTCATCAAATCATCATTGAATTGCTATGATCGAACCACTGAGGAATAAAAAATGTTATTTATTTATTTATTATTATTGTTGCATCTTGGAATATTCGCGGTAGTAGAGAAATATATTGTTTAACGTCTTAGCATTGTACGAAGATCCAGCACACAAGCAGATTAAAGAGATAGTATAGTGTTCATAAAAGACACCAGAGTTTTTACGTTGAACCCACTGAAGAGGGGGAAAAAGTAAAAAATCACGGGGTCTGGCCCAGTTTGAGAATCAACTAGTAATTGCAGTCGATTACAAATGAGGCCCTTCCTTGGAAGAAGGCCTTAGCTTGATGTCACAAATATACATCATATAGAGCACATTACATGGTGAGAGTTACAATAATCAATATAGACATATTTATTTGGTTGGCAGGACCATAGTCTATAGGACAGGGGTCGAAAAGATCATAGTAGGTGATGGAGGTCGGAAGGACCGTAGTCGGCAGGAGACAAGGGTCAGAAAGACCGTTGCATGGCGTAGGAGGTCAAAAGGACCATAGTCTGCAGAAGACCTGGGTCAGAAAGATCGTTGTCTAGCTAGGGAGGTCAGAAGGACCGCAGTCAGCAAGAGATCGTGGTTAGAAAGATCGTTATCTAACAATGGAGGTCGGCAGGGCCATAGTAGGCGACGGAGGTCGGAAGGACTGTAGTTGGCAGGAGATAGGGGTCAAAAAGACCATAGTAGTAGGGTGGTACTGTGGTAAAACTCCGGGCGTCAGGTGGTGGTCCGGTAGAACTCAGGGCATCAGGTGGTGGTTCAGAAGAACTTCGGGCGTCAGGTGGTGGTCCGGTAGAAGTCTGGGCCTCAAGTGGTGGTCTGGCAGAAGTCCAGGCCTCATGTGGTGGTCTGAAAGAACTCTGGGCGTCAGGTGGTGGTCCAAAAGAACTCCGGGCGTTAAGTGGTGGTCCTGCAAAAGTTCAAGCCTTTGGTGGTGGTCCGGCAAAAGTCAGGGGCCTCAGGTGGTGGTTCGGTAGAAGTCTTGGTCTCAAGTGGTTGTCCGACATAAGTTGGGCCTCAAGTGATGGTCCGGCAAAAGTTTGGGCCTCATGTGGTGGTGAAACAGAAGTTTGGGCCTCAGGTGGTGGTCCGGTAGAAGTCTAGGCCTCAGGTGGTGGTCCGATAGAAGTTTGGCCCTCATGTGGTGGTCCGACGGCGCTCAGGTCGTCAGGTGGTGGTCCGGCGGAGCTCAGGGCATCAAGTTGTGGTTCGATGGAGCTTAGGACATCAGGTGATGGTTCGGTGGAGCTCAGGGCGTCAAGCGATGGTCCGGCGGAGCTTAGGATGTCAGGTGGTGGTCCGACGGAGCAACGACGTTAAGCGGTGATCCGGTGGAGCTTAGGACGTCAGGTGGTGGTTTGTCAGAGCAATGTTGTCAGGCAGTGATCCGGTGGAGCTTAGGACATTAGGTGGTGGTTCGGCGGAGCAACGATTTTAGGCGGTGGTCCGACATAGCTTAAAACGTCAGGTGGTGGTCTGGCGGAGCAACGGCATTAGGCGGTAGTCCGGCGAAACTCTAGCGGTGGTCGAGGAGGCAAGGAGGCAAGAGCGATCTCCGATTTCTCTCTTTTCTCCTTAGGCTTAGGGATCCCATTTCATGAGAAAGGAAGGATCTATTTATAGATTTTTTTTAAATGGCATGGCCCGTAAATAGGTGGAAGATCAAGGGTAAATGGGGAGTGGTTTGTGTGGACGGCTGATGTTGAATCCCTTGATTATGGACCATTTGATGGACATTTGAAGGTCTTAATGATGTCAGAATTCAGTGATCTTAGGCTCGTTGGATTCGTCTCGTCGAGCCGCTCAATTCGATTTTAAGAATATTGTGTTTGAAAACTTTTTGGTAATCCAAATTATGGTTTGAACCTTCTAATGGTGCTTCGAGCCCTTGATTTAGACCCATTTGGGCTTAGATTGAGTCGAATTTGGTGTCGTTGGGTTCGTATTTTCGAGAAGTTCAGTTTGATTGT
Source organism: Dendrobium chrysotoxum (assembly GCA_019925795.1). NCBI lineage: Eukaryota > Viridiplantae > Streptophyta > Magnoliopsida > Asparagales > Orchidaceae > Dendrobium > Dendrobium chrysotoxum. Next base: position 5,835,629 of record CM034314.1, on the reverse strand, counting down.
CTGAAATTGGAGCTCGGATGGTCCTAATTTTATTTATGGAAATTTCAAACTTGATTTTACCTCAAGATTCGTGCCCGATCAAGATAAATTTTTGATGATGTATCAGTTCCCCCCCCTCCCCCTCCCTTATTTTCGAACGTCGAAACCTTTAGAGTCCAAAAATATATGTTGCAGCTTTTAGAGAATTTTCCCATTAATGGAGTAGTGGGAATGTGGAAGTTATAGAGTAGTGGGAAGGTGGGAGTTATGGAGTAGTGGGAATGTGGGAGTTATGGGCCATTAGTAGAGTAGTGGGAAGGCGAGAGTTATGGAATAGTGGAAATGTGGGAGTTATGGGCCATTATTTTTTACAATTCCCCAACTTCCTCCAACTTCTCCCTCACACCTATAAATGCCCCCTCCTTGTGTATTAAAATTTGCACATCCCCTCTCCTCTCTTCTTTTATTTGAGGCCTTCCCCTGGCCCTGTATAGGCGGTATCCCCTGTCCAGGCCCATGGCCCCTCTCTGTAAGAAGGAGGCACCTCTCTCTCTCCTATTCTCTCCCTCATGCTGAGGCATTCCCCTAATCTTGTTCAGGTCTAGGGCCCCTCACTGAGCAGGAGTCTCCTCCTTCTTCTTCTTCTCTCTCTCAATGAGGCATTCCCCTAGTCATGTTCAGGTCTAGGGCCCCTCACTAAGTAGGACTCTTCTCCTCCTTCTTTGAGAGGTTCTATGAAGGTCCAATGTTAGTCGGTGGAAGTCTGACAACGGACAGAAGTCTGACGTCTGGAAGAAGTCCGATGATGGGTGGAAATTCTACGTCAGGTAGAATCTCGACGAAAGTCCAGCGAATTGTGGAAGTTTATTGTCGGGTAGAAGTTCTACAAAAATCCCACGACCGGTAGAAGTCCAGCAACAGGAGGAAGTTTGGCATCTGGTATAAGTCTGGCGAAAGTCCCATGACAGGCAGTAGTCCGACAACGAATAGAAATTCGTAGAAGTCCGTCGACAGATGAAAATTTGGCATCGTGTAGAAGTCCAACGATGGGTAGAAATTTAGTGTCGAGTAAAAAATTTGACTAGATTTCGGTAACAGGCAAAAGTCAGACGACGGGTATAAATTCAGCGTCGGGTAGAAATCCGACGAGAGTCTGGTGACTGGCAGAAGTCCGAAGATGGGTAGAAGTAAGGTGCAGGGTAGAAGTTCGATGAAAGTCCGTCGACAGGCAGAAGTCTGATGACGGATAGAACTTTAGCGTCGGGTAGAAGCCCGACGAAAGTCTGTTGACGGGCATAAGCCCGACGATGGGTAGAAATTTAGCGTTGGGTAGAAATCCGACGAGAGTCCGGCGACAGGCAGAAGTCTGACGATTGGTAGAAGTACAACATCAGGTGGAAGTCAGACAAAAGTCCGTCGACAGGCAGAAGTCTGATGACGGGTGGAAATTCAGCATCGAGTAGAAATCCAATGAGAGTCCAGCGATGGGCAGAAGTTAGACATCAGGAAGAAGTCCGACAAAAGTCCGTCGACGGGCATAAGTCCTATGATGGGTAGAAATTCAATGTCGAGTAAAAATCCAATGATAGTCTGGCGACAGGCAGAAGTACGACGTCGGGTAGAAGTCTGACGAAAGTTCGTCGATAGGCAGAAGTTTGACGATGGGTAGAAATTCAGAGTCGGGTAGAAATCTTACGAGAGTCTGGCGGCAGGCAGAAGTCCGACGTCGGGTCGGGTAGAAGTCCGATGAAAGTCCATCAACGGGCAGAAGTCCGACTACTGGTAGAAATTCATTGTCGAATAGAAATCCGATGAGAGTCCGGCAACGAGCAGAAGTCCAACGATGGGTAGAAATATGGTGTCGGGTGGAAGTCTAACGAAATTCCTTCGACGGGTAGAAGTATGATAATGGGTAGAAATTGAACGTTGGGTAAAAAATTGATGAGAGTTCAGCAGCGGGTTAGGGTAGAAATCTAACCAGAGACCAGCGACGAGTAGAAGTCAGACAACGGGTAAAAATTCAACGTCATATAGAAATCCGACGAGAGTCCGGTGACAAGCAGAAGTTCGGCTTATGATAGAAGTACGGCGTTAGGTAGAAGTCTGATGAAAGTCCATTGATGGGTAGTAGAGCGTAGGTTAATAGAATTTACCAAAGATATATGACCTATCCGAGGTTGTATGTTAGAGCTTTACTTGATGACGTTAACCTATATGGAAGAGGTCGAGAGAATCCACCAATGATGTATGACTTATCTGAGATTGTATGTCAGAGCATTGCTTGATGATGTTAACCTATATGGAAGAGGTCGAGAGAATCCACCAAGGATGTGCGACCTATCCGAGGTTGTATGTCAGAGTGTTGTTCGATGACATTAACCTATATGAAAGAGGTCGAGAGAATCCACCAAAGATGTCTGACCTATCCGAGATTATATGCTAGAGCATTGCTCGATGACATTAACTTGTATGAAAGAGGTTGGATCGAATCCCCTTGGGATCGATCATTCATTGATTGAGACACAATAAATATTGCGTATTTCTCGAATCAAGGATTTAAGATTTGATTGACATCCTCCTAGGATGTTTGGACCTATCTGAGATTGTATGTTAGATCCCTTGCTTGATGACATTAACCTATATGGAAGAGGCCGAGAGAATATACTAATGACGTATGACCTATCTGAGGTTGCATGTCAGAGCCTTTGCTCAATGATGTTAACCTATATGAAAGATATTGAGAAAATCCACCAAGGTTGTATGTCCTATTCGAGGTTGTATGTCAGAGCATTGCTCGATGATATTTACTTGTGTGGAAGAGGTCGAATCGAATCCCCCTAGGATTGATTTTGCATTGATTGGGAGGGGGTGAATGTCACATGTATCCCGAATCAAGGATGAAGAATGATTTATCTTTAGACTGTTACTGCATTTTGAGGCCGAGATTAAGACCATGTCCAAGGTGTATAAGTCCAGCTAGGGACTGTATAAGGCTTGAAATTTATTGGAAGCTTCCTTGCATTACCTAGAAGTTTCTTAAAATATCATCTTGATATTGAAAGCATTGGAGATATTGAAAGCATTGGAGAAATCTTCTTGGAGTCAAGTTTGCCCCCCAGTCCGTATTTGATTCCCGTGAAATTGACGCAACGATAGCTAATGTAAGGAAGTTGATATGAATGATATTTTGAGGTTGGAGCGAAAATTGCCCCCCAATCGAGAATCATGTTCCCACAGAAGGCACCAAACTGTTGCATCCAGGAATATTTACGGCGGTAGAGAAATATATAGTTTAATATCTTAGTATTGTACGAAGATCCAACACACAAGTAGATGAAAGAGATAGTATAACATTCATAAGAGACACCAGAAGTTTTTACGTGGAAACCCCTGAAGAGGGGGAAAAACAACGGGGCTTGACCCAGTTTGAATGAATCAACTGGTAATTACAGTAGATTAAAAATGAGGCCCTTCCTTGGAAGAAGGCCTTGGCTTGATGTTACAAATATATATCATATAGAGCACATTACATGGTGGGAGTTATAATAATTAATATAGACATATTTATTTAGTTGGCAGGACCATAGTCGATAAGATAGGGATCAGAAAGACCCTAGTAGGCGACAGAGGTCGGAAGGACTGTGGTCGGCATGAGACAAGGGTCAGAAAGACTGTTGCCTGGCGTGGGAGGTCAGAAGGACTGTAGTCGGCAGAAGACCTGGGTCAGAAAGACCGTTATCTGGCCAGGGAGGTTGGAAGGACCATAATCGGCAAGAGACCATGGTCAGAAAGACCGTTGTATGGCGAGGGAGGTCAGAAGGACTGTAATTGACAAGAGACTGGGGTCAGAAAAATCGTTGTCCAGCGATGAGGTCGGAAGGGCCCTAGCAGGCGACGGAGTTCAGAAGGACCGTAGTCGGCAGGAGCCAGGGGTCAGAAAGACCATAGCAGTAGGGTGATACTCCGGTAGAACTCCGGGCGTCAGATGGTGGTCCGGCAGAAGTCCGGGCCTCATGTGGTGGTTCGAAAGAACTCCGGGCGTTAGGTGGTGGTCCGGCAAAAGTTCAGGCATCTGGTGGTGGTGGTCCTGCAGAAGTCCGGGCCTCAGGTGGTGGTCCGATAGAAGTCTGGGCTTCAGGTGGTGGTTCGACAGAAGTTTTGGCCTCAGGTGGTGGTCCGGCAAAAGTTGGGGCCTCAGGTGGTGGTCTGACAGAAGTCTGGGCCTTAGGTGGTGGTTCAGTAGAAGTCTGGGCCTCAGGTGGTGGTCCGACAGAAGTTTGGGCCTCAGGTGGTGGTCCGGCGACGCTCAGGACATCAGGTGGTGGTTTGGCGGGGCTCAGGGCGTTAGGTGGTGGTCCGACGGAGCTTAGGACGTCAGGTGGCGGTTCGATGGAGCTCAGGGCTTCAAACGATGCTTCGGCAGAGCTTAGGATGTCAGGGGGTGGTCCGGCAGAGCAACGACATCAGGCGGTGGTCCGCCGAAGCTTAGGACTTCAGGTGGTGGTCCGACGGAGCAACGACGTCAAGCGGTGGTCCGGTGGAGCTTAGGATGTTAGTTGGTGGTTCGGCGGAGCAACTGCGTTAGGCGGTGGTCTGACATAGCTTAAATCGTTAGGTGGTGGTCCGGCGGAGCAACGACGTTAGGCGGCGGTCCGATGGAACTCAGGCGGTGGTCGAGGAGGCAAGGAGGCAAGAGAGATCTCCGATTTATCTCTTTTATCCTTAGGCTTAGGGATCCCTTTTCATGAGAAAGGAGGGGTCTATTTATAGATTTTCTGGAATGGCATGAACCGTAAATAGGTGGAATATCAAAGGTAAATGGGGAGTGGTTCGTATGGACGGCTGATGTTGAATCCCTTGATCATGGACCGTTTGATGGACATTTGAAGGTCTTAATGATGTCGGAATTCAGTGATCCTGGGCTCGTTGGATTCGTCTCGTCGAGCCGCTCGATTCGACTATAAGAACATTATGTTTGGAAACCTTTTGGTAATCCAAATTATGGTTTGAACCTTCCAATGGTGCTTCAGGCCCTTGATTTGGACCCATTTGGGCTCGGATTGAGTCGAATTTGGTGTCGTTGGTTTCCTATTTCCGAGACGTTCAGTTTGACTATAAGCTTGCTGAAATTGGAGCTCGAATGGTCCCAATTTTATTTCTGAAAGCTTCCAACTTAATTTGCCTCGAGATTCGTGCCCGATCAAGATAATTTTTGATGATGTATCAATTATTATGTTTTATTTTTTTTATTTTTAAATGTTGTGATAAAGCATCTGCCAAATCTTACAATAGGAATCAATATGTTATTGCAACTCCTTTTGTGGACTAACATAAACTATTTCTTAAATCTACATAACTTGAAGGAGATTATCCTCAATACAAGGAATGTATTAACCTCACATGGGTGGGCTGTCAGTAAAGTTTAGAATGGAAGCTGAAATTTTATATTAAATCCCTCTTGACTAAAAACTCATTGTCTTCTCCTCCCATTAATTCTAAACTCACAGCAATGTCATTCATTCTTAACCAATTCAACAAGAATCAAATCCTCAGCAGCCAGCAGATAACCAACTTTTTTTTTTTTTTTTTCAAAAACTAGCAGATAGCCAACTTGATCCCAACAATACTTCCTCAACGCTGAAGTCTTACAATCCACCTAAGTCAGCCAACTAATTCAAACCTAGCAAACTAGATGTCTTTAATGGGAGAGATTATTACGCGAGGTTCGGTTTTGTGACTGTGAACAGTAAAAGTGTAATTAATGTTCATCGTTGTATTTTTACTGTTCTCAGTCACAAAACCAAACAGTTCTCTATGTCTCAACTCTGCACGTAATAATCTCTCCTTTAATGGACATCTATCCATCACCTTCAGATTTAGGACCAATTTGCAATGACTATAATATTTTATAAAATTGAACGTGAAGTTATAAGCAATAAGTGAACAACCACATCCGATTTTAGATTGTACAACCAAACTAAATATTTTCACATCAGCTATATATAAAAGAAGGCTAAAGCGGCCAAACTACATACCCTATCGATGACATGGCCAACGAAGAAGAGGACCAGCAGCAGCAGCAGAAGAAGAATAACGACGAGGAGTTCTTCGAAATAGAACTTGAGGCGCTTAATAGCATCCCTTTGCCTGTCTACTACAAGCATCGGTTGACGACCGAAGAAGCTCTGCTCGCCAACTGTCTTATACCCATCACTACGCTTCGCAGAGCCATTCCAATGGAGAACTTTCATGAAGAAAGAGCTGCGAGAAACTGAGGGGCTGTTTGGTTTAGGATTGGATTTAACTTTAGAGTGACTTAAATCCTGTAAATCTGAATTTAATAAATTCTTAGGGTGTTAAATCCTGATGAATCATGGCAAAATATTTGATAATGTAATTCAGGATTTAATACGATTTGTTCATTTAGAAATTAAATTTAATGTGCATTGAAAATTATTTATGTGTTAACTATGAATTATTTATGAATAATTTACTCAATAGCTAGTTTAATTATCCAATAAATTAATTAATAATTTAATTACTAATTATAGTATTAATTATTCTAGTACTAATTAAGTATTTAATTAATATTTATACTGATAATGACCTAATTAATTATTTCTATTTTAAATCATATTAATTAAACTATTATAATTATTGTCTAATTAAAACTTAAGAATTAATCTTATAGGCGTGTAGGCTTTCCTCCTCTTTTTGCTTATTTGTATTCTCTTCGGTTTCGCTAGTTTGCGTAAGGTACACCCTTCTAACGAGTCAGCTTTTCCTCTTCTGCATTTGTCCGTTGCTGTTCATTTGTGCGTGAAGTTGAGTTCTGCAAGTATCGAAGCTTCTTTGCCTCATTTGAAGATGTTGTTCATGTAGAATCGGAGTTCACTGCGACAGGAGTTCGCCGCAAAAGTAATGATATTTCTCCACTTTCACGTGCTTCTTCCGCTAAATCCATAAATCTCGTTGTCCGTAATTCCATAGATTCGTTGAACATCGAGATTTTCAAAATTTCAAATTTATGCCGTATATCCGTAAATATGAAATCTAAGAATAATTCGGATTTACGACACGCCCGAAAACTGTTTGATAAGATTTGTGATAAATCTGACTTAAATCCTGCAACAAATCCGATGCCCCTAAAGTGGCTTGGCTAGAAATTTTATAGCATTGATGAGCTTTTAAAGTTGTAATTTAAATATTCTATGTTAAGAAAATTATAGTGCAAATATATATTTTGAGTCTCTTAGAATCACTTGACCCAACCTACACTTTGTTGAGAAAAATTATTTGATTTTTTACTTTTTTTTAATTGAAAAAAATAAAATATTTGAAAAAAAAACTTGAAATAAATATTGATTTTTTAATTATTTTGAAATTTCGTTTATATTTTTAAATAAATTTCAAATGATTTAAAAATTTGCTTTTGAGTGTTTTTTTTAATAATTTGATTACTCAAAATAAGTTGGATTCTTTTTTTTTTAGACATTTAGGCTAATTAAAATAGACTCATACATACATCATGTATATCAGATTCTGAATCCAAGACCTCTTAATCAGTAATATAAACTCCTAATCAACACATAAAAATGAGCTGTGTAAATAAGTTGGATTCTTAGGCAATGCAGTTAGATAAAAAAATAACAATCATCGAATCACAGTTACTGTGATGTCAGCCTTCACTTCCCGCTCTCCGCTGCTGATCACCGCGCCGCCGTGTCTCTGGTGGAGCAATGCCGAGCAGCGACGGAGCTCCGGCAGATCCACGGCCAAATGGTTAAATACGAACTTCTCTTTCACCCCCTCGTCGCCGGCCGCTTCATCTCCGTCTTCCCAATCTTAGAAGGAAACAATCGTAGAGATTGTCTGCTTCTCTACGCCCAGATGGTGGCTTTCACCGGCCATCTTCACGGCCTGGAGTTCTCCCTCCCTTCAGTTCTCAGATATTGCGGGAAAGCTTCGGGCTTGGAAGAGGGGCGGCAGATTCACGCGCAGGTTCTCAAGACCTGTTTCCAGAATGACCCGTTTATTTCCAATTCTATCCTCCGGATGTACCTGGACCTTGGTGAAGTTGAGGTCGCGAGAAGGGTGTTCGACACAATGCCTAAAAGGGACGTGATTTCATGGAACTCCATGATTTCTGGCTGCATCAAAGCTGGGGCGATTGATTTTGCCTATAGGGTGTTTGAGGTTATGCCTCAGAAGGACTTAATCTCTATCAATGCTATGATTGATGGGTTCATGAAGTGCGGAAGCAGCCATCTCGCCCTGCAGTTGTTCGAGAACTTGCCTGAAAGAGATGTAGTCACATGGACTCGATGATTTCTGGCTATGTTCTTAATGGAATTCCAAAGAATGCGTTGGAAATCTTCAGGGAAATGCTTTGTTCAGTATTGCTCCGGATGTTCCAGCAATTGTGAACGTACTCTCGGCAATCGCCGACCCTGGGATTTGCCGATGAAGGCAAATGGATTCATGCCTTTGTTTGTCGAAATAATATGGACTTAGATTCAGGGAATCTTGCATCAGCCTTCATCGAGATGTACTCGAAGTGCGGTCTTATTGGCATTGCCTTAGCTATCTTTCAAAGCATTTCTTGCAGGAGGAGAGTTGGAGATTGGAATTCTATGATGTCAGGACTTGCCTTCCATGGTCTTGGTCGAGAAACCTTGAACCTCTTTCATGAAATGCAGAGAATGAAGTCAATCCGGATGTGGTAACTTTCTTGGCTATCTTAAATGCTTGCAGTCACAGTGGTTTAGTTGATGAAGGCCTCCACTTTTTTCAGCTAATGAATGAAAAGTTTAAAATTAAACCAAACATAAAACACTATGGTTGCTTGATTGATCTCCTTGGCCGAGCCGGGCGGTTGGAGAATGCACATAGAATCATAGATGAAATGCCAATGGAGCCTGATTCCATGGTTTGGAAATCCTTACTTAGCTCCTGCCTCAAGCATGAATCTATTGCTACTGGGAATTTGCTGCCATGAATGCAATTGAATTGGCTCCTCATGACTCTAGCTGTTATGTCCTTCTGTCGAACTTGTATGCCAAGGCAGGGAAATGGGGTAATGTAGATGCTATTCGTGCTGTGATGAAGGCGAGAGCAGTGAGAAAGAACCCTGGATGTAGCTCGGTGATGATTAATGGTATAATTCATGAATTCCTTGTGGGGAAAGAGATGGGTGTAAAATGCAGCGAGGTGATTCAGGCTAAGTTGGAGGAAGTAACCAGCAGACTCAAGATGGAAGGATATAGGCCTGATTTGAGCCAAGTTCTTGTTGATGTGGAAGAAGAAGAGAAAGAAAGTTTGCTTGGTGTTCATAGTGAGAAGCTAGCCATTGCCTTTGGGCTTGTTAACCTGGAGGAGGAGCTTCTATTCATATTGTTAAGAACCTCAGAGTGTGCGGTGATTGTCATTCGTTCAGCAAATTAGTTTCTAGAGTTTATAAACATGATATCATTTTGAGGGATCAGAATAGGTTTCATCATTTCAAGGGGGGCTCATGCTCCTGCAATGAGTATTGGTAGCGAAAGGAATCTTCAGGTTGGTCTTGCACGATGGAACAAAATTTTTGGGGTGAATATTGTTGTATATCTGTGTATATTTTTTAAAGTCAGACTTGTCTCTCGTATACATATATAGATATACACTCTAACACCTCTTCAAGCTAATTTCAAACTTGTCAAACTCATCGAGACCAAGCCTCTTCACAAGTTGCTATGCAGACTCTTTCCCATAATTGAGCTAAGATGTATTGTAGAGAGTATTGGAGAGACTTGAATCCCTCACCGATTTGGCATATGTCCAACAACACCAACTAATACTTTCTTGGTGAAGATTATCGAGGTTCACCTCTTGCAGGTTCAAGCTGCTTGTTCCCGATGCTTACAAGGCCGAGTCAGACCTGCCATTTGCTTCAAGTCTACGATTTCTCTTCTTACTGTTAGTAATTTCGTGAAGTTCCACCTGCCCTTCACTATTTTTAAGTAGGCACAACTACTGACTCCCGTGCCTCTCGATGGGTAGCATCGCCTCCTTTGCACCTTCAGCAAATTTATTACCCAGTTTATCAGTACACAAACCCGCTGAAGAATTCATAGGCTCTTTTGACAAACGGTGAATCGATTACAGCAAGAGTTGTTGGATATTCAAGATTTGGATCAACTTTTAACTATACTGCTTTACCCAAGGCCTCCAAGTTCTGTTTTGATATGTACTCCCGCATAAATGCAGAAGAGTATAGCCACGACTTCAAAATTGCCACCATCTGATCTTGTCCGGGATAATCAACGACAACTTTGAGATTTTTGGAACAAGCAGTGTGATCACTCGAATTGATCGATTAATCGACCATCGACCATAAGAGTAGTAGCAACAGGCCAATGGTCCTTGCCTCTGAGACGTGATTGAGGTCATTTGACCGATGACCCCTTTAAGCAGAAGGAGAGGTCACCCTTGTCAATTCACCATCAAAGTTATTCTCTTATTCGAGTGTTGCTTGTAGAGATTGTGGCCACAATTTCATACCAAGTAGTACTTTAATTGACTATGAAAAATATATAAATCGAACACACTGTAGCTAGGGAATGAGTTTGCTTGTAGTCGGCTACTAATTAGAAACTTCTAGTCGAGTTTTTGATTGAATGTGAGTACCTTTGGCGAGTTCTTCTAGCAAAACCTTCTATTCGGTTGCTGAGTGGTTTTGGGTGAGTTGCAGAATTCATTGAAGTAATAGCCTAAAAAAATCGATAATTTTGTGAGTCATTCAAATGAGTTTAGTAATTCCACACCAAAGGTTGAGTTTAGGTTAGGTTGATTCTGATAGGAAGTGGATACAATTTCTTCGAAATCAGCGAACGACCAAAAAAAAAAAAGGAAGAAGAACACACCACTACTATTTTTATTGCAAGATATATGAAAAAAAATGGCAAGATCTAGTTTGATCTTCAATTGGAGAGGAAGATCTGGCTCTCTCAAATCCTTAGCCACTGGATAGAGCCTAAATAATCTAAGACTACTCTGAACTCAGCAAACAAGACATTAAAAAAAAAAATCAAATCCTAGGTAAACACTACTTAAAGCATACACAAAATAATACAATTCTCAAACAACCCCTTCTAATTAATTTTCCTCCTAATTTTCCCCCCATCCCCCTCTTCAAATTGCCCCCTAGGCCCCGTTGCAAAAATGAGCCCCGCTGCAAAAACAAGGCGGGGTTCTATTCCGCCTAAATAGGCAGGAGTTTCACCTCAGAATAGGCGGAACTATTCCGTCTCAATAGAGCCAGTACAGGTTGATCGGGTGGACCGGTCTAAAAATACCCCCACCCCCTCCCTTCTTCCAAAGACCCAACTTGTCCGCAAGGTGGAAAGACAACTCCTTTCTCTATTTTCTCAGTCATCACAAACGATGAGAATTTGAATAAATCAGTCCTTACATCTGTGCATCGATGTATACCTCACATCACATCTAAAACATAGCCCCTTCTCCCTCTTCTCCTGTAACTCCGTTCAATGAGCTTCTTGAAGTTTTCCCCAGGCCTTCTTCCTATAGTCTTCTCTTTCATGGTCTCCTTAAGAGTACCCGGTGTCGGCTCTTTTGATGCCAAAAAGGTGGTGGTCATACTGTACGAACATCTTGAGCTGCTGCCTCCAGCCCTTCTCTCCAAGTGTCTCTGATCCTCCACTAATTAGGCTAGCTCCATAACCTCTTTTTCTCCCAAATCACGAGGCCTCATCACTCTAATTGTCACTCGAATATCTGGTTTGAGCCTTTTCATAAAGTTTCCCTATAGTACAATCTCTAGAAGCCGGTCAAGTCGGCTGTCCAAGTGCTCAAACTGTTCACGGTACTCCACAATTGTCCCTCTTACGCTAAGGCGAAGAACTGCTCATAGAAGTCCCCTCCCCTGTTGGTTTGAAAATGTTACAACAAGCAGTCCTTAAACTCCCTCCAGGTCTGTATGGGTCGCCTCGTATCCCTCCACTGGTACAATGCTAAAGCTTTTCCCTCCAAGCACATCTCGGCTGTCGTCAATCTTTCCTCCTCCGTCAATCTATTGACGGTAAAGTACATTTCCATCTTATAGATCTGCCCATGGGCATCATCTCTCTAAAAAATAGGCTTCTTCAGCTTCCTCACCCTTGGATCATCTCCGTTCCCTCCATAATTTCTCATTCCCCAAGGGGGTGGTTCTCTCCAAGTGTTTCAATAATCCCTTCTACGTTTGTACCCAACCCTTTCATCAAATTCCCACCTTCTCTTTTCAAATTTAAAACTTCTCGATCATAATCAGCATCTCACCTTTCATATTCAAACCCTCCCCTTTTAAATTCGGCACCCCTTCGATCATAATTAGCCATTCCCCTTTCAAATTCACCAGTCTCCTCTCAAATTCAGCAATCCTTTATTCATGCCTGACCTCCTCATGCCTCTCCCCATACCCTTTACCCGACTCCTCCCTAGGAATAGGCTCTAGAGGAGGCATTATCTCCTCTCCCTCCATAATCTCTCCTTCCCGCTCTTCCCTTTGCCTTATCGGATTAGGGTTTTCCCCACTCCCTTAGTTGCCGGAGGCTTTGCTCACCTCCGGTGACACTGTTTTGGGTTGGCCATCGAGCAACTTCTTCATCATCTTCATGATGGGAAATTTCAAATCGATTTTTTCATGGACCATTGAAATTTCACTTTTTAAATTTGAAACTTGAGTTTGGAGATCCGAAATTTCAGATTTCATTTGTCCGATCTCCCCTTCCAATACTAAGACCTTTCTTCCATGCATCTGCACCTGGATCGAACATCTCTGATACCAATTTGATAGGAAGTGGATACAATTTCCTGGAAATCAGTGAACGACAATAAAAAAATAGGAAGAAGAACACGCCACTACTATTTTTATTGCAAGAAATATGAAAGAAAATAGCAAGATACACTTGGACCTTCAATTGGAGAGGAATATCTGGCTCTCCCAAATCCCTTGTCGCTAGCTAGAGCCCAAATAACCTAAGACTATTCTGAACTCTGCAAACAAGACATTAAAAAAAAAAAATCAAACCCTAGGTATACACTACTTAAAGCATACCCAAAATAATACAATTCCCAAATAACCACTTTCATATTAATTTTCCCCCCTAATTTTCCCCCATCCTCCTTTTGAAATTGCCTCCTAGGCCCGCTGCAAAAATGAGGTAGGCTCTTGTTCCGCCTCAATAGAGTCGGTCCCGGTTGACCGGTTGGACTAGTCTAACAGATTCTTGAGAGACTTGATGATACTTAATTATGGGAGACTTAGGTTTTGGACTATTTCAAAATTATAGGCAATTCAAGCAAAAGAAGTAAGCTTTGATTATTTTGTAAAAAATATAAGATTTATATATAAAAATTAAGACATCTTTTTATATAAGATAAAAATGAAATTATCGTTTTTAATTATATTAAATTTAGTTATCTTTTTTTAAGAACGTATTATTTTGTTCAAAATCTTATATTTAAAATAAAAATTTCTGTCAAAAGTTGCCAATGAAAAATTTTCCCGAATATCACGAAAGCCACAAGCGACCTTTCCTTCTGTTGTCGTTTAGATTCAAAGCGTACCTTTCAATGGTCCCATCCGATCTTTTTGGCCGATTTTGCAAGGCATTCAAGCTTTTCTTAAAGTTGGAATTAAGCAAAAGTAAGCTTTGACTATTTCAAAAGTACCCTTCTTAGATTTTGAATTTTATTACATCGATTAATACGATTTTAAATAAGTTATTGATTGAATTCAAAATTTTTTAAGTTCGATTTTTCATAAAATTTTAGCAATTTAGGAAATTTCTCTGTTCAAAATTTTAAACTCTAAAATAAATCGCAAAGGATGTAATTCATTATGAGAATTAATTTTCGAATTTTAACCTTTAATTTATTATTCAATCCGAATCTGTAAGATTTACTAGGTCCTAAAAGATTTTCAGCTTCCTTCTTTCTTTGTTTTTATTATATTTATTTATTATTTATTGAATCTTTCTTGATTGTTTAATAGATTAGATAATGAGCAGAACAACCGACACCAATGGCAGCCACAACGTGCGAAAACATCTCAGCAGCATCAGCTAGAGAAGGAAAGATGCAGGGGAAATCTTCATCATCTTCTTCTGGTGAAATCTCCATCCCTCCATGCTATCTATTTCAATCGATTCATTCAGAAACAAATGAAGATTATGATACTGTTTTTTTTTTTTTGGTTTCACCTTCTATCTTAAAGCCTTTAGCTTACCTGGTTTTCACTTTGTTTTAAAATGGATGAAGTGGTGTATTCGTAATCTAATTTGATTAAATCAGCTTCAGCTTAGCAGTTGCTTTTCTTTACTGTATTTGGAGATTAAAATGCTGGGAGTTGAATTTCAGGAATGTTTGTGAAGCTCTCAGGGATCCTCTTGGTCGTTTAGTTGCATGGATTTACCAAGTAATTCAACCTCCACCTCCTAAGATTTGTGGAGCATCAAATGCTCCTCCTGTTACATCTCCTAGAATTAAGCTCAGGGATGGCAGGCATCTAGCATACCTAGAATCAGGGGTTCCAAAGGAGAAGGCCAACTATAAGATTATCTTCATCCACGTTTTGATTCTTGCAGATATGATGTGTTTCCTCTCTCTCAGGAACTAGTGGAAGAATTAGGTATCTATTTACTTTCTTTTGACAGATCTGGATATGGAGAAAGTGATCCTGATCCAAAAAAGACAATAAAAAGCACAGCACTTGATATTGAAGAACTTGCTGACCAGCTGGAACTTGGTTCTAAGTTCCACGTTATGGGTTTCTCTATGGGCGGGGAAATTGCTTGGACCTGTCTGAAATACATGCCTCACAGGTATAATTAGTTGGCTTGCACTCTAGCTTAATTTAATTCATCCATCTTATACAATCTACATAAAGTTTGCAAGAAAATATTTCCCTAAAATAAAGGCAGAGGGGAGGCAAGCATGAATTTATTGCTGATCAGCAGGAGTTGCAATGAGCGAAGCACAGCAATTTTAGTTCCAGCAGTTTTGCTTATTGTTGCCAGTTAACCATCATAAACTAATGATTATATTAGCAAGGAAAATATTGAGTCAGGATATTAATCAAAATGAGTTTTTTAACTCGCATTTATTTTGATATACGTATAATATAAATTTTTATTAATTAGGCATATATTAGACTTGGTTAGAAAGGTAGAGGTAGACCTAAAAAGACTTGGTTAGAAAATATTAGAAATAACCTTTCTCTATTAGATTTAAACGAGAATTTGACTTTGAACCGGACACAATGGAGAAAAAGGATTCATGTTGCCGACCCCACGTAGTGGGACAAAGGCTTGTTGTTGTTGTTGTTGTTGTAGGCATATATTAGACTCATCTTAAAGAAATTTGATTACTACTAAGCTCATACTAATCAAACTTAAATCAGGATGTCCTTATCTAAATTTTCTCTTACTAGCAATACCTACTTTTCTTTGTTTAAACAATGAAGTCCATTGACAAACTTTTGTAGATTCCAAAGAGAAGTTTATGAGCATGAAAAATGGGACTAGTAGATATTATTATTTATTTTCTTCTTTTTGAATGTAGATCTTCTCATAATACTTTAAATTGACAGATGTCTAAAGATGAATATGTTAAGTTGTGGAGTATAACTTATATATGTCTTTTAAGAAGCCTTTAAAAACTCCACAATAATAATAAAAAAAATGCCATCAATTGGTGGATGAAGCTATATAAAATTCTTGATGGGTTCTATGCGTTTATCTTCTGCTTGTTTATCTGGTCTGTTGATTTGAATGGGATTTCGCCTGATTCCCCAACTGTACATAGCAGAACTGTGAGTTGAGCATGAACGGTATAATTCTGTCCGATATTGGTCAATGAGAAATATCTTATGTTTATAATCATACCTTATCTTGCCTTATTTTTTTAACTTAAGTGCTGCAATATTATGCCATACTATGTGTGACAGGCTTGCAGGAGCGGCAATTGTTGCTCCAGTTTCTAACTACTGGTGGTCTGGATTTCCCCTTAATTTATCCATGGAAGCTTACAACCAACAGACCATGCAAGACAAATGGGCAGTCGGAGTGGCTCATTATGCTCCTTGGCTGGTGTATTGGTGGAACACTCAGAAATGGTTTCCATCATCAAGCGTCATAGAACATAACACTAAAATTTTCTCTGCACCGGACTTGAAGCTCTTAGGAAGGTTTGATGCTAGAACTCATTACGTGGTATGCTTCTCAGTACTTTGAATTTTTTCCTCTTTCATCAATAATTATAGTGATGATTTTGTAGCCAGTTACATCTTTCAATAGAGTCAATCATGTAGGCTGTACTTAGTAATGTTATAATCTCTAATAACTGAGAAAATACTGTGGAAAGTAGCTATCTATGAACAAGGTAAATATTTATGAGTTTTGACACCTTTTGCTGTTTTGTAGGTTCTAATCACTCACATTAAGTTCATGACCTTTATTCTGAAATTTGATTCCATTATTGCTGCTTAAGCTTTTATTGTGAGCCTTGATGATTTTATTATTAGATGAATTAGATGGGGGGCATTGAGCAACTTTTAAACTGCTTCGATTGTAACTTAGAGGTCATGGGTTGAATCACATAAGAAGGCATACCACTTTTTGAAGCCTTTTTTTTAGAGAGAGAGAGAGAGAGAGAGAGAGAGAGAGAGAGAGAGAGAGAGACCTATTTCATATATAAGGTGGACACAAGACTTGTTACATATTCTAAAAGTCACATTGGGAGCTAGAGAATTTATTTACACGGCATCTATAGGTTATAGACCAATACCTTAAAAACTAAAGAGCATTTCACTTGAGCCAAGGGCCCAAAGCCTTTTGGAGCCTAGTCCTTCACCCAGCGTGTGAAGATCCCACCTGTAATTGATTGAATTACATGTTCTATTTATAATGGAGGGACAAGATTGTCTAAGTCAACCGTTTTCCAAACCTTCATTGGCAGGAACACATAAACTGGGTATGCCATTCTTTCTCTAGAGTTGCTCAAATGCACCAGGGATTAAAAATGCATTCACCTAAAATGTCATATATTAGATTAATGGAATGAAAAAAAAGATGCGGCTCAAATCTATTTTTATGATTTTATTTGGGAAAAAAAAAAATTCATATCAAGGACAAATGTTATTTTGTTGAGAAGCATATAGATGATTTGTTTCACTCTTATCTAGTTTTTGAACTCTTATAAGTATGTATTTGTATTTCATTCTCATCTTCAGTAGTCTATCCTAACAATCTATATCAACTTTATTAAGGCTTTAAGAAGTAGTGAGAAAGTCATCCCTAACGAAGTCTAATTCTCTTTTTATATTCATTCCTACTGAGTTACATGAGATGGTGTCTCTATTTCATATTAAACTTTAAGTCAAGTTTTAGCCATTTTGCTTTACTCTATCTCATTTTTCTGTTCCTTCTGCATGAATTCTGTTTAGCCACATTACTGGCGCATCTTGTAGATGATGCCTAAACCGCCCCACAGCTTTTCCGAGAGTTGGAAAACTTATTCCTGAAAATTATACCTCTGTTAACTCTCTGTTCTTTTTAACAGTAAAACTTTAGCTCATTAACTATGACATGGAGCAAGCTATATCTTCAGGAAATATCCACAGTAGCCAAAATTACCTTTATGGATTAGATAGTGTACAAAAGCCAAAACTATTATCTTCAGATCTTCATAAGATATTCAACATGGAATGTAGATTACAACAAATAATGTAATTGTTGACAGGCACAGATAAGGCAACAAGGAGAATATGAGTCACTCCATCGCGACATGATAGTTGGTTTTGGCAAATGGGACTTTGATCCAATGGATCTCGAGAACCCATTTCCAAGCAAGGAAGGCACTGTTCATTTATGGCATGGAACTGAAGATTTTATTGTACCTGTTATCTTTTCTAGATACATTAGCCAAAAGCTTCCCTGGGTTCAATATCATGAACTAACTGATGCAGGCCACATGTTTCCTCTGGCTGATGGAATTGCAGATGCCATTGTAAGGAAACTTCTCTTAGAAGATTAGCAGACAGTTATATCAGCTGTAATGGCCTGGATTGTTTCCTTATCTGTATGCTTTCGCCTGGATTTCATATAGTTATTTATAAGAGAAACAAGTATGGTATGATTCTAATTACTCTTATTAGCTTCTGCAAATCAATTCGAATGATAAATTTATTCAGTCGTATTATATTGATGTCAATGAATTTTTTTGGTACATCTATTGTGAGCACAACTGTCGATGTAGGAATGAATAGTGATGATGGATTCTCTATTAGTAAAATGATGGCGTACTTGTATATAATTACTGCAGCAAACATTGAGAGTTATGTTTTTTGTTTGTATGAAAATCCCATATCCAAAGATAAACAAGTCATGTTGTATGGATTAAGAGAATAGAAACAATTTACATGAAAATTCTGGAGAGAAAAAAAAAAACAACAAATCTTGTATTAGATCTACTATTCATTTTTTTTAAGGTTATAAAGCTTTACCTAACCCATCAACTTGAGAAGATGATAATTCAGTGTATAAACCCAGTTGGAGACGTCTCCTGAGCCAGTAGTAGGAGGTGATAACATTGATGAAGGATGTACAATGGGAGTTAATTAATGACATTGATTAAGGGTGACAAGTAACATTTAGTGAATGGTAGTGATGAACATTGTTTAAATGGGAAGTTAGGCAGTGTCAGTAGATGTTTTATGTTGATGAAATGGTGCCAACTACCATTATGAGTCGGATGTTGATAGACATCGATTGGCCATAAATATCAAACAATGTTGGTTGACACGCATCAGGTGTTGTGGTCCTATAATGTCGACGAGGGGTGAAGAGTGTCTCAGTTGATGATGTTAGCAATAAGAGATGGTTAGTGCCAAGAGCAAAACATTAGTGGATGCTGAGAGTTGTATTTCAAATGACATGGTCAAATATGAATGTTGATTGATATTGCTCAACAAATATCTTATATCAGTGAAGAATGATGGTGGGCACCATGAGACAATTGACGCAATCTTTCACCTTATAGGAAGAGGGATTGAGCGATCTGGCAAGTGGACGTCAAATATGAGGAGGAGCATTAGTGGTTGATGTATATTTATTGTTTGTGTATGTTGATCGTTAGCGAATGTCGAACATTCAGAGGTCAGCTTGATCATTCTTTTTATAGGATGGAAGAGTAGGCTACTTGGCAAACGAATTTTGAATGTCAGTGGACGTCAAATGCCTATTTTTGGTGGATGATAAATGTTTGTGAACATCAAATGTTGAGAGGTCATTTGCTTGGTCGTTATCTTTACAAGAGGGAAGGGTGGGAGCGAAAGTCGATGGACATCAAATGTTAGTAGTTAGTAGATGTTGGACTTATGTTGTTGCAGGTGTCGAATATTGGCAAATGTTAGACTTTAAGAAGCAGTCAACTCCATCATTTGGCTTAAATAATGGTGTGTTAGGGAACCTGACAATAGGAAAATAAAAATTGATGGCCAATGAATATTGAATATTGACAAATATTGAATGTCAGGAAATAGTTGTCGACATACATGTAGAGAAATATGTCGTCATACATTGAGATTTGGACATTAGTGTAAGTAGAGAGTTGGACATTGATGGATGTCAGTGAATAACGAAGTCAGAAGGCATCGGTTGAAAGATGCTTGATGAGATTGTGAGTGTTGGACTGTTGGGTGGTTGTCATGTGGCTCTTAAGCTATTAGAAATCCACAATTTTCTATGATTCCAGGGCATACCCAGTTTAGAATATTAATAAGAATAACTAAGCCGTATTTATGTATTTTTGTGGGTGATAATATAGTCCTTATCTAAAACTATCTTGCAATATTTCTCATTCTAATCAATAATAGATGCACCATATTGTGCTCTCAGCTTATCGAAAGTGACAGGACAATCCTGCTCCTAAGCTAGCTTGAACAACATGACAACCACCCAACATGAATTTTTATGTAAATAGCCCTGGTTAGGCTTCATTTGGGACAGCTTTTTTACTGCTTCCTAAAGCAATTTTTTTAGTACAAAATTCTCTTTTTAAAAAAATTTTTGTACTAAAAATTTGCTTTATAAAACAATACGAAAGGTGCCCCAAATGAAACATTAATGACTAGATCGAGAGGCTACCATTACAATAACTATCGAAAATGATGCTAGGGACGTGTACAAAATCTATGGTTGGAAGTAAGGCTATCAAGTGTGCTTGGTTGGCCATTAGGCCATGAGTAGGACCCTCTAAAAGCCCTAGTAAATTAGCCCTAATGGATATGATTTTAAATAAATTAACTCTAATGGATTGAGGCTAGTTTGTAAACCTATTTATCACTTTAAAAACCTGATGTAACCGTTATTAATTATCATCAAGAGAATTGAAAAAAGCATAAAAAGTGAGTTAAGGTTTGGATCCATAACATCTTAAAAACATAAATTGCTCGGTAAATAATTAATTTTTATATTATGAATTACTTATATCGATATAATAAATTTGAAGTTAGCTTGAGTCAAATTTTGATTGCGACATCATTAATTCAAAAATAATTCATAATTATTTTTAAGTGATGTTCCATCACTTAACTTTTGCCTCTTTGCCTCAATACGTAATAGTTGATACAAGATTTAAATTAAATTATAGAGTACTTAAGTGCGTACATTTATTAATGTTTACTATATAAGTTTTTTAATGTCGGCCTTCTGATGACTTGATAAGGAGAGTAGATGTATTAGATTTGGCCTATGTTAAGAAATGTGGAGGTAGACCTAAAAAGACTTGGTTAGAAAGTATTAGAAATAATATTTTTTATTAGATTTAAAATGAGAATTTGACTCTTAAGTAGATATGATGGAGAAAAAGAATTCATGTAGTCGACCCCGCATAGTGGGATAAAGACTTGGATAAAAACTTGATGTTGTTGTATATTATATGTGACACCCTCAGGACCAGAGTACTATTCAAATCGGTTTGACCTGATAAGAAATCAGGTAATATGTTAAATTTTTATATTTGAACTCTTGCATGTGTACGAGAATGATTTGTGTGAATAAAAAGGTTTGCATATGTTCTGAAGTGGTTTATCAAGGGGTTATTGCTTCTTTGTGAAATCTAAAAATGTTCCCCTAAAGCGCTCTGACATTGTGTTTTCTAGCACCCCGGCATTGTACTCTCTGGAATTTGGAAAAAAATGAACTAGCGCCATGGCAGCGTGTTTTCAGGCGCCACGGTGCTAGGCTAATTTCTGCACTTATAAACATATTCTTCCATTAGCCATTTCATTCGATCATTTTGGGTAGTCGGCCAAGAGAGGGAAGAGAAGGATTTTGAGAGGGAAAGAAGAAGATTTGAGCCGCTTTGAGTCATTTTTAGTTGTCGGCCAAATTCTGAAAGTTGTATGAATCGAGGTTGGTCATATTATGTCTATCTCAGTTTTCAAAATACGGAATTTTTCCAAAATTTTCGGTTAAATTTATATTTCTAGATTTTGAATATTTTTTAAAATTTTTACACCAGATATTTTGTAATGTGCACCTTTTTAATTGATTAGAAAATAATCCTGAACCTAAAAATTAGCGATGTAGTACCATTAAAATCTTGAAACAATGTTTTGTACGATTCCTAATAATTTGGTGAAATTTTGAAATAGTACATTTTCACTCACTAATGTATTTTGTTATCTGTTGTTATAGCAACTTGAGAAAATTTGCACCGAGTTTTTTATGCTTTAATTTTTGCACAGCGATGAATTATGTGTTATATTGAGTGATTTATTTGAGTTTTGATGTGAACATATTTGCTGGGAGATATAAAGGGCTTGAATCCTTTGGATTCTATCTGATGCCGGAAATCTTAAACTCTCTGAAATTCATTCTGTTGGGTGTGTCATAAGGGGTTAGAAATTTAAATTTTGTCTGAAAGAGAGGGAATTCTATTGGGAGTTATAAGGGGCCAAAATGTTTAGATTTTTGTTTAGGATTGGAGAAATCTATTACATCCTGTTATGTAAAATAAAAGTTCATATGAAATTTCAGTTTATTTAACTGCTCAGTATTATTATTTGAATATTTGGATAATTGTTATGCTGTATTACTTTGCTCAGCACAGTGAATTGTTATATTACATCTGATAATTTTGAGAAAATGTTTAAGAAAAGAAATATTTGAAAATTTAGATCGGTATTGTGGTCTGCTAAGCTGTTTAGCTCACCATTATTTTGCATTCAGCTTTCACGGTCTAGGAAAGAGAAAGAGCATGTTGAATAACGGTTTCAAAAATCTGATATGAGTTTGTAGGTATTTCTTCTTTTGATTTTTGCACTATCATATCTAGTTTTTATTACTTTGATTTATTATAACTTTTGTTTATAGTCATGCACTGTGATTGTGTATGCATTTTTTCTAATAAATGAAAAGTAAATCTTTTGGATTAGTTTATTTTCAGTATTTGATGCTATTAGCAGCTCTGTTTTTATTGTTATTTTTAAGTTGAATTGGAAGAAGATTCATAATTTAGATCTTGGGATTTGTCTGTTACAGTGCAACATGATAGGACTTGTCCAGTCTGTGGGTCTTATCGGATTAGGTTGTGACATCATAAATGGACTTAAATGGGCCTTAATGACATCTAATTAAAAACTATCGTAAATTGGGGCTAACCCAAGTTTAAAAAGTAAATTTTAGGGCATAAGTAAATGGGTTTAAACAGGCCTGAACATCCCATATGATGCCCTAGTAGGTGAAAGGAAAAAAGAGTTGGAGGTGCCACTTCAAATTTTTAGTGGATTTTTGTTTTAGCTATGCTCAAATGAACTCTAACAATCCTCAACTTTTTTTAATCACCTTAACGAGATATTCATTTTAGTTATTTGTCTACAAAATTTGAAGTTCAAATAATTTTTAGAAGTTTTAATTATTATTTTGAACTAGCTCTTTGAGATTGTTTAGGCTTAAATTTATGATTTTGACATTATTGGATTAGTCTTGAAGAAATGATTTTTGTCCGTCATAATTTTGTTCGAACTTTAGTTCAAATAGCTTCTAAAAATTATGAATTTAATTTTAAGTGATCTATTGATCTAAAAATGCACAAAAAATCATCCTCAATCAAATTTATTTTATGTGCAATATCAATTACAAAGATTGCTAGATAAAAAAATGTATACATATTTTTACAAGGAATTCCCTTATAGCATTTATGTCAAATATGCATAGTGAAATATCAAAGGTGAAATTTGGCTTTACCCTTTACTTTCTTTATTGGATGATTCAACATTGCATATCATAGTTGGGCCACCATCTAATAATCTAGTCAGGAAGCATTATCCATTTCATGTTGAATAGGTTGGTATAAATCAAATAAATTTAGATTTACCATTTATTTATTATCATAACTTTAGTAATGAAAATGACTAGAAATAAGAAAAAAGAGGGCAGTGAATGATGTCATAGAGTGAGAAACTCTTAGATTTCATTAGATTGTTAGAAATTTTGAAGTTGATGTCAATTATTTAATGGTTCACCTTTTGACTCTTATTTATAGGTTTTGATTAAGATGCAACACTACTAAAAATAGTACATATGAGCAATATAAATAGAATTGTCTAACAAAGCTTAACATGTACTTTTTTGTAAAATAAATGAACTTAAGTAGCCTATAACTATTTGATTAAATACAAGTGTATGTTGACTCCTAAGAATGAGTTCAACTAAAGTCTTCTCCTACTTCACCTGTGTTTGTGAGTTTTAACCAAATCGTTATCAACTCTATCTAAGGCTACCAAGAAGCTTTGAAGCTTAGCACAAGTTTATTTGGCGAGTTGGGCAAATATAATTCGACAGCTTTGATTGATCTGTAGGTCGAGTGTATGTTAGTTATATAGCTTTGGATGACTTGAACTCGGTGGCAATGTTGCAATGTTCTTTAGTGACTTTCATGAATTGATCATTCTTGATTGGGCAACTAGCCTTGAACTCCGTTCATGTTGATCAATATGACTCCATAAAATCAATTTAGATTCATACTTTTTGCTCTTTGAATATGTTCATAAGTGAATAAGGGAATAGAATATTCAAATCGGTCTTGATGATATGTTACATCAATTATGATTGATTATATTGTTTTGATCTTTTCTTACACATCACAATCAAAATAAAGTCTAAAATTATGAGCTTGATGCAAGCCTTTTGAAGATTTCCTTATATATCTATTCATCTTCTTCTTTAGCACTGTTCTTCAAATGCCCCCTTCTATTGTCAAGAGTAAGCATTCTGCTAACTTCAAAGTTGGAAACACTCGAGATTAGGATCTCTTTTCTTTCATTAAAGAATCGTAAGAAGGTGAAGGCTCAACAAAAGATGGAGTACATAGAAAAGATGCTTGATTACAAGTCACCTCTCAAGAGGATAAAATTAGAACCTAGCCAGGTAAGGACATAGAAGACTTCATTGTTCTAATTAACCTTATGATTTTAATGAATCCTACTCCCGAGCAAGTTGATCAAGAATCTTTGATTGAAAGGACAACTGTTAAGAAACATGTCAATGAATGACAACCAAATAATATCTTTTTGACTGTATCAGACAAATTGTTATAAGATTTATCATAAGCGAGCTCTTAAGTAAGGCTCAAGATAAGATCGCCACTAAAGTGAAGTTGGCTCAAGAGTGACAATTAATTCTACTTCATCAAATGCTACTTGGGTTTAAGACTTACAATATCTCATGACTGAGCCTTTACAAAGTGAACTCCATTAGAAGTTGCCTCTTCATTATTTTTTTGTTAATTCGCCAAATTTCAAGAGTCCTTCAACTCACGACATCTCTTTTGAGAGAGATACTTATTAGATGATTCAAACAACAAAGGGAGAAGGAAATTTAGACGTTCACAGGAAATTTAACATGAGAGAATTGGTACTTGAGATCACTGATGACAATGATATATTAGTAACGAAGGAAATCATTTGATTTTTTAAGAGAAAAAGCTTGAAGCACTTCCAAATTACTCCTCTTAATGTCACATGATGTCACTAAAGTCGTTCAATGTTCTCTCTCTTTATCAATAGTTCTTTATTTCTAATTTTCTCTATAACTTCAATTTGTTTGGAATGGGTGTTGCTATGTGAAAGAGTCGTGAGGTGTTTATAAATTTTGAATTCTCACAGGGTTCTTCCATAACACCACATTGGTAAATCTTCTTGAGGTTTTATACAATACAAATGACGAGAATTTCATTATTATGATTCTAAATGATAATGAGTATCGTAATTCATTTTTTTTATTATGATAAATGTTTTATCGAGATCAATTTTGACCCAATCTTTAAATTTTTTTATGTTAATAGATTACCAACATCGTTAAAGACTATGATGTTATCCATGCTCAAATGTTTTAGAATCTTCATTTTTTATATAGTTTATATAATCATAGAAGGCACTCTGTGATAGTCTTAAGACCTTTATAATTAACGACTTCGTATGAACATTCATTTTTTAACATCCCCTAGCACCAGTATAACATGGATTATAAAGACATTCTTTGATATATATTAAAAGCCCAATAAGGTATATAAAATGTACATTTTTTTTTTAATTTAAGGATGTCAGAAGGAGCTTCAATTACATATTATATAAACAATTTAGCTCAATCACGAGCCAATTGAGCTCCATGATTTTCAAATTTAATGATATAATTTATACCTTATGCTTGCTCTCAACATTACTTAGGAGTTTTGAAAATATTTTAATAATCATCAATAGCTCATATGGATCATTCACCATGAAGCTCGGTGATGTCAATGATCTTGTTCATAGCAAGGATAACATACAATGAGAAAAAGTTGGAGGTACATCGCCTTTTTTATCTAGATGTTTGATAAAATAAATATGTATCAAAATAATTGCCATAATAAAGAGGGAGGATAATCAAAATCTTATGGGAATAACTAATAATTAAATTATAATAAAAGCAAAATTTTCAATTGCCTAAGTGGATATTAGTACATTGGCAAGCCTAGGCATACAATGAATAAATGAATGAAGAAAAGTGCGAAGAAGGGCAAATGTTAAAAGACGAAACAACGAATATTGTCATGGAAGTAAAAAATGATCCATTGATACTTAATGTTGACACTTTAATGAAAGCATAAATAACAAGCAATTGTGTGTCTTTCCATTATTCCTAAAACAAATATGTAATGATAAGCTTTTGCACATATAATTAAATTAAAGTGTCCTATGCTGATGACAAACCCTTAAATTTTATGGATATTGGAGAAGTGATAATATAGAAATAATTGAAAGATGAATGAAGTCAAATGCATCCCTAGCTTGAGGAGAAACTTAATCTTTATTAGATAACTAGTTGTATAATGATATCATGCCTCTTTTAATGTTTGTACAAGCAAAATGGCAAAACGGACCTCAGTGATTGCCCAAGGCAATATGAATGACACTTTTTTACATCACCAATACAAAAATATCAGGATTCACAATAAATGCAAATGCATATTAAAATCTATAGTATCAAAGTATCAAAGATCAGACCATATAAATGTGCTAGATAATTTAAAGATTCTCCATGTCAAAGATAAATTTTAAGTTGAAAGTTTGTTGAATCCACCTTATGCCAATATTGAATTATAGGAAAATAAAGATGAGTAATTTTTCAAGGGCTCGAGATAACCAAATACGAAAAGACTTGAGTTGGTGCTGACACACACATATCGGTCATTCCCTATCACTTGTTTAACATATTCACTGTACTACATCAACTTCATATATGACAACATTATCTAGGTATGTGTTTATTTTATTAAAAATAAATATGATTTTTTCTTGATTTTTTTTATGAAGCGAAAAAACTAAATAGACATATACACCAGAATTAAAATGTGCAAAATACGTTTTTTTGTAAAGCAATTTTATATTAAAATAATATATATACTTTATATAGATATTATTTCCTCTAACTAAGCTAATAAAAATAATCTAGTTCTGATCATTATAGTAATATAATATATATGATTTGAACAATGGATGTCAACCATGTTGGCACAAAGGAAGACATTTGCATGGCCCAACATGAAGGCTTCATTGTACTTAGAAAAGAAAGTCTAGTCTTCAAACTCAATAAAGTCTCTATAGCTTAAAGCAAGCCCCTCATTAAAATTATTAAAAGTTTGATGACTTTGCATATAAGATATATAATGTTGATCATTGATGCTATATAAATGATACTAGAAATAATGTATTATCTTACTTTTATATATTAATGCATATTTATTACAAGCTCACATTAAAATAATCAATAATTTGAAATGCTTATTGTAAAGTAAAATTGATATGAAGACTTGGGGAATCCAAAAAGATTCTTAAAATGAGAATAAATTATGACAAAGTTGTAGGTATTT